>CAUYUJ010016648.1:133279-140779 GCA_963575745.1 Prorocentrum cordatum
CCCCCTCCTTCCCTCTCCTCCTCCTCCTCCTCCTCCTCCTTCTCCTCCTCCTCCTCCTTCTCCTCATCCATCCTCCCCCCTCGTCCTCCCTTGCCCTCTCTCGTCCTCCTCTTCCCGCATCCCTTCCTCCTCCATCCTGCCTCCCCCCTCCCTTCTCCCTCCTCGCTTCACCTCCATTCGTCCCTCATCCCTCCTCGCTACCTCCCTTCTCCGTCACCTCCTCCTCCTCATACTCTCCTTCCTCCTCCCTCTCCCCTCCTTCTCCTCCTCCCTCCTCCCTACTCCTCCCTCCACTTCCTCCCTCCTCCATCCTGTCTCCTCATCCCTCTCCTCTTCTCTTAATCCTCTCTTGTATTCTCCCTCCTCCTCCTCCTCCTCCTCCTCCTCCTCCTCCTCCTCCTCCTCCTCCTCCTCCTCTGCCCATCCCCCTCCCTCCCCTCCTCCCCTCCTCCCCTCCCCTCGCCCTGCCGCCGCGAGACCGCGTGGCCAGCCAGGCGACCTGCTCCACTTGGCGCAGTCACACAAGGCCACGCCCCCCCCCCCCCGGAGGGGCCGGGCCCGAGTGCCTTTCGGGAGGTCCGCGTCGTCGAGGTCTCTGGGGCAACGTTCGGGGAGGGATGAGCTCAGGGGGGGACGCAACCACTTCGAATCGCCCACTCATCGCTAATGGTCGGCCACGCGCGGAGGGGGCAGGGGGAGGGGGGAAGGCTTCTTGGAAGCACCCCTGCTTCGTAGAAGTTGCGGGCCTTGTCTGCAGATGTAAAGCTGGCGCATTCTAAGGAGCAGTTTCTAGAAGCCCTCCCCCCTCCCCCTAACTACCTCGCGCGCAGCCAAGATGGGGGCCTGATAGCCCACCCCTTCCAGGAACGTGCGGACTCGCTATCGGGGGCCATTGCTGTTCGATCGGCGATTTACCGTCGATATCAGGTCGATTTTCCCCCTGAGCTGGTCCCCCCAGTCCCCCCCCCCAACGTTGCCTGTCACCGAGGGGGAGTCAACCACACGTACGAGCGGCCCTTCCGCCAGAGCGACTTTTGGTGCAAGGCTTTCGGGGGGACGCGGTGTGTGTGTGTGTGTGTGTGTGTTTGTGTGTGTGTTTGATGTTGTGTGTGTTGTGTGTGTGTGTGTTGTGTGTGTGTGTGTTGTGTGTGTGTGGGTTGGTGTGTGTGTGTGTTGTGTGTGCAAAACCCAATGACGCAGCCCGCCGCAGCCGCACCACGGCGGTCGGAACGCCGCGCACCCAAGGTCACGCCAGCCCAGGGTCACTCCCGCGTGCAGCCGAGGGGTGCTGGTCAGAGGTGCGAGGCTTCAAGTTCGCCGGCTTTGGGGGGCCTTTCGCTCCGTCGGGGGCCTCCAAAGGGGCTCCTCGTTGCCACGGCTGGATCCGCTCGGGAATCTTGGCCAAGACGTACCCCATGAAGAGGTCGGGGGGCCGACTTTGAAGAAGCAGGAGTAGGAGGAGGAAGAGGGGGAGGAGGGGATTCAGTGGGAGGATGCGGGGGACGAGGGGTTTGGCTGATAACACTGCGTGTGGCATCACTCCCCCCTGAAGCCAAAGATGTGCACTGCATGCGGGGGAGGTGGAGGGCAATATCGGTGTTTCGTAAGGGACTGGCCGAAAGCAGTGAGCCCGACACGCACCAGCCGTACCAAAGCGTGGTGGCGGACCATTGCGGACCTTTTGCGCGAGGTGGATTGGAACTTCTCCACGTTAACTTTGGACGCTGCAGATATCCATCGTCGGCGAGTCTTCTACTCTTCCTTGCCGTCTTGACATTGGCTCCTTGCCTTCACGCTGCTGTGCGCGTTTTATGAACCCTCTCGCAAGCAGCTGGGAACATCCCCCTATGCGGAGAGCAGCGGCGTCACCAGGGCTCGCTGGACGGCGTTGTCCATTGGATGTTGGACTCCCTCAAGCACGTGCTGGAGTGCGGGGAGGAGTTCCGAAAGGAACGCCCCCGAGAGTGATCAACAAGGGGTGGAACGAGGGGTGGAGATCACAGAAAATGGGACGGCCATCGAATAGCAGGCAGGCGGTCATGTTATGTTGACAGATAGAGAGATTGTCAGGCAGAGTTTACGAAGAAGGAGGGATAGAAAGGGAGAGAAAGAGAGAGGTATATATACATATATATATATATATATATATATATAGATACGGGCCCACTCGCGTCCAGATTGCGGGGGTCCCTCAGGCGCCCAGATTGCAGGACCCCCACGAATATTCAGGCTTAGTCAGATTGCGATCCATTCGCACTCAAGGCAAATCATTCCTAGAACCGTGTTCAAGTTCAGCCTCACGACCTCCTGCTCCCTCGCACCCGGGACCCTTCACACCCAGGCGCTCGTGCGCACACTCACTCACACCCAGGCGCCCATACCAGGCAACCCGGATTTAAGCCCGCTCGCACTCAGACATCGTTTATTGTCATTCGTTCAGAGAGGAGCGCGTCTGACAGTCGATGCGCACCTGGGGTTCTTCGCGTCGCACGGTTCTGTTCCGCGGAGAGCGCGCGTCTGCGGCCCGCACGCCTCGCGGTGGGCGATCATGGGCGCAAGGCCAAAGGCAGAAGACGCAGATGAGCCGGGCAGGGGCACGGGCAGCCGGACAGGCAGCCGACAGATGGTATCGCTCGGACGTATGCATTGTTTTTCAAGGCGCTGGTTATTGAGGAGCATCCTGGATCACCCTGCGAAGAGACCACGCACGAAACCGAACAAAGCACAGGGAACGGACGTCCGAGCGATGGCCAGGGTATGGACAGGCAAAAGCGGCATACCTGTGGACAGCCCGAGACAGACACACGGGCGCAGACGACGCGCATATTGGGACAAGCACAGGCACGGGCAGACCGAGGGACACGGAGATGGGCGACCTGGCCCGCTCGCGACGGCCGCGGCTTCCCTGGCGCTGCTTCCGCAGGAGACGTTCTTCGCGATGCTGGAGCGCGTCGAGGACTTTGAGTTTTCCAGGCTCGTCTCTGCCATTGTGGTCAACATGGCTCAGGGCATTGACGTGACGCCTGAGGACCCCGCAGGGGCAGCATGCGCCCGGACGGTGCGAGACGGGGTGGAGATGCAGAGGGCAGGAGGGAGGGGCGTCATGTCCACGAGGGCCTCGCCCTCTGCCGCCGGCCCCCCTCTATACTGCAGTCGACCCGCACCGGAAGGGTGGGCAACCTTTCCCAGGATGCCCTTTGCATCCTTGCCTCCTCGGTCCATCCTTGACCACGTTCGTTGGCCGCGCCCGGCTCGAGAAGCTTCGAAACGGGCGTCCAGGGCCCTTGCATCCTTATCGCGTTTCCTTGCGATGCGGGCCGACTGTATATCAGAACGGGATGCAGCAGAGCTGCACTGGGATGTCTTGGCGGCGTCTCGAGGGCATCTGGGAGCATCGTGCAATGAGGGCTCGCAGCCAGCAGACCTTATTGAGATGTTGAAGGCATTGCTAAACTTTTTGCTGCCTTCTTTGAACGTTTCCCTCATGTTGTGTATGATATTCCATCTTGGAACGACTGGGGACTGTTTCAGGCCATCTTGGGAGACATCGCGCGGTTTGGATTGTCTTTTTCCCCGTATCCATCGCCGGCTCCTTCCACTCACTCCTCCTCCTCGTCCTCCTCATCGCCCTCTTCGCCACCCAGAGTCACACTCAGGATCAATCCTCAGGTCATGATATGATGATGGTGATGACTATGATGATGATGCTGATGAGGATGAGGATTATGATGATGATGATAATGGCGATGACGATTACGATGATTATGTTGATACTGATTGTAGCAATGGTGATGATGATGATGATGCTGGTGATGCTCATGATCATGATGGTGATGATTGTAATGGTGACGGTGATGATGATTATGCTGATGATGATGATGATGATGCGGATGATGATGATGATGATAATGATGCTGATGATGATGATGATGATGATGATGATGATGATGGCGGGGCAGATTTGAGGATGTATCGAGCGAGGCGCTGGTGATGATGATGATGATGATGATGATGATGATGATGATGATGATGATGACTATGATGATGGTGGTGGTGCTGATGCTGATGCTGATGATGCTGATTATGATGATGATCGTAATCATCATGTTCATGATGATGATGCTGATGATGCTGATGATGCTGATGCTGCTGATGCTGCTGATGATGATGATGCTGTGGATGATGATGATGATGATGATGATGATGATGATGATGATGATGATGATGATGATGATGATGATGATCATGACGATGGAGCATATTCTGAGGATGCCTCGGGCGAGGCCCTTTCTTCAGCACGCCCAAGGGGGGGGCCGCCAGGGTGTATCCCACTCGTCTGGTCGCGCCCAGCTTGCGTGAATGTCTCGAGCGGTTTGCTTGTCTGCTGCCGCAGCATCCACCGCGTTCGCAGCAGATTTGGAGGATTTCTCGGGCGAGGCGCTGGCTTTCGCACCCCAGGGGGGCCAGCTTGCAAGGATGTTTAGATCGGTTTGCTTGTTTGGGTGTCCAGATTCGTGTGCGTCCAGAACAGATTCTAAGGATGTCTCGGGCGATATGCTGGTTTCAGCACACCCAAGGGGGTCCGCCAGGGGGTATCTCATTCGTCTGTTCGCGTCCAGATTGCGTGGAGCGGGGTTTCTCGTTTGCTGCCGCAGCACCCCCCGCTTTCGGAGCAGATTTGGAGGATATCTCGGGCGAGGCGCTGGTTTTCGCACCACAGGGGGCTCATATTGCGAGGGTGTATCAAGCGGTTTGTTTTTTGGGGTGGCCATGCTCGTTTTCGTTCAGAGCAGATTCTGATGCTTTCTCAGGCGATGCGCTGGTTTTCGCACCCCAGGGGGCCCAGATTGTGAGGATGTATCGAGCGGCTTGCCTGTGTTAGTGACTAGATTCGTTTGGAGGTTCCAGGAGGCCCCAGGAGGCCCCAGGAGGCCCCAGGAAATCAATCGCGGGTTCCGTTCGGCTTTATCCCACGGGTCCTAGGAGGCCCCAGGAGGCCGCAGACTGCGTTCCAGGCCCGGCGGTGCCGAAGAACAGCTGGTAGGTGGTAGTCGATCTTCCCACCTGACCGCGGGCAGGTTTCTCTTGAGTAAGCGGTGGTCCATTGGACCCGCAGAACATAGCGTTTCGTCGTGGCGCTCCTCTTTTCCAGGCTAGTTCCTATTTAGATGGTGGTATGAGTCCACTATGGTCTGGACGGTGGTCTGTCGGACCCGCAGAAAATATGATGATGCGTCGCGAGACCGCTGGCCGGATATTTTCGAGTAGGCGGTGGCCCATCGAACCCGCAAACAAGCACGTTTCGTAGTGGCGCTCTTCCCTTCCAGGCTGGTCCCCGTGGAGCTCAAACGGCGCCATGCTTTCGCGGTGGTCCATCGGGCCCGCAGAGAACAGCATGATGCGTGATGGGGGTCCCAGTGCTCTCGACCTTAGCCTCGAGGCGCGTCTGCCATTCCAGAGGGTGCGCCAGGCCCGACGGTGAAAGGGGGGCCGGAGCTCCTCCAGCAAGCGGTGGCCCATCGGATCCACAGAAGGCATGGTGCTTCGTATCTGCGGTTTGTCTTATGCAGGCCGGGAATGCGATTGGTGGCATGCTTCCACGGTGATTTTTACGTGACTTCCCTTGCAGACCGCGGGTCAGATACTTTTGTTGGTGAGCGGTGGTCCATTGGACCGTCGATCTTCCTTCAAGGCCGCGGGCTCGAGCTCTTCGAGTCGGCGGTGGTCCATCGGACCCGCAGACCATCATGCTTCGCAGCTGTGCTCGCCCCTTCCGGGCTGGTCCCCGTGGCAGTCCGACGGCGGCCTGATCTGGCGGCGGTCCGAGCTGTGGTCCATCGGGCCCGCAGGGGTCAGAACGATGCGCGATTGGTCTTCGGTCTTCGGCGCTGTCGACCTCAGATGCTCGGGGCACGGGGCACCGCCAGACGATGACGACGACGACGACAACCACGACCACGACGACGACGACGACGACGACGACGACGACGACGACGACGACGACGACGACGACGACGACGACGACGACGACGACGACTACGACGATCCCCTCCCATCGACTCGCTCTCCTGAGCGCCGCTCGGCGGAAAGCTGGCGAAGCTCCACGGTGGCAGGGCCGCCCTTTCTGGGGCGACCCCCCGCCGCGTGCACCGGTCAGAATGGCTACCCCCTGGATGCGCGCGTTTTGACCACTTTCTGGAGGGCGCCTTCTGATCATTTGTTCAACTACTGGGGCGCGTTCTGATTATTTCATGGGGGTAGCGTTCTGACCGCTTCCTTGAGGGTCGCGCGCGTTATGATCACGGCCGTGCCCTCGTAGTGATCCGCGCGGCGACGCTCGGACCACCGCGCAGCAGGTCGGAGCTTGCGCCGCATCTCGTGTCCATAGTTTCGAGGACGACGGCGATGACGAGACGTCGACCAGGCGCAGGGCGAAACCCTTGTGTCCGTCCTCGGGTTGTAACCTTCTCGAGGCCGAAGCGGGCGTAATTCGGGGGAAACTCTTGCGTCCAGGCTGCCGCTTGTAATCGATCGGCGGCCGAATCGGAGGCAGGGAGAAACCACCCTTCGTCGGCGGGCCGGCGGCGGTGACCCATCGTCGGCCGAATCGGGCGCAGAGGAAGACCCTTGCGCCTGGGCCGCGGGCGGGCCGAATGGGAGGCCGGGGGGGAAGCTTTGTTGCCGGGCCGCCAGGGGGGAACCCCTCGGCGGCCGAGTCCGGCGCAGGGGGGAACCCTAGCGTCCGGGCTGTGGTTGGTAGCCCATCCTCGTTCCAGTCGGGAGCAGGGGGGAGCCCTTGTCTCCGGGCCGCTGGTGGTAGCCCATCGGCGGCCGAATCGGGCGCAACGGGAAACCCTTGAGTCAGGGCTTGGGGTGCTAACCCACCCATATCAGGTGTGTGTGTGTGAATGTATGTGTGTGTGTGTCTGCGTGTGTTCGTGTGTGTGTGTGTGTGTGCTGCGTGTGAGTGTGTGCGTGCGTGCGTGCGTGCGTGCGCGTGTGTGTGTGTGTGTGTGTGTGTGTGCGTGTGCGTGCGTGCGTACGTGCGTGCGTGCGTGCGTGCGTCCGTGTGCATGCGTGCGTCCGTGTGCATGCGTGTGTGTGTGTGTATGTGAATGTGCGCATGTGTGCGCGTCTGCGAGCGCGTGCGTATGTTTGTGCGTGCGTGCGCCAGTTTGTTGTCGCAGCTCAGTGTCCCAGTTTTGTGTATGTGTCTGTGCTTCTGCTGGGCAGTGTGTGCGTGTGTGTTTGTGTGTGTGCGTGTTCGCGTGCGTGTGCGCGCGTGCGTTTGTGTGTGTGTGCGCGTGTGTGTGTGCGCGCGTGTGCGTGCGCGTGTGTACGTGCGTGTGTGCGTGCACCAGCTGACTGGCGCAAATCGGTGTCAAGGTTTGTCGCGTGCGCAATTTTAGTGACGCACTCGGCGTTTCAGTTTTGCGCGTGCGTACGCGCTCGTCGTGACGCGAATCGGTGCCACAATTTGGCGTGCGCGCGTAGCTATCT
>CAUYUJ010016648.1:145779-183279 GCA_963575745.1 Prorocentrum cordatum
ACCAATTTGGATTGCCGCCGGCCAAAAACACACACAAACACACACAATCCCCCCCCCCACACAATCCCCGTGCACACACGCACAAACCAACACAAACCAACACAAACCCACACAACCACACACCCACACAACCGCACAACCACACACCCACACACCCTCAAACCCTCACACCCACACACCCACACACCCGCACACCCACACACCCACACACCCACACCCACGCACGCACACGCTCACACGCACGGTCACGGTCACGCGCACGCGCCCGCGCGCACGCGCGCACGCGCGCATGCACGCACGCACGCACGCACGCCCGCACGCACGCACGCACGCACGCACGCGCTCACACACACACCACCCCCGTCATACTTCGGTAGTGGAGATTGGATGTCAGAGGTGAGCGATGTTTTTCTTTCGCGCAGCTCGCCTGCAGCGGATGCCTCGTGGCCACGTCCTGGGAGGCTGCTGTCCGTAGCCTTTTTGGCTCAAGCCTCTGCGGCTCAAATATCCACGTACTCGAAATCCCTGAACAATCGCCCCCCTCCTAAAAGACCGGACCCCCCCTTCAACGACAACCTAATTTTCCGGACCCCCCTGTCAACGGGGGGCCTTCAGCCTTCATATTCCAGACCCCCCTCGTCTTCGGTTTCAAGAAACCGCCTTCCTAAACCGGACCCCCCCGCTTCCCAAGGAAGACGCCTTCAAAGACCGTACCCGGGGGACGATTATCAGGGGATTTCGAACAGCCCTGGCCAGGCGGGGGCGGCGCCATGCCCCGGGCTGGCCGCGCGGGGGCATAGGCACTCCATCCAGGAGGCGTGCGCCCTTCCGCCGACCACCCAGCCCAGAGAGCATGCGATGTGCCTCGGAGGGCGTGCCGCGTGCCGGTTGCTCGCCGCGTCTCGTCGTGCTGCCCGCGTGCAGCCGCTGCTGCTCGGCCCTCGTTCTCCCCCCGCGTCTGCTGCGGAGCTTCCTGGGGTCGCCTGGAGGCCTCGGGGGCGGCCTGGCGGGGGGCTTCCTGAAGGGCTCCTGGGCTCTTGCGGGGTCCCTCTGGGGGCTTCTGGGGGGCCTCCGGGGGGCACTCCGTACTGGGGGGCCGCGCGGGCGGCCGCGGGCTCGTCTGAGCCCGGACGGGCGAGATCGTGGCATGATGTCCTAAGCCCCGTGGCAATCAGTTTGGTCTGCCTGCCGGGGCCGTCCTGGCGCCTCTCCGGGCTCGCCGAGCGCGCTCCACTACTCGCAAAGTGCCCACTCGAAAACGTCAACAAAAACACCTGTCTGCTTTGACGTAATTCATCGTAGATCCCTGGCGGGGGATCCAGGCCATTTGCGAGTAGTTACTTTGCGAGTCGTGGAACGCGCTCGTCGACTGGAGGCCTCCTGGGCGTCTCGAGGCCGCCATCTTGGGTGCTCTCGAGAGGCCCCTCTGGCGCGTCGGAGCCCCTCTTGAGCCGCCTCCAAGAGGCGCCGTGCGCCTCTCGGAGGCTGCGGGTGGTGGCGCTGAAGGCTCCGAGGGCCCGGGAGCAGCGCCAGACTGGGGCCCTCCTCCTCTCCCTCGTCCTCCCCCTCCCCCTCCTCCTCCTCCTCCTCCTCCTCCTTCTCCTCTTCCTCCTCTTCCTCCTGCTCCTCCTCCTGCTCCTCATCCCTCTCCTCCTCTCCACCTCCTCCTCTCTCCTCCTTCTCCTCTGGCCAGGGCGGCTCTGCGCGGGTAGGCCCTACTAGTAGGCCTGTAGGGGTAGGCCCTAGGGGTAGGCCTGGGGTAGCCCTAGGGGTTGGCCCAGGGGGTGAGTCTGGGAGGGGGACAGCCAACTGTGCCACACCCCTTCTCACCCGCGCCAAGCGCGGGACGGCGGACCCAGTACTGCACACCACCTCCATGACAGCACCGGGCGCCCTCCTCCTGGTACTGGGGCTGCCGCAGGCTTTCTGCGCCGCCCCTGCCTGCGCCGCTGGCGCTGTGCACTGCGACTCCCAGCTCATCCAGACTCGGGTCCAGCCCGAGGAGGCCCCAAGGACCTGCCTCTGGACCGCAGGGGCTCACCAGGTCGCTGACGGTTCCAGTCGCGCGTCCGAGTGTGAACGGGACTGCGTCGAGCAGGACAAGGTCTGCCCCTTCGCCGAGGGCAGATTCTGCTCCTGCGCGGAGGACTTCTTCCCGCCGCGGGGTGAGGGCGAGCTCGCTGCCAGCGTGGCCCTGGAAAACTCCTCCCGGGCGCGGCCGGTCAGGCGGTCTTCTGAGCGGCGGCAGGTGAGCTTCTTCGGACAGCGTGTGGTGGCGCCAGACGAGTGCCTCAGCAAATTCACGAACAGTAGCACGTACACCGTCATGATCGTGTTTGCGGGGCGCAAGGCGACGATGCAGGTCCTCCTGCGGTACGTGGACAAGATGGTGCATCAGTGCTCTGTTCACGAGGTGCACTTGTGGGACTACGCTCGGGACAAGCTCGACCACTACTGGATGAAAGGCATCGGTAAGAGGCGAAACGGCACCGAGGTACAGGTCATGACCCACGGCCTGGACGGGCACGGGTGGGCCGATGTGTACGAGTTCTACTCTTCAAAGAAATCGGGTCCCGAGCGCCCTCGATGGACGCCGCAGTCCACGCGGGCAACGCGGGAGAACACAGTGTTGGTGAAGGCAGATGACGACATTGTCTACATAGATACGTCTCGTTTCGATTCTTATGTGGAGTACATCCGCACGCACCGCGAGAAGTTCATTGTCCACGCCAACATCGTGAACAACGGAATCACCGCGTACTACCAGGCCAAGCACATCCGGGAGCTCAAGGCTCGGATCCACGGACTCGAAGAGTATCCGCACGAGTATGGTCAACCAGGCCTGTTCGGCCCACTTCTCCTCAACGGAGGCAGCCGCGCCTCAGACCTGCACCGGTATTTCTTAGCTCACCGCCAGAATTTCTCGTGGTCGGAGGGCTGCATCGTCTACGGTAAGGAGGTTGCTGCCAGATACGGGCAGCCCGGGCAGGGCCGCTTCTCCATCAACTTCTTCGGCGCGCGTTGGGCGCAGTGGGACAACGTGCATCGACTAGCTCTCAACCCAGAAGGGGACGAAGTCGGGATCACTACCCAGGGCTCCGCGGAGGGTAAGGAGCAGTGCATATTCACCAGTTTCAACGTGTGTCATTTCAGTTTCTTCACGCAAGCTGTATCATACGACGTTTATCAAGCCTACGCGAAGCTATCGAACCAGTGAACTGTGCAGAGGGGTCGGCGGCGTATATTCTCGGGCATGGTTTCGCATTGTGAGCGGCGACGCGGTCGGAGTAAAATGGTAATGTCAGCTCTCGGGATGCTGCTCTCCACTCCGCCGATCGGAAAGTGCCTGGAAAGGGTTTGCACCAGGGCATCGAACTTACAGCTTTGTTCGCGCGTCAAGTGCGACGTGAAGCGACGTGCGTGTGGAGTTGTTCTCGGGTCGTTTGGGCGCAGACGCCAGCGCGCGGTGTCAGTCATCGTGCTTCTGGGGTATCAAGAGTTGGGTGTCTCACAAGGGACTACAGCATGTGATGCACAGCCTTGCCGTGCGACGGTGGTATTATTAAGGTGTCGTGGTGGAGTAATGTTGTTGCGGTGCGGTGGTGGTGCCGCTGTTGGTTTCATTGCGGGGTCGCACTGGTTTCTTGGGAAGTCGTGTGGTGTTACGGGCTGCTCTGTGAGGTGGTGCGGTGTGGTGCGGGAGGTGGGGCCACAATGCCCGGGTGGTGGGGGACGGAGGCGGGGGTTGGGATGAGCTGCGGGTCGGGGGTGGGGGTGAGCCAGAGGTGTAGGATGTCGTGAATTCCTAGCGTGTCGTGGCGTGTTATATTTCGTTGTTGTGCGGGCTCTTGGTCTGTTGTCGCATCATACGGGACTGGATCGGGTGGTATCGTCATGTGTCGTCGTGTTGTACCGTCTGGCGTCCGTGTCGTATCGCGAAGACACGCGTCATACTGCGGTGCCACTGTGTCATTTCGTGGTGTGGAAGCGCGCGGGTTCGTATGGTCATGTATGGCAGCTGTGGGGGATTCTGCGCTCTAGCGACGTGGTAAGTCAGTCGTAATGCCAGGACACGGATGGCTTGCTGATAGCATGGGCATGAGAAAGCTCGCGCGTGGGGCCAGCAAGACTGACAGAGAGTCCTCAGCTTCAAGCTCCTCCCTTCTTTGCAGAAGAGGGGGGAAGTTTCTGAAGCTGCCCCCCCTTTCTGAAGCCTCCTGAGGGCGTCTTAGGGCGCTCTTGCGCAGTCCGGCCCCTTCGGATGCCGTCTTACGGGCCTCTCGGTGCCGCTTCGGGGTTCTTTTGGGGTCCTCTTCGGCCGTGTTGGGGGCCTCTAAGATCATCCTGGGGCCCTCTTTGGGCCGTCTTGGTGGCTTCTTTGGGCCGACTTGGGGTCCTCTTAGGGGCCTTTGGGCAGTCTTGGGGTCTTCTTGGAGGCTGGATGGGCCGTCATCGGCCCCCGAGGGTCCAAAAAGGCGAGAACGTTCAAAAATACATCAAACACTTTGGGGAAACCAATGCTTCGAGCCTCCGGAGGCGCTCTTGGGGGTCCTCTTGGCGCCCTCTGGGGCCGTCTTGGGGGCTTCTTGGGCTCTCATGGGGCCGTCTTGGGCCATATTGAAGCCATCTTGTGCCGTCTTGAGGCCATGTTGGATCCCCTAGAGACCCAAGAGGCCGAAATGAACGATGTTCCATGAGTTGCTGTAAGGCTTGAGGCCCCGAAGGGGTCTCCCGTCTATGGGTCGGCGGAAGTGGCGCGACTCCAAGGGCGGTGAGGATGGGTTAAGCATTAATCGGAAAAGCTACGATGTGTAGTTTCTTCATACGTGGATTCGTTGGGCACGTTTGCATTTGAGCCTCCGCGGGCCTGCCTCCAGCAACACGTCACTTCTGGATGTGCATTCCTCTCGCTTCGCGGGGTGCACGTCTGGAGCTGGTACAGTCAAGTCGTCGTGGGGTCTCCTTAGGAGCTTCTTGGCCTCTTGGGCGCCTCTTTGGGGCCTCTTTGGGGCTTCCAGAGGGCATCCAGGGCCGTCTAGGGGCGCTCTTGCGCCGTCTGGCCCCTTCGGAGGCCGTCTTGGGGGCCTCTCAGAGCCGCCTCGGGATCATCTTGGGCCATCCTGGGGGCCCCTCCTGATGAGTTCACTTGGCGACAGTGCTGGGCTTGGGGGGGGTCTCACTGCCTGTTTGGGCTCCAGCTGGGGGGAATTGGGGGGGGGCTATTTCATGCCTGGAGACCCACAAGGTGTCGGCGGATATCTTCAAACCGTAGGCCCAGAGCTGCCGATCCCTTTCCCAGGGCTAGGTTTTCACCCCAGATCCGTTTTTCATTGTGGGGGCCCGATTGCGGGCTCTGGAATCCGAATTCGAGGAAAGACGCATGGATCGACAACAAAGCATATCGCTGGAGATCTAGCTGGTTTTCTGTTCCGTACGGCGTGGGTGCTCGGTAAGGAATGTGCCAGGAGGTCTCAGAGCTTGGAGGATCCCTTACAGTCAACCCGCACAGTAAGGATGGGCCACCTTCTCAAGGGCACCCTTGCATCCTTCCCTCCTTGGTCCATCCTTGGCCACTTTAGTTGGCCGCGCCCCGCTCGAAACGCTTCGAAATGGACGCCCAAGGCCCTTGCATCCTTATTGCGCATCCTTATGCTAATTATGGGCCGGCTGTAACCGATGAGGGCGGCGGTGATATTGGCGTTCCACCGCTTTGCAGACCCTCGGCTTCTTGCCCAAGGGTTCCTTATCACAGGGCTCCTTCCAGGCTGCAGAAACCTGGGGACCAGCGGCCGATCGTGAGCCTTGGGCGTGCTGCCAGGCGCTGCCGGGGCTCTCCGGCCTGCTCCGTGGTGCAGGCTCTCCTCGCATGATTGAAGCATTTTCTCTTCTATGGCTATGTTCGGAGGCCCGGAGACTGACACCAACACCCATATCGGCGGTGTGCTTCCACCGAGGGGTGGCGACCCCGAGATCTCGGTGCTGGTGGTAATGCTCGGGCCTCCTAGGCCGCCGACAGACTACCACCAGCGCCGAAATCTGGGGTCATTTTTCTAGGCCTCCCAGATGGGGTCGCAGCAGACGGGGTCGGAGGATCGCGCCGCATCGCCGATGCATCGCCGATGTGGCTCGATGTGCAGCCCGATTTGCTTCACGTCGACGTCGCCGATGCATCGCCGACGTCGGCGATGCATTGCCGGTGCATCGACGATGCATCGCCGATTCATCGCCGATGCATATCCGATGTATTGGCGATGCGATGCGATCCTCCGACCCCATCTACTCCGACCCCATCTAGGAGTCCTCTAATCTTCCCCCGGAGGAGGCAGCCCCCCTGTGTTGGTGTTGGTGCCCATCTCCAAGCCTCCAGTCTGCCGACAACACTGCTCTCGCCGCGCTTCGCCTCCGTCGCCGCTGCCGCCGCCGCCGTCGCCGCTGCCGGGGACCCTGACACGTCGATCAGTGGATTGTCCTCCTCCTCCTCCTCCTCCTCCTCCTCCTCCTCCTCCTCCTCCTCCTCCTCCTCCCCTCCGTAGCCATTTTGGCTCAAGATGCTTTGTTCCGCAGGGGAACGAGTGGATACCGCTAGTCCGCGGCCAGTTTGCAGTCCTTCCCCTGGTCAGCCCCAGGGCGAGCGCCGAGGTGGTCCGCCCCATCTCGGCGCGTCTCTCTCAGTACTCTTGTTCCTCGTGTGCGTTGAGGGGTCAGGATGGTGCTACGCCCAGTCGCCGACAAGACTTGGCTGTGCAAGACCTGCATCCACGAGCGCACGGGCGAACCTTTCTTCAATAAGGCCGACAGAACGACATGCTTCTCGTGCAGGCGTCCCAAAAGCAGTTGCTTCAAGGCCTACAAGCAGTCCACCACCGACCCGAGCGTGCACGCTGGTGGTCTCAAGGGAGGTGGCAAAAAAGCTACCAGCGCTGGCTCGGCACCGTGGGAAGTGGCCAAGCAGCTGCGCCTGGCGCAGGAGACGATCGCCAAGCTGGAGAAACAAGTCCAGGCCAAGAACGTGCCATCGCCTGATGCCATGGATGCGTCGGAGCCAAAGGCTATGGGAAATGATTTCGATGAAGGCAAGTTTCGAGCACGTATTTTGGAGTTGGACAAGGAGATCGCTCTCGCCTGCAAAGGAGTGGGCGCAGCCTGGGACGTACTCAAGGAGGCGCTCACCAAAGAGCGCAGCGAGCTCCAGGGAGAGATCAACAAACACAAGCCTGCCGCCTCACACATGTTCGTCGTTGGCAAGCAGATTGAAGCCATGGGTAAGCAAATTACCAAAGCGGAGAAGGACGTGGAAGACCAGAAGGCGGTCATCAAGGAGCTCCAGGAGGTGCTGGCGCAGGCAGAGCAGAAAGTGCTGGACAAGAAGGCCAAGCTGCTCGAGCTCCAGACCCAGCACGCGGACTTGGCGCGCCAGAGCTATGCCCCACCTGCACCAAATAATGACGGGGAGTCTGGGCAACCTGTTCAAGCTCTGGGCCTTGATACCACCAAGTCGGGCGAGGTCTTGCGCGCCCTCGGAGCTGCTGACAGGACTGACGCCATCGCGCACGGCGTGGCTCAAGCACTGCCGCAAATCATCACGAATGCTCGGTTGCGACCTGTGGGTGCGCCTAGACATGAGGCGATTCCTGAGCTGCTGGACAATGAGTCAATTGCTGATGATGATGTTCCTCTGGTGCCTATCAAAGAAGCAACCGAAGAGGTCCTGCGGCCTTACCTGGCTGAGGCGGGCCAGGAGGTGCCCACGACCTTGGAGGAGATGCGGGATGCAGCCAACCGACTCTGCAAGCTGGAGCAGCATGCCAAGCAGAGGAAGGGGCCAGGCTTCCAGGCCTACTAGGCCTAGGAGGCTAATCCACGCCATGATGATGTATACTTTTCTGGTCAAGATGACGAATTCCGATTCTAAGATCAAGGGGCAGATTGTTATTGTCAATTATGATGCAGCTGGTCCTCTGCTACGTTATGTGGAGCAGGCCACTGATGCGGTGATACTGGTTCAAGAGCATAAGTCAGATGGCCTGATGCTGCCTAGCTTGCAGTACAAGCTCAAGTGCATGGGCTACCACGGCAGTTTCTCGGCGGCCAAGCGCACGGCAGCTGATGGGCTGTCAGCTGGGATTGCAGTGATTACGCCGAGCTATGTCACGATTACGGCGCCACCTCTGCTCAAGGACCCTGAGATTGTGCCTTCTCGTGCTGTGGCAGCGCAGGTCAATTGGGGCCTGAAGAGCGGGTTGGTTGTCATCTCCCTCTACTTGCAGGACTCCGTAGACTTGAATGACTACAACCTTATGGTTCTCCACAAGGTGGCGCAGTATGTGGGCCGCCTCAACGCGGCCAATCGGCCGTGGGTCATTGGAGGGGACTTTAATATGAGTGCGAATTTGATTGGTTCACAGGAGTGGGTGGCCCAGACTCATGCGTTGATGATGGTACCTGCGCAAGTCACCTGTCGTACCACCAACTCCGTCGAGGACAAGATCTACGATTACTTCCTGGTCCACTCCAATTTGGCTGCCTTCATTGAGCCACCAGATGTGTTGGCTGCTGTAGGGCTACCCACGCATGCGCCTGTGGCGCTTTCGATTCGAGCCGTGCCCAAGCAAATCTGGTTGAGGGTCCCTGTTGAGCCCAAGCAGTTGCCAAAGCTACCCAAGCAAGGTTGTTCGCGGTTTCCTATGATTTGGGATCAAGTGATGGGCACCATTCTACGTGCATAGGACGACGACACGCTAAGGATGGCTTGGGACGCAGTCATGACTGGAGTGGAATTTGAGATTCTCAACAGATACGACGTGGTCGACGATGATGCGGCTCCATTCAGGGGCAGAGCGGGCCCAAGATACACCAAGTTTGTTGAAGCACACTGGGTCCCCAAGAGGGAGGCGGGAGCTCTTGGGCCGACAGCCTTAGCCTGGCAGGCTGCGGCCAGATGGGCGAAACATCTTATGAGAGTGCGAGCCTTCTGGATCAAGTTGGTGCAGGAAGCTGTGCGTGATGATAGGCGGGCGGGTTTCACCTTCCTGACTGCAGTTCGCCCTGGTCCAGCCGACAGCCTTCCATGGCACCTGCTGCCGCAGATCCCATGAGAGATGAAGCAGAGGAGAATTGGACGAAGGTCACCAGCAGAAGGAACAGTTCGAAGGCGAGCGATGGTGTACCTATACCTGGCAAACAACGTGTAGCAGGTGACATATATGACAGGCAAGCACCTGTCTTTTCGAGATCACAGAGGGCATCTACGAGTGGGTCATGCTGCCTTCGCCCCATGAAGGACGAGACTGCCCCGCGGTGCGTGTCCTATGCTGATCCGTGTATGCCCGTAAGGGCTCAGGCGGCTCTCAGCTCAGTGACCCCGTGCGGTGGAATCGCTGGAGGGTCGATGGCGCCGCGTTCTGCGTCTTCGGCCTGTGCTGTCTCTGCCCCTGGTAGAGGGCCTACGGGCGCTGCTTCGGCGGCCGCGGCTACTGCGTCAGCCTCGATGCCACGAGCGGGTCCAAGGAATCCTGGCAGAACGCAATCCAGGAAGCGGCGTGAATCAGCGAGTCAGAATCCCATTGATAGATTGGCTCGTTCGCTGGTGGACACAGATCGCTTCTTGCTTAAGATAGTGGGGCAGCAGAACCACATGATGCATCACCTGGATGAGGAGACGCAGAACTTCTTCCTAGATGGCATAGCCTTGCTTGGAAGGGACGACTTCGAGCAGCAGATCTACCGTATAGTCGAGCATGCAGATGAGCTCCACCAAGTGCATAAGAAGAAGGTGGAGGCTAGCTGGAAGTCTTGGATCGACACGGCATTCAAGAAAGGTGCAGGCCCTGCGCATCGTATTTCCAAGGTCAAGGCGCTTGAGGCAGCAGTGGCGCACACCGACAGAATGCAGCCGTACCAGATGGCCGACAGGGAAATGGATGTCTGGCATGAGGTATGGTCTTGTCACGGTCAGGGTGGGCCAGCTCTGCCCAGTGATGCGCATTCATGGGATAACCTTCCTCCTCTTCGGCCTGAAGACCTGTCCAAGGCGGCCCTCGCGTTCAAGTGGACGACGGCCACTGGGCCCACGAGGCTGCATCCTCGTGCCTTCTATTTCCTCTCTGACGCTGGCTTGTTGGCGCTCTGCACACTGTACCACGCATGCGAGCGGGTGCTCTACTGGCCGACTCAGAGAGTTGTCAATGAGATGGTCAGGCTTGCCAAGCTTGATGGAGGCACGCGGCTGATCACCCTAGTAGAGAGCTTAGTACGTTTGTGGGTGCGTGCAAGGCGCCCGATTTCAAGAACATGGATTGTCCAGCATGGGAGTCCGTTCATTTGGGGCAATAGGCGGGGACACTCTTCCAGTTTCTCTGCGTTTGCACACAACCTGGAGGCGGAGATTGCTGCGTCTCTGGGGGGGAGTTCAGTTACGGTTTTTCTGGATATGTGGAAATGTTTCGAGACGGTGCTGTTCCCTGCATTGGTAGATGAAGCCAGGTGCCTGGGGTTCCCGCTACGTTTGTTATGGGTGCTAATCAATTCGTAGTCCCAGCCAAGAGTAATTAAAGCGTTTGGATGTTGGAGCAAGCAGGTGGTGGTGTACCAGGGCATCCTCGCGGGCTGCACCCACGCCACCACCCTCCTCACCATCCTCACCTACAGGGCCCTCATGAAGGTGCACCAGATAGCCCCCAACGTGACCCCGGGAGCGCTCGTGGGTGACAGCACGTTCCAATGGGTTGGGCCGTCGGGGACTTCTTCGGCTGAGTTGTTCTTGGGGACCCAGAGCTTTGTCAAGGATTCGGCCAAGTTGGGGCTCCTGCTGCAGGTCAAGAAATCGGGCTGGGTTTCCAACACTAGGCAGGGGCACCATGGGTTCCGCAAGTTGGCCTCCAGGATCAACCTCAAAGGCAAGAAGTGGGTCCGAAATCTGGGGCATGAACTTAGTGGGCCAGTTCCTGTGAGAAAACAAGCTAAGGCTAGGATGAAGGGCTTGCAGGGCAGGCTCCCAAGGCTAATTATGCTCCAGAAGGCGGCTGGCAACAGAGTCACCGCGATCTGGAGAACAGGACTCCTTCCTGCTGCTGCGCATGGCGCGACTGTCTCAGGAGTCAGTGACCAAGAGTTTGCTCGTTTACGCCCTGTTGCTGGCATGTTATGTGGCCGCTCGACGGCAGTTTCCTCTCTCACTGTATATCTGGCTACGCAGGCTGACGCCAAGTGCGACCCAATATACAATGCCACTATGGACCCCCTGAAGGCCTACTGCAGCTTCGTTTGGGACAACAGAGTTTGCCTTGGGAGACTACAGCGGGCTTGGATGAAGGTTGATGAGGGGCTCAAGAAGAAGGCTACTTGGACCTCTGCAAGGGGTCCCATTGCCGTTGTATGGATGACTTTGAGGAGAATCGGATGGGGTATGTGTTCCGCCACGGGGATCTACAGCGACCTAGGTCACACGTTTGACCTCCTTCAGCTCTGTCCCAAGGATGTGCTGGAGTTGGTCAGGCAAGGCATCGAGCGCTGGCAAGGCATGCGCATACTTACACATCAAGGATGTATGCTATGGGGATGAGGTTATACGGATGAGAGCAATGAGAAGATGTGTTGGAGCTAAGAAGGCAGTGGTTTCGAACCCACGCTATGCAGGCGCGCTGCGAGCACTGTGGTCTGACTCTATTTGGTCGCGTTCCAGACTGGCTGCCAAAGGGTACCAGATTTCCCCTGCTTGCATCTACTGCGCAGCGGAGCAATCGACTATTGGACATGAGTTCTTTTGCTGTCCTAGTTTTTATGACGACTTGCCTGAGGATCTCGATCTCGACTGGAACACCGATATGCAGTACACATATGATATGCTAAGGGAGCTCGGACAAAAGGCCCTTGGAGAGCCCGACTGGGACTGTTTTGCCACGGCTGTAGGCATGCCTGTGAGCCCTCTCATCCCACCATATGTGGAGTCCAACTTGCAGTACGTCTGTTGGGGGGACTGGGAGTCAGACAGAAGTTCCTGGAGCTCAATGGTTTTCTACGATGGTTCGGGGCTGGCCCCAGCGTGGCCTGAGATTCGTCGATGTGGGTGGTCGTTCGTCGTCATGGGGGACAACGGGCTGCCTGTTCGTGCTGCTTATGGGCCCCTTGCGGGTCCGATCCAGACGGTCGGGAGATCGGAGCGAATGGCTTTCCTCATGGCACTCAGGCTTTTACCAGCTGTGGATCTACTGGTGACAGATCTCCAGAGCCTGGCAGCTGAAGTGAATTCCTGGCACCACGACCAGGAAGATGCGAATTCGACATACGCGGACATCTGGAGGCACATCTTTCATGCTGCTGACGACAAGCGTCGGCCCCAAGCTTGCTGGACGCCCGCGCACATCACGATCGAGAGTTACCTGGATGAACGCTTCGACACCCTCCCATTCGAATTTCTGCTCGGAAACATGTGGGCGGACTATTTCGCTAGAGAGGGGGCCAACATGCATGCAGTACACAAATCGACGGTCAAAATGTTCGAAGCAAGGCTGAGTCAAGAGAAGTTGAATGCAAAGTTCTTCTCCTGGGCGGCAGCCAAGCTCATCACCGGGGACTCCACCAGCAGTAGACCCGAGAGGCTCAAGTTACGTGGCCCCCCTATTCCTGCACAGCAGGTAGGATTGCGTGTGCACGAGGTGGTCGTCCGTAGCCCTGGTGTCTGGCAGTGCAAGATCTGTTTGGCCACTGCTCGGACCCCAGCCAGTTTGTTGAAACTCGTTGCGGGGACCAGTAATTATGCTAAGTGCGAGCCCACGGAGCAACAGAAGCTCCAGGCCCGCAATGACGTCGTATTGCAGCGCGCACGGCCATACAGGAGCGAGGCGGTCGACGTTGCGCTAGGTGTGGCGCAGGAGCTAAGCCTGCCCGATGATCCTGTGGTACCTGGTCTGTCGGGGGCTCAGCTGCCTGCCTCCGATGACATCGTAGAGTTAGATGGTCACCGAATTCTCTCGAATCTTGGTGCTATGGTATGCACGTTGTGTGGGTCGTACCAGCTCAATGCTGGGCGTGCGGGGCATTCGAAGCTTGGAGGTTGCTGTCTGGGCCCTTCTCAGCACCCCCCCACACTGTATAAGCAGAGGAATGCAATTAAGGCCATCAAGGCGGGTAAGAACCCCAAGAATGGCCAGCAGCTCAAACTGTTTTGATGAATTTCCTTGGCCCGCTCTGTTTTCCGTCACTTTTTCCCCTGGGAATCCACGGTAAACGAGCTGGGCCCACATGATTGGCCCATGCTCCCGTTTTTTGGTTGCATGACAGGTCATCCGAGGCGTCCTCCTCCTCCTCCTCCTGCTCCTCCCCCTCCACCTCCTCCCCCTCCTCCCCCTCCTCCTCCCCGTCCTCCCCCTCCTGCCCCTCCCCCCGGCTCGGAGCGAGCGGGGCAGGCCTCCCCAGGGCAGCTCAGCCCGCCTTCGCCGGGCGGCCGGGCGGGGCTCTTCTTCGTGACGGAGCAGGACGCCGGCTCCCTCGGGGGGAGGGGGCTCCCGCCGCGCTGCGTGAGGCCCAGGCCTCCTGATGTTCCAACCGACTTTAGCCTTGAGCACCAGGAAGAATTTCGAGCGCCAAGAAAGCATCGAAGCTGGAGGGTTGTCACGTGTCGGGCCCTGGGAGGCGATACTCGTTCGACACCGTTGCGATACTGTTCGGGGTGCTCGAAGTCATCTCTGGGATGTGGTTCGTAAGTACGATGGGAGCAGCATAGCCCAGATCCCGTCGTGCCACGACAAAACACAACGGAAGGTGTTTCGCTGGTTTTGGCCTCTGGGGTCCCTCAAGGGGCTTCGTCGTGGCCGTCGGCAGACGACTCAGGACGGAAAGCCAGCCCCGGGGAATGGGTCGAGACCTCTATCGGCGGTTCATAGGTCGGGTCCTGAGGGATGGGGGCCTCAGGATGGGAAGGGCGCCACGTGTGGATTCATGCTGTTTGAGGCACCTCGTCCTTAGGACCCCATCCCTCAGCACCCCAGCTTTGAACCACCGACGCTAAGAATAATTCGACATTCTTATGAACACGTCATGGTCTCGGGGGTCTGGGGGCCCACATCTCCGCCGAGGATGTGTTTTTGCTGCGGCCAGGGCGCTTTCCTCCGAGCTCGGCCTCCTGAGTCCTCCTGAGGGATCGGAGGGGAGGGGCTGGATGCCACACGTGGCGCGAGCGATCCTAGCTGCTTAACTCGTCTCCTGCCCCTCTCCGTCCTCCCCTTCGCCCTCAATTGCAGTGGACACCCATGCCAAGAGACACCCTGCTTGCCTCCAGGGTGCCCTGGGTTTCGATGGTTTGGTGATGGGAAGCGTGACGCTCCCCCACGAAAAGTCAATGGGCGCCCTGGGGTCTCAGGGTTGGGTTTCTTGTGGAAGGCTTCTTGTTGTCGAGCTCCTACGGCATTGTCGGGTCCCGGGACCATCGAACATGGAACATGGATCGGGGACGAGAAGCTGCGCCTGGGGGAGCGGTCGGGACCTCATGGGGTCGCGGACGGACAAAAACATACCTATGCGACCACCCTTCGGGTGATAACGAGGTTGTGGGGTGTGGAGGGGAAGAAGAGAGTGTTTGTTTACCGTTTGGGCCATAACGCGCGTTATGCCCCCTACCTTCCCCCCCTCCCCCTTCGGGTGATGACGAGCTTGGGAGGTGGGGGGGAAAGAAGAGAGTGTTTGTTTTACCGTCTGGGCCATAATGCGCGATATTCCCCCTACCCTCCCCCCCTTTTCCCCCCCCATAACGTAACGCTCCCCCCTCTGTGCGTCCCGGGCATTGCCGCAGTGCGTCCGGCACCACAGTTTGGGGGGGGCGGCCGCCACGTTATGCCCACTCCCCCTCCTCCCCTCCCTCCCTCCCCATAACGCCCCTTATGGCCGCGATTAGACAATGCGCTCGAACCAGCTGCTGGCAAATGCGATGGTTGTGATGATGACGATGCTGGTGATGCCGACGCCCTCGAGTTCGCGACGACACGTGATGACGATGTTGCGCTGCGATGTGATGTCGCTATCGTCCCCGCTTTCTATTTCAAAACCAACGTCTCCTCCTTTTCCCCCCGTTCCTCTTGTCCTGCTCTTTGTTTCGATCCTGCTCCACCTGCTGCTGCTGCCGCTGCTTGTCGTCATCGGCGTCGTTCTCCCCCTCTTCCTCCGCCCGATCCTGCCTGCTCCTGCTGATGCTCCTCCCCCATCATCCCTCTCCCCCTTCTTCTCCATTCCAGCTCTTCCCCCTCCAGAAGGCCCGTCATCGGGAGCGGCTCCTCCCCTGTCTCCGAGCCCCCCTCCGTCACCTCGCCCCCACCCCCCCCCTCGCCGCTCTCGGCAGGAGTGAGTGAGCGCCGCTGAACGCGCGGCGCGCGCTCGAATCGGGCGCTCTGGCGACCCCCCCCTTCCCAACCGCTCTGCCGTCTGTCCCCGCCTCATCTTCGTGCACCTCGTCTTCCTCGTTCTGCTCCGCGTCCTCGTCCTGTTCCTCGTTCTGGTTGTCCTCGTTGTTGTGGTTTGCCGTCGTCGTCCTCCTCTTCCACGTCTCCTTCTCTTCGTCGTTGCACCGCCGCCTTGTGAAAGTTAGACTAGCACAGACGTGGTCTTTTCGTCATCGGCCTGCTCCGCCTGCTCCCCGTCCTCCTGCTTCTGTTACTGCTCCTTTACCCTCTACTTCGTATCTTCCCCATCAGCATCATCCCTGATAGTTACAGGGTGCGCATACATGGCTCTCGCAGTACTTCTAGAGTCGTTTGCTTCGGTTGCTTTCCTCCTTCCTTTTTATCCCTCAGTATGCCCCGTCCCCTCCTGCTTCTCCTCCTCCTCCTCCTCATCATCACCATCATCATCATCACCATCATCCTCATCCTCATCCTACGCATCCTCTTCGTCTCGGACGTGTTTCTTCGGAGGCAGGCTAATCCAGTTTCGGCTTCCTCCCCGTCGTCGTAATCGTCGTCATCGTCGTCGTCGTTCTCCTTTTCCTCCTCCCCCTTCTGCTCCTCCTCTCCCTCGTCCTCTCCCGCCTCTTCCTCCTCCTCCTCCTCCTCCTCCTCCTCCTCACACTCTGTCCCACTCAGCTGCTGCCTATCCTCCTCCTCCTCCTCCTCCTCCTCCTCCTCCTCCTCCCTCCTCCTCCTCCTCCTCCTCCTCCTCCTCCTTCTCCTCCCCCTCCTCCTCCTCGAGAACGGGGGATTGTGGAGTCGCAGGGGTTCAAAAGCGCGCGCGCGCGAGGGTTTCGCGCTGAGTTCGCGACTGTTTCTGTGCAAACTCTGCTCTGTGTCGTCCTCCTCCTCCTCCTCCTCCTCCTCCGCCCCCTCCTCCTCCTCCTCCTCCTCCTCCTCCTCCTCCTCCTCCTCCCTCTCCCCCTCTGCTACCTCTCTGCCTTTTTTTTCTCCAGGCGCCCCCCCCCCCCAAAAAAATCCAAAAAAATCCAGTTGTTTTTTTTCTTCTTTTTTTTCTGGGGGGGGGGGGCGCGGAGGAGAAAAAAAAAAGGAATGCGACGTGACCACATCTGCTCTCCCCCCTAGAAGGATTCCTATTGGACGCCCCCATAAGAAGGATTCACAGTAAAATCCTCGACAGAAGGGTTCCTATCGAAACCCTCCACTGAATGATTCCTACCGAAATCCTCCACATGTGGATTCCTACTGAAACCCTCCACTGAACGATTCCTACTGAAATCCTCGAATGGCAATGGCAATGGCAATGGCAATGGTAATGGTAATGGTACTGGTGATGGTACTGGTAATGGTTACGGTAATGATAGTGGTAACGGGGTAGCGAGGCAATGACAATGGCAATGGCAACGGTAATGGTAATGTTAATGGCAATGGCAATGTCAATGGGAATGGCAATGACAATGGCAATGGCAATGGCAATGGTAATGGCCATGGCAATGGTAATGGTCATGGTAAGGGTAGAGGTATAGGTACAGTTAAAGGTAATGGTAATGGTAATGGTAATGGTACTGGCAATGGCAGTGGTAATGGTAATGGTAATGGGAATGGAAGTGGGAATGAGAAAGCGACCGGGCATGGAAATGATAGTGGTAGTGATAATGGTAATGGCACTGGTAATGGTAATGGTAATGGTTCTGGAAATTGTAGTAGTACTGGGAATGGGAATGAGAATGGGAATTCTAATGGTAATGGCAGCGGTAGTATCATGGTAATGGGAATGGGAGTGGAAATGGTACTGGCAATGGTAATGGTAGTGACGAATGGCAATGGCAATGGTGATGGTAATGGTAATGGTAATGACAGAGGTAATGGTACTGGTACTGGTAAGGGTAACGGTAATGGTAATGGTAAGGGGGTAGCGATTGGCAATGGCAATGACAATGGCAACGGTAATGGTAATGACAATGGCAATGAGATTGGCAATGGCAATGACAATGATAATGGCCATGACAATGGCAATGGTAAGTGTTTTTGATAATGGCAATGGTAATGGGAATGGGAACGGGAATGGGAATGTGAATGGGAATAGGAACGGGAACGGGACGGGAAATGGTAGTGGTAGTGGTAACGGAAATGGGAGTGATAAGGGTAAGGGTAAAGGTAAAGGTAGAGGTAAAGGTAATGGTAATGGAAATGATGGTGATAATGGTAATGGTAATTGTAATGGTAATGGTCATGAGAATGGGAATGGCAATGGAAATGGTACTGGCAATGGTAATGGTAGTGGCTAATGGCAATGGAAATGGCAATGCGAATGGTAATGGTAATGACAGAGGTAATGGTAATGGTACTGGTAATGGTAACGGTAATGATAGTGGTAACGGGGTGGCGACTGGCAATGGCAATGACAATGACAACGGCAACGGTAATGGCAATGGCAATGGCAATGGGAATGGCAACGGCATGGTAATGGCCATGGCAATGGCAATGGCAATGGTAATGGTAATGGCAATGGTAATGTGAATGGGAATGGGAACGGGAATGGGAATGTGAATGGGAATGGGAACGGGCATGTAAATGGCAGTGGTAGTGGTAACGGAAATGGGAATGGTAAGGGTAAGGGTAAATGTAAAGGTAGAGGTAAAGGTAATGGTAATGGTAATGGCAATGGCAGTTGTAATGGTAATGGTAATGGTAATGGTATTGGGAATGGGAATGTTAATCGGAATGGTAATGGTACTGGCAACGGTAATGGTAGTGGCGAAGGGCAATGGCAATGGCAATGGTAATGGTAATGGTAGTGGCGAATGGCAATGGTAATGGTAGTGGCGAATGGCAATGGCAATGGTAATGGTAATGGTAATGGCAATGACAGTGGTAATGATAATGGTACCGGGAATGGTAATGGTGACGATGACGGTAATGGTAATGGTTATGGCAATGGTAACGGGGTAGCGATTGGCAATGGTAATGGGAATGGCAACGACAACGGCAATGGCAATAGCAATGGCCATGGCAATGGTAATGGTCATGGTCATGGTAATGGTAATGGGAATGGGAATGGGAATGGGAATCGTAGTGGTAATTGGAACGGGAACGGGAATGGAAATGGTAGTGGTAGTGGGAAAGATAATGGCAATGGTAATGGAAATGTTACTGGTAACGGTAATGGTAATGGCAATGATGATGGGAATGGGAATTGTAATGGTGATGGCAGCGGTAATGGTAATGGTAATGGCAATTGTGTTGGTAATGCTAATGATAATGGCAATGGTAATGGTGGTGGCGAATGGTAATGGGAATGGTAATGGTAATGGTAACGGTAATGGTAACGGGGTGGCTACTGGCAATGGCAATACCATGGCAATGGCAACGGCACTGGCAATGGCAATGGCAATGATAATGGCAATTGTAATGGCAATGGTAATGGCACTGGCAATTGTAATGGCAATGGTAATGGTAATGGTAATGGTACAGGTAAAGGTAAAGATAAAGGTAAAGGTAATGGTAATGGTAACGGTAATGTGACTGGGAATGGGAATTTGGGATGGGAATGGTAATGGTAATGGGAGTGGGAGAGATTGAGAGAGAAAGAGAGAGAGAGAGAGAGAAACAAAAAAAACGAGAAAGGACACATCAGCATAATGATGAGGAACAAACTGAAATATCGTAAATTTTCGTCTAAAACCCACAGCGACTCCACAATCCCGCGGCCTCTCCTCCTCCTCCCCCTCCTCCTCCTCCTCCTCCTCCTCCTCCTCCTCCCGCCGCCTGCCTTCCCTCCGCCAGGGGCCTCCCGGGCCCTGCTGGGGCCCACCTTGGGTTTCGGGGAGCGCCTTCGGCCCTGCTGCGCTCTCTGCGGCCCGCATCACGATCCGAGGATCTTCTAGAGTCAATGTCGAACCTCCCAGGGCGCATCAGCCACCACCTCTCCTCCCCCCCCCCCCGCCTCCTCACCCTTACGTGCGCGCGGGGGGGGAGGGACAACGAGGAGGAGGCGGAGAAGGAGATGGAGGATGGAGGAGGAGGAGGAGGAGGACGAGGAGGAGGAGGAGGAGGAGGGCGAAGGGAGGCGTCCCCCCCTCCCCCTCTCCCTTCCTCTCCCCACAGCCTCTTCGACCCCGAAGCTACCTCAATCTCAATAGCCTCGAAGCCCCCCTCCCCGCGAGAACCTTCTAGCACTCGTCGACCTCTTTGGAAACCCATCTAGCCTCACCCTCCTCCTTCCCCTCCTCCTCACCCGCGCGCGCGCGGGAGCGTGCGTGCTCGTGGAGAAGGCAGGGAGGGGAGTGAGGGAAAGAGGAGGAGGAGGAAAAAGAGGAGGATGAGGAGGAGGAGGGCGCGAAGAAGAACGAGGAGGAAGACTACGAACCTGATGCAGGACGATGGAGGAGACGGAAGAGCAGGGGGGCGGGAGGAGGAGGAGGAGCAGGAGCAGGAGAAGCCGAAGGAGAGGGGACGAGGACGAGGACGAGGGCAAGGAGGGATGAGAGAGATGGGAGGAGGCTGGAGGGCGGAGGATGAGCTTCCTTCACCCCCTCTTTCCCATATCCCTCTCTGCCTTCCTTGCGATCCCTCGTGGGGGGCCCTACGACCTAGATCACAGCAGAGCCCTTGAGACACCTTGAGAAATCATATATCCTCCTCCTCATATTCCTCCAGGCTCCCTTCATGCTCCCTGCGCTCATCCTTCATCCTCCCCCTTCTTATCCACCTCCTTCCCCCGTTCCTGCTTCCCCTCTCTGCGGTGCTTCACGGTGCTGGCTCACCTGGTGACTGCCGAAGACACTCCAGGGCGGGCGGGGCGTCGGGCAGGCGTGCCCCTGACTCGTGTGCCCTTGAGACGTGAGGGGAACCAGCAGCCTGGATCCTCCGTCCACGGACCGTGCATGCCTGTCTTTTTTTTTTTCTCTCTCTCTCTCTCTCTTCCACCCTTCCCCCCTCTCACTTCCCCCTCCCCCGGCTTCCCCCATCCGCCCTCCCTCCTCCCCCCTTCCCCTACCCCCCTCCGCAATTACCTAATCTGAGTACTACTCTTCTCTCTCCCCTGAGTCTGTGGCGGAATCTGCCTCGGAGTGTTCGGCCCCCCCTCGCGTATTGCTTTTTCCACACATGAATGATGTCGGCGAGTTGGGTGTTCGCTTGTGTTTTTGTTCAAAATGCTGCTCTCGCTGAGGCGCTGGCCTCATGTTCGGGCTTCCGCTCGTTCCGAATCGTGCTCCCGCTGCAGCGTTGGCCTCATTTCCGCGCTTCCGCTCATTCTGAATCGTGCTCCCGCTACAGCGCTGGCTTCATTTCCGCGCTTCCGCTCGTCCCGAATCGTGCTCCCGCTGCAGCGTTGGCGTCATTATTTCCAGTGCCACGCCACGGCATGGTTTTCGGTCTTCTCAAATCGGCCCCAAACTCTAAAAAATGCTTCCCGAAAAAACCATAGGAAGTGATTCCACATCCGGTGTCGATTCGTTGATGTTTGGGGCGTCGCCACGCCATGCTATGTCATCCTACACGATGGTGTTCAACACCATGCTATGCCATGTAATGCTATGCCATGCTGCGACATCCGACTGTGCGAACAGAGAGGAGATCTACGCCGTGGTACGGAATGGGAGGGAGGGGTAGGACGTCAGATACGACGCGAGCGCACCTAGCTTGCCCCTTCCCCCTGCACCTCCCCCCCACTCCCCCCCCCATTGCAGTCCCCCTTCCCTTCTCCATCGCGCCCTCACCTGCTCTGGGCCTCGTGCCTCGCTCCTCTAGCCTCCTGCCCCCGCCCCCCACCCCTCGCCGCCAACCACGAGGAGGAGGAGGAAGAGGAGGAGGAGGAGGAGGAGGAGGGGGAGGAGGAGGAGGAGGAGGAGGAGGAGGAGGAGGAGGAGGAGGAGGAGGATAGGCAGCAGCAGAGTGGGACAGAGTGTGAGGAGGAGGAGGAGGAGGAGGAGGAGGAGGAGGAGGAGGAGGAGGAGGAGGAGGAGGCGGGGGGGGAGGAGGAGGAGGAGGGGAGGAGGAGGAGGGTCGCCAGGCTGGATGTAGGCCTGGGCGTTTTCAGCGTTTTCCTACGGTCGTCGGAGAGCGCCTGATCAAGTAAGTTCGTCCTTTCGAGTTGGCTCCTCCTCCTCATCCTCCTCTCCCTCCCGCTCTGCTCGTGGCGCCTCGTGTCAAGCCAAGGCTGAGAAACCATTGTAATGAAGGCAGAAAGTGCTGTACATTCCAATGCTTCCACTGCTTCCAATTCTCTGGCGCCGAAGCGATACGATAGGCAGAGAGTGCTGCTCCAATTCTTCAATGTTGCAATTCTCTGGCGATAAACCGCCAACAACCTCGAAGAGGCTTCAGCGCCGAATAATTGGAAACTGGGAAAGATTCGGTTTTACAGCATTTCCAGCTGCCGCAGCGCAGGGGTCGCGCCAAACCGCCAGCAACATCGAAGACGCGTCGGCGCAGAAGAATTGGAAACTTGGAAACATTGATGTTGCAATATGTTCCAGCTGCCTCAGCGCAGGGAACGCGAGGAGCCAGCTGGGAACACGCGGAGACAGCGGGGGGCACGAGGAGGGGGAGGAGGGGGGTGGTAGAGGAAAAGGAGGAGGCGCAGAAGAATGAGTCGCCTCCTCTCCTCCAGAGCTGTGGTTTTGCACCTCCGTCTCTTCCTCTTCATCCTCGTCCTCACTTCCGTTCCTCTCTGTTTTCCTTACTCTTCCTCCTCTGGATTATTATGATCCTCATCTTTTCCTCCTCCGTTCCTCCTCCGTTCCTCCTCCGTCCTCCGTTCCACCTCCGTGCTTGCGTTTAGGCTGGGGAGGGAGCTTGAAAAGGTTTGCTCTCTAGCTGCGGGAGATGGAACTTGAAAAGGTTTACTCTTCCACTTTGTGGTCGGGCTGGGGAGGGAACTTGAAAACAGGTTCACCCTTCAGCCGCGAGAGAGGGAACTTGCAAAGGCTCACTTTCTCGCTGGCGTTGTGTTTTCCTTTGTTTTCTGAATCATTCTCGTTTTAGTTCGGCCTGCACAGAAGGACTCGTATTTGGAATCCTCAACAGAAGGGTTCCTATTGAAACCGTCTACGGAGGGATTCCTATTGAAACCCCTCACAGAAGGATTCCTATTCACATCCCACACAGAAGGATTGTCTGTGGAGGAGTTCAACAGGAATCCTTCTATAAAAGGTTTTCAGGGAGGAGAGAAGCGAGGAGGAGGAGAAGGGAGACGGGGCGGAGGAAAAGGAGGAGGAGGAGGAGAAGGTAGAAGGAGGAGAAGGAGAGAGGAGGGGGAGGAGGAGGGATAATTCTGTGTCGCTGAACATCCTCGCCTCGAGGCACTTCAACGCCAGAAAATTTGATAATTGGAATATCGTTTTTTTCACGGGGTTTGCGCCCTGCCGATCTCCCCGAGCCCTGAAGGCGGAGAAGGTTCGGCACCAGAGAAACGGAAAATTGGAAAATTGGGCTTTCACGGGGCTCGTGTTCTGCTGACCTCCCCAAGGCCTGAGGGCGCAGAAGATCCGGTACCAGAGAGTTGGAAGGTTGGAACATGTAGTTTTCACAGGGTTCGTGCTCCCCTCTCCCCTCTCCTCCTCCTCTTCTTCCTCTTCTTCCTCTTCCTCCTCCCCTTTCTCCCTTATCCTCCTCTTCGCTTCTCTCCTCCCTACTGAAAAATCCTCTACAGAAGAATTCCAAACTCTCCACAGAAGGATTCGATTTGAAATCCCCAACACAAGAATTCCGATTGAAATCCTCCACGGAAGGATTCACGTTGAAATTCTTTGCAGAAGAATTCTTATTGAAGTCATCTACAGAAGAATTCTTTTTGTAGCCCTCCACAGAAGGATTCGTTGTTTTGAAATCTTCTACAGAAGTATTCTTATTGAAATCCTGCCCAGAAGGATTCATAGTGAAAGGCCCCACATAAGGATTTCTATTGACCTCCTCCAAAGAAGCACTCCTATTGAAATCCTTTACAGAAGCATTCATATCGAAAACCCCCACTGCAGGATACCTATCGACATCCTTTACATAAGGAGTTTCTTATTGAAACCCATCACAGAAGAATTCCGATTGAAATCCTCAACATAATAGTTCCTATAGAATTCCTCCACAGAAGGATTCCTATTGAAATCCCCGACAGAGGGATTCCGATTGAAAGCCTCCAGAGAGGGATTCCTATTGCAATCCTCCACAGCAGGATTCCCATTGAAATCCTTGCTGGAAGGGTTTCTATCGAACTCCTCAACAGAAGGATTCCGATTGAAACCTTCCTCAAGAAGGTTTTCCATGGAAGCCTCGTTGGGAATTTCAACAGGAATCCTTAATTCGAGACTTTGAATCGATTCCTAATGAAACCTCGGCTGCGGCCGTCCGTGTACAGTTTGGAAAGCCTCGTACGCCATGCAAAGAAAACAAACAAACCGCCCAGGCCTACATCCAGCCTGCTCCGGGAGGAGGAGGAGGAACGCCACACGTTCGCACATAAGGTAAGGCCAACGCAAAGAGGAAGAGGAGGAGGAGGAAGAGGAGGAGGAGGAGGAAGAGGAGGAGGAGGAAGAGGAGGAGGAGGAGGAGGAAGAGCGTCTCGCATCCCACCCCGCGGGGTCGCAACTGTAAAAAACGTGCGCTTCGCCCTTGGCGGTCTGGGCCGGAGAGAGGTGGCCGCGCGCGAAGCCCGGACTCGGGTGCATCGGCTCGGCTTCTCCACCCGGAGGGCTTACACGAGGCAGCGGTTTCGGATCCGCGCGCTGTACGGGTGGGGGAGTTGCTCGTTCCCCAAAGCATGTTTTGTTTGCGTCGACGTCGCACATTTCACTCTTACACCTTCCAACCAGATGAATGGATAAAGGCTGATTTCGTATCCACTGCAGAATGTGTGGGCACGATGCGCGGTCGAACCTTCCTGCCATCTTTACCCGGTGTTGTAAAAATTATCGTGCTCTTTCCAATCGAGTCCTAACAGTTCCTGGCAGGGCTGTCAGGTTCCGAGTCTGTTGGCTCTTTCAAATCCCCATGACATCTGGCGGGGCCAGAGGGGCATCACCGTTTTAGGGACTGAACTCTTCGCAATGTAATGGTTGCTCATGTCTGCGCTGGATCGGATCTTGAGGCATATACGGTCTGACCAGCACCTGACTGACCTGTGATTCGCTTCCCCCGCAACGCTTTCGACGAGAATCCCACGATGTAGTTACCCATATTTCAGACTACCAGATGGGAGTGGTCACCCCTTGCTGGTGACGCTTGGCATGGGCATCTGTGCGTGTCCCTTGGAGGTCTTAAGCATGGCAGCCCTCAGTCGTCGATGTGTAGTCGAACGCCTTTCATTCGCTGTCGCTGTGAGCTTTTCTCTTTGCGCGCGCGCGTGTGCCAGCGCGGTATACTCCCAACCCATCCTGAGGGTCGAGCCATGCGATCGGTTGTTGCAGGGCGTATGTTCATGTGGGTACTTGGTTGATCTCCTTGTATGGCGAAGCAGCTTTTGGAGTATGTGGGCGGGACAGCTTCCTCCGCCACCTGGGGGTTGGCCTGGCATGCCTCCCTCCCCCCCCCTCCCGAGAGGCACCAGAATTCCCTGGTACCTCCCAGAACCCCGTAGAACCTCCTGGACACCCCTAAAACATTCAAACCAGTACTCTCAGATCCCTTCAAAAACTGTTGTCCTCCTCCACCGTCCTCCTCCCTCCTCCGCCTTCCATGGGGACGTCAGCTTCCCCACCATCCTCCCGGGCTCCGTTCTTTTGCCGCGGGTGCAGAATGCAGCGGGAGTCTCCTGGCGCGTCCCTTCACAGCAGGTGCACCATCGAGGCTTTCCAGCGCTCGCACCCTGGGGATGGCTAGGGGGTCGTCGGTAGTGTGCGTGGTGGTCGTGGAAAGCCCGTTGGTTGGCCATGGGGGTCGACCTTCAGTGTAAAGACCTGGGTATTTGTTCCCGCTTGTGGCGTGAGGGGTTCCAGTGTGTGGTTTTGTTGCCGCCCATGTAGATTGGCGTTGCGCGCGACATTTGCACCACTCCTTGGGCCTAGCGGAGTTGACAGTGCACGCAGACACGCCGAATGATCTTGACACGTGCGAGCGGCCCATGCAGACAATGCCGAACATGTCTACGATCCGAGTGTTTCGATCCAACCAGCCCAGCAAGGCGGTGCGCCCAAATACGGTGCTCGCCTGCGAGGGGTCGAGAAGCCGATCCCTCTTCTTCCTCAGTGGGAGGTGGCGGAAGACTGGCGGCAGCCAGCCGAAGCAGAGGATACACCACCACCCCCCCACCCACCCCCCCCGAGATGCCAGATTTGCCTGGATGTTTGGCCTCCCCCGCAGGCCCTCTGCTCGCTACTCTTGTGGTCCCGAAGCTGCCCAGGGCTCGACCTGAACGGTGACTTTTTCAGCGACCTCGTGGACCGCTTTCGTTTGGATTCCCTTCTGCAGCCAGAGTTGGAACGAAGACACCAAGATGGAACACGAAAACAAAAAGGAGCCGCTGTGGTGCGAGGGAGAACGAACACAACACGAAAGCATAACGAGGGACAACGAAAACAAGAGGAGCCGCCGTGGTGGGAGGGAGAAGCGAGCCCACAACGACCACAGCACGAGGGACAACCACGATCACAGAGCGAACACAGAACGAACACAGGACGAGGGAGAACAGAACACAGAACGAGGGAGAATCGAACGAATACAAAACGAACATTCTTTTTGAAAAAAGAAGAAAAAAACAAAACAAAACAAAAAAGCACGAGCGCACCGCCCAGCTTTTGAGCCCCCGGGTGCTGCTCTCCCGCGGCCCTGCGGCCGGAGCCTCCGAGCCCCGGCCGCGCGGTCCCCCGCGCGCGCGCCCGCAGGTCCCGTGCGGCGGCGAGGCCGGCCCCTCTCGCGCGCGCACTGCGCACGCGCCTGCCCCGCCACGGACGACGCCGACGGCGGCGACGGCGACGACGGCGACGACGACGACGCCGACCACCACGACGACCACGACCACGACCACGACCACGACGGCGACGACGACGACGAGGACGCCGACGCCTACCACGACCACGACCACGACCACGACGACGACGCCGACGAGCACAGCGACGACGCCGACGACCACGACCGCGACCAAGACGACGGCGACGTCGACGACGCCGCCGCCGCCGCTGACGACGACGGCGACGGCTACTACGTCTGCACGCGCGCCTGGTCGGCGCGGCCATTCTGTACGCGTGGCCCCCCTACGCCTTCCATCCGCCGCGTATCCTCGGCTCCGTCTTGCATCGGCTGTTCCGAGCACGGCATCTCCAGCTTCGGCTGCTCCAGCACATGGACAACATCTTCGAGCCTTCCACACTTGAGGGGCACGTTCATCACCTCGCGGCCCCCGATTTTGGCTTGGGTGGTGGTTGGGGGGTTCGAACACGTAGGTCCGCCCATGCCCTCGCCACTGCCGCACCCTCAGTATTACTGTTTGGGGTGTGGGGGTTATCTTGCGCCGCAGGGTTCGAATTTATTGTCCATGTGCGGTCCCGTGTGGCGTTCTTGTTTTGTTGGGTATTCTGCTGGATGGGTTTTTCTTTGTCCAGGTTCCCGACCTGCGACCTCCCTGTTCACAGTCCATCCCTCTGCCGTCCTCCATCCTCTGCCCTCCATCCTCCCTTCTCGGCCTGTCCCTCCACAACCACTCATTCTGAATACTACCCTCCTCTCTTACCCGAACACGTGCTGAGAGTATCAGCCACCCCTCCGCGTACAGTCGGGGCCCTGTAAAGGAACCCTTTTGGTTGGGGAGGGGCTCCGCGTTCCTTAAGTGTTTCACAGCTTGCCTCAGGTTTTCCTTAGGTTTTCGATCGGAAATCGAAGTTCAACTTATGGAAAAACAGGGGCCTCGTTCCTCATTCGGGGTTCCCTTAGGCCTACGCCCCGACCGTATTGCGTTTTGCACCTGATGTGGGCGGCTCTGTCTTCCTCGTGCGCCTTTCCAGTCCGATCGGCTGCGTTCCTTCCGACATGGCGCTCCCGCTTCAGCTTGCTCTCGGCGCTTTGCTCCCGTCGTTCCCTGTGGCGCTCTCGCCCCAGCGCGGGCCACGCTCCTGGACCCCCTCCGCGCATTGCGTTTTGCACCTGAGGTAGGCGGGTCTGTCTTCCTTGTGCGCCTTTCCGATCCGATCGGCTGCGCTCCTTCCGACATGGCGCCCCCGCTTCCGCTTGCTCTCGGCGCTCTACTCCCGTCGTTCCCTGTGGCGCTCTCGCGCCCCGGCGCGGGCCACGCTCCTGGACCCCAAGTGGTTCCTCGCCGTGGCCGCCCCCTTGTATGTCTGGAGGGGAAAAAACGCACAGACACAATTCATCGCCCACTTCCAGGAAAATATGGGAAAATATGGGAAGTGGGGAGGAAGACACAAATTCAAAAAATGTGAGAAAATATGGGGAATAGTTTTATTTGTGTGTATTTATTTGTGTGTCCTGGGGCCCCTTCAGTATTTTCCCCCCCTCCGCCTTCCGCTGGCCCTCCTGCTCCTCCCGGCCCTCCTGCTCCCACTTCTGCGCTTGGGCGGACCGGAGCATCGAGGCTGCACAGTCAACCCGCATAGTGAGGATGGGCAACGTGCCCAAGGGTGCCCTTGCATCCTTGCCTCCTCGGTCCAGCCTTGGCCACTTTCGTTGGCCGCGCCCCGCTCGAAAAGCTTCGAAACGGGCCTCCAAGGCTCTTTCAGCCTTATCGCGCATCCTTGCTATACTGGTTGACTGTAGCGCTCATCGAGCGTAAAAAAACGACCTAGCGAAAATGGCGAGCGATGGTGAATTGGGCAGCAGGCCCGTGCGGTAGAGCAAGGGCTTAAAGTAGAGGGACTGCAGAGTGTCCAGAAGTGCGCAGAGTACGGTGTTTGCCGCCAAGTGGAGGAGGGGGAGTCGAAGACGGAATGTTGAATAACGAACCTAACGATATCAAAGGGAGGCAACTGAACGGGAGAAGACTAACTACACATGCTCAGGGGGCAAAAGCCGGCCCGCCTAAGGCTTGTCAGGTATCTGCGTGGGCCAAAGCCACACGGGAAGGCTAGGTCGCTTAAGCATCCACCTCCTCCTTCTCCTCACAATAACAACGCCATCTGCCGACCACCGAAGTATTCAGTCTAGGTAAGCTTGCAAAAAAGAGACAGGCGACTATTTGGGGCTTGGGTGCAAGTTGGAAGCGCACTGCGGCTGTGAAATTGTAGGGGCAAGCTGCAAGGCAAATGCCATGTACTGAATTCAGTCTGCCGTTGCACAGCAGTCCACAGTGGGGGGACTCTGTGGTCCTCTCCGTGCCGAAGGCCAAAATTGCCATGGCAATAACACGTGGCAGTGGTAAGCAAAGTATCCTGCGCCCCCACCCCCAACCAACCCACCAACATCCTTGTTTTCAAACAAGCTATAACAACCAGGCATCCGTAGCCATTTTGGCTCAAGCCATTTTGGCTCAAGGCGCTGCGAGCGGCTACGAGTTTGCTGCCTTCTTGTTCAGGGGCGCAGGACAGACGTGGAGTGCAGGATTGTGCTGCCGCTGCAGGTTGCGCGGCCTCCTCGCTCAAGGTCAGCCATGTTGGTGCAGGCGCGACCGCTGTGGGGTGCGAATCGTCCAAACTCGATATGCTTGCCCGTCGCTGCAGCAGGTGCACATCAAGAACTGGATAGTGGCTTCCTCAGCGGTGATTCGGGGTCTGGAGTTGTTCGGCCAGAGAGTTTGAGCGAACCAACTGGCAAGCACGTATGTTATGCCAGACCGTAGTATACATACGTATGCGCATAGTTTTGTTTTAATGTCTTTGTTGACATCAGTTGTGGGGATCGCGAAATGTCCGCTGCATGTCTCGCTGGACACCGCGGGGCTCGCTAGCCTCCGCTGCTCACGCCGAAGCGGATGCCGCATCACAGGTACGGCCCGTGCTGAACATCACGGCCTTGAGCCCTGGTTTTTGAGAATCTGAGCCCGAAGCGTCGCTCGCTCGTCGGGTCTGGTGACAGATTGGCTGGCGCCAGGAGAGGTTGGAGAATCGATCCGCACGACGTGGTGATCCGCCTCAACCGAATCCCCACACTTCCTTCCTTCGAAGAGTGTGGCAGGCGCATTGGTATCGTGGCTGTTGGCAACAATCATTCTGTCCAGGTAACGGGCAATTGTAATTCGCCAAGTGTAAGCATTTATTGCGCGGAGCCAGGTTCCTATTGTGCTGGTGCGGGCATAGTTTATACAGGAAGTAACATCGGCTGTGATGGTGCATACAGGCCATGGCCGCCTCAGCATTCTTTCGCCGGCTGCTTCCATCATAACGTGACACATTTCGTCCATGCCAACGTGCCGCACGATCCCTCAACTGGTTTTCGAGCGCTCGTTGTGTGTTGCTGCTGTCTGCGAGCAGCTCGACGTTAACGATTTTGGGGGCAAAACCAGTTCGGCTGCAACTGCTGACGGTCACAGGGAGGGGGCTCAACACCCACTAGAACAGGAGCATCGAAAAGAGAGTACGATCGCCAATGGCTATTGGCACCGCCTTGATGGAAGTGAGGACATGAAGCAGTGGTTCAAGGCAGCCGTCGGGGACATCCACATGGTCGACGTGCATTACTGACTGATCACCAGGGTACCGTGGCGCTCATTGTCAGATGATATCGAGTGTTATTGACTTGCCTGCGTACTGTTAGGGATGTTGGGAAATTATAAAACCAGACAGGGTGCGCGATTCAAGTTGTTCAGCCTGGTTGACGTGATGTCTTCTCCTCTATCAAGGCTGGCTCAGGCGGCTGGCTGGCCAAGTGATTACTCAAGCAGTGTATGAATCATGAAAAGAGAAAGGCTGGCACAGCCGGTACTGGCTGGCAACGTGTCTTACTCACAGCAGTGGGGCAAGCAGATGAAGTTGCCTTCATAATCATGCATACCGCTGGGCAGTCTCCCTGCAGACAAGGGGGCAGAACGAGTAGCGTCTCGCCCTCCATCCCCACAGATCCCCTCATACCCTCCCCTAGTAGTAAGGGTGTCATTGTCGGTGGTGGCGACGGTCGGGTCAAGGCTGGCCTGAGTAGGCTAGCCAGCTAGCCCATCTCGTGGCTCCAGTAGTGCCAGAAGTATCGATTGGCTTGCCTGCTGGCCTGTGCCGCGGCCCTGCAAAAAGTCGGGCACGCGTCTTCAACCTGCTGCTCCTGCTGCTGCTGCTGTTCCTCTTCAGCCCCCTCCTTCCTCACGCGTCTTGCCTCTCTCCTGACCAACCTCCTGCTCATCCGCCACCTCCTCCCCCAACGTTCACAGCTCCACTGATCAGATTGCGCGTAACACGATGGGCTTCTTCTGTTCGCTCCAGGTCAGCTGTGACACCCTCTGGCGGGCAGAAGAGAGCAGCGCAACGGGAAGGGATCGGAGGGGAGGGGCTGGATGCCACACGTGGCGCGAGCGATCCTAGCTGCTTAGCTCGTCTCCTGCCCCTCTCCGTCCTCCCCTTCGCCCTCAATTACAGTGGACACCCATGCCAAGAAAACACCCTGCTTGCCTCCAGGGTGCCCTGGATTCCGTGGGGTTCGATGGTTTTGCTACGGAGCGCGACGTCCCCACACCAAAAATCCATGCACGTCCTGGGGTCTCAGGGTCGGGTTTCTTGTGGAAGGTGTCTCGTGGTCGAGCTCCTACTGTACTTCTTCGACTGCCCCCCTATGGACCCTGGCGGCTCCCGGCCGTCACGGCCGGCCGGCCGTCGCCGTGCGTCGGGCGCCGCCCCGCGCCCAGAGGCTGCCGAGCCGCCCTGGGAGTGGAGGCTGGACATGGCCGCCTTCGACGGCGGAGCCCCGCCCCCCCGAGAGCCGCCGCGGCGCAGCCGCCGGCAGCCCGGCGGCCAAAGACCGCGCGAAAACGGAGAGCCCCAGGGCCCCCCTCGACTTGCTGCGCCGTCTCTCCCTCGCGCGGTCGATCGAGTTGCGAGGGCCCCCTGGGGGCTCTCGGAGAGCCCGCCGAGGTGAGCAGGGCCGCCGTGGAGCCGCCGCGGGCGCCGGGCCCTCTCGGGGGCCCGCCGCGGCCGCCGCGGCCGCCGCGGCCGCTGCGGCCGCGCGTTCGCGCGCGCGCGGTCAGGGCCGACGATATCGCCCGTGGGTCGCGCGAGCGGCCGGGCCGAGAGGGCGGGGGCGCGGAGGTGCGGAGCGGCGGTGCCGCGGGCTCTGCGGGCGCCCCGGGGTGCGAGGTCGCGCCACGCGCTCGAGGGGGGGGGGGGGGGTCGGGCGCACCGTCGGCACGCAGGGTCACGAGGCTTGCTGTATAAGGAGCACTTGTGGAGGTCGGTGCTACGGAGAGGAAGCGTGCTGCCAAGTAATTTCCAGATGTCTAACACGTGTTTCAAACATGCTTCAAATGTGTGAAATAAAGCATGTTTCAAACATTTGTAGAGCATGTTTTTTTACACATTTTAAACACATGTTTAGTTCAATGATAGGATTGTTAGAGTGGCCACTGTCGTGGCATCCACAGAGAAGAACGGTCGGGCCGAGGCGTAAGACAGCGAGGTCGGCTCGAGGCTTCGGATCGGATGGTCGGCGCGGCGAGCAAAAGAGTCATGCCGTCGGGGGGTCTGGGGAGGTCCGGTGCGGGGAGGGTGCCCCGGTGCTCCTCGTGCGTCTGTTGGATGTTCTTGCGCATCCCGGGGAGGGTACCATTGGATGTTCTGTTTGTTTGGGCCGACGGAGGGTCTCGTGTTCTTGGGCGCATCCCGTGAAGGGTACAGCCAAGACGCCGAAACAAGGAACAGTTTGGGTTCGGAAGGGGCTCGGTGTTCCTCCGGTTCCTCCAGTGCTGTTCCTCTTGCCCTCCTGGGGCACGGAGGCGCTTACAGGGCCAAGAAGGGGCTTCGTTCCTTATTTAGCATTCTTTCTTTCAGCGGCCCGACTGTACCATTGGATGTTCTGTTTGTTTGGGCCGACGGAGGGTCTCGTGTTCTTGAAGGATGACCGTCTGGCCTGTCTACCCCCTCGAAATCAAGTGCACGTGTTTTTCCCCAGACGTGGCGGCGCCCTAGGGCCCCCAGATTTCAACGATCCTGCCCAAACTTGCGACTGCAAACATAACAATCAGACCCCGTGGGCCGCGCTCCGCGCGTCGACCACCATTAGAAACGTGCGTTTGATTTCGAGGGGGGTTGTAGGTCCGACTGTGCGATCACAAGTCCTGCTGTAAGACATCTGGGGGCGCATTGGTCGTTGAGCTTCGAGGCTCCTGAAGGTGCCCCCGGGCTTCGGAGGCCCCCCAGAGTCAGCGGGAGACCAGGAGCTTCTGGGGGGCACTTGCTGGCGGGCCGGCTTCTTCCTCGACGTGGCCCTGCTCGACGGCGAGCGAGGGGGAGGGGAATGCCAGAGCCCTTTGCCTTGCCAGAGCCCTCCTCGGAGCCTCGTGGGCCCCTCGTGGAGAAGTTCGAAGATCGACGATCTCTCGCCGATAGATCGGCGATAGGCTCTGTATGGCGAATCCGCACGTTCCAGGGCGGGGTGGGCGATCATCGGCGGCCAGCGGGGAGGGGGAAATGAGAAGGGGCGGGCCTTCTCAGAAGGCTCGGAAATTCCCGGCCTTCTGAGAGGTTTTCGACGCCTCCTCCGCAGGCGTCGGGAACTTCCAGGAGGCGCGTTGGCTTCTGAGACGTCGCGCCGCCTTCTGAAGAGACCTTCTCCTTCTCGCTTCCCACCCTCGCTCGCCGCCGACAGGGACTCTGCCCCGCCTCGCAGCGCCCACGTGACCAGACGGCCCTCGCCACCACTCACCAAGCCACCCCAACCCGACCCGAAGGCCTCAACTTGCCCTCCATGTCCAGTGGGGGGGGGGCCGGGGAACGTTGAAAAAACACATGGACCCCGTACCCATCGGTCGTTGAAAGTAGGTATGTTTGGATTCCCAGATTCCAATCTACTTTCAGCGCCTTCCTACTTCAATGATCGAGTGTCTCTACCTCTTCCTTCCTCTTCAGGAGGCGTGCGGAAGCCCAATCTATTTCCAACGCCTTCCTACTTCATGTTTCTACCTACTTCTTCCGACCGATGGGTACCCCCCCCAACCCGAAATTCGAGTCAGAGTCGTGTCTTCGGGTTGGGTTGGGGTGCTCGGAGGTGGGTAGTCACCTCGCTGGGGGGGCCGGGGAACATTGAAAAAACACGTGGGCCCCGTACCCCCCCCCAACCCGAAATTCGAGTCAGAGTCGTGCCTTCGGGTGGGGTTGGGGTGCTCTGGTAGGTAGTCACCTCGCTGGGGGGGTCGGGTAACATTGAAAAAACACGCGGGCCCCGTACCCCCACCCCAACCCGAAATTCGAGTCGAATTCGTGTCTTCGGGTTGGGTTGGGGTGCTCAGGTGGGCAGTCGCCTCGCTGGGGGGTCTCTCCGGGGCCGCGCGCGGAGGCGCTTCGCCCGGACCCGGGCCAGGCACGCTCCGGGGCCGGGCGCCGCCTGGCCACGGGCCAGGCACGCCCGTCAGAGCCGGTAAATCACCACCCACCAAACCACCCCAACCCAACCCGAAGGCTCAAATTTACCCTCGATTTCCAGTTGGGGGGGGTCGGGAACCATCTAAAAAACACGTATGGAACCCTTGCCCCCCCCAACCCGAAATTCGGGTCTTCGGGTTGGGTTGGGGTGGTCTGGTAGGTAGTCAGTAAAGCCCATGCCAGGGAACACCCTGCTTGCCTCCAGTCAGGAGGGGAAAAACACACACAGACACAACTGATCGTCGATTCCCCAGAAAATAGGGGCAAATGTGGGAAGTGGGGGGGAAGAAACAAATCTCCGAAAATATTGACAAATATGGGGAAACCTGTTATTTTTGTATATCAGAGTGAGGGGGCCGAACGGTCATTCACTGTCCCTGGGTGCGTGGCTGAATGGGGATTGCCGCACCCTGCTTGCCTCCAGTCAGGAGGGGAAAAAACACACAGACACATTTTATCGTCGATTCCTCAGAAAATATGGGAAAATGTGGGAAGTGGGGGGGAGGACAAAAACTCCGGAAATATGGAACAAATATGGGGAGTCTTGGTATTTGTGTATATCTATTTGTGTGTGTCCCAGGGCCCCTTCATCCAGGGTGTCGTGCGTTTCTTAGGTTTCGACGGTTTGCTGTGGAGGGCGTGTGGGGTCCCGCACCAAGCATCAGTGGGCGTCCTGGGTTCTCGGGGCTGGGTTTCTTGTGGAAGGATCCTTGTGGTCGAGCTCCTGCTGCAGCAGGGCAGCCCTGCAGCATCCAGGGCGCCCTCGTGACTCGTGTTCCGTCCGTCGTGCCGCACGCCCTCCCCGTGCCTGGCGCGCAGGCTGCCCTCGGAAAGGGGGCGCAGAGGTGGCGGCGCTGTGCTGCTCGTGGCGTCCGAGACCCGCACGGCGAAGAGATGGAAGCTTCCGGAAGGTCCTTCGAAGGCCTGGCATCGCTCGGACGTGCTTCGGCGAGGACCATCGAGGAGCATCCTTGATCATTTGGCGAAAAAACCACGCACGAAACCAAAAAAAACCCAGGGAATGGACGTCCGAGCGATGGCCAGAAGGAGCCCTGGAAGCTCTGGGCAGGAGCTGCTGGAAAGCTCCAGGGCGCGCGTGTTGGGAGACGGTCAGAAACAAGAAAGGCCCTCCTCTTGGACACGCTGCGGGTTCGAGCAGGCCGCTGCGAGGATTCTGGGGCGAAGCTGGAGCGAACTGCGGGACCACCCTGGCCTGCCAGCCTCTACATCCCTCCTCGAAATCAAACGCGAGTTTTTCCCGCGACGCGGCGGCGCCCCAGGAGCCACACATTCCAATGTTCGCGCCGAGAGTGGCGACCGCAAACGCAGCAATCTGACCCCGCGGGCCGCGCTTCGCGCGCCGATACACCTGTGACCCTTGCGCTTGACTTCGAGGAGGGCTGTGAGTCTGACGCCCAATTTAGCTCTCCGCGAGCTCACCGTGACCTCCACGGTCCCGGCGGGCGGCTGTCCTTCTCCGCGGGGGGCGGCGCGAGAGCGCAGAGGTGCCCCCCTCCCCACGCGGCGCTCGGCGCGGGAGGCGGAGCCGCGCGGCCCTGGGAGCTCTCGGGGGACGCCCGGTCTGGGGCGCCTCTCCGTCGGGGGCAGCCAAGGGGGGGAATGACGACGCCGGTCGGGCCGAGGTGTGAGATCACCACCTACCAAACCACCCCAACCCAACCCGAGGGCCCGAATTTGCCCTCCATTTCCAGTGGGGGGGAGTCGGGGAACATCGAGAAAACACACCAATGAAGCCCGTGCCCCCCCCCAACCCGAAATTCGGGTCTTCGGGTTGGGTTGGGGTGGTCTGGTAGGTAGTCATAAGATCGACCCAGACCACCCCAGGTAGGGAAATACGGCCAAGACGCTGAAGTAAGGAGCAGTTTGGATTCGGAGGGGGCTCGAGGTTCCTCGCGCCCTTCCGTGGTCGTTCCTCTGGCCCTTCTCGTGCACCCGGGCTTTTTTTTGGAGCCGCAGAGGGGCTTCGTTCCTCATTTAGCGTTCCTGACTTCAGCAGCCCAACTGTAATCATGACGGGAGGTTGTTCCGTAGTCTCGGCCTTTGGAGGCCCGTGCTGGCCTTCGGGGCCCTCAAGCAACGGTTCAGGAGGAAAAGTTGGTGCAGGGGAATGGGTCGAGTTCTCTGAGGGTCGACGTTACGAAAAAGTCATGACGTCGGGGGTCTGGGGAGGTCGGTTCGGGGAGGGTGCCCGTAGTGTTCTTCGTGCTTGTTGGACGTTCTCGTGCATCCAAGGCAGGGTGCCCTTGCTTTTGCCGACGGCGTGTCTCATGCTCTCAAGGGATGTTATTCTGTGCTAGGTCCGGTTGGATCGGGAAAACGTAAGACTCGAGTAAGCTGGAACTCGGTTTTGCCGATGCTTTTTTTACGAGCGCTTCCTGGCACTTGACGGTCCAGTTTTCGTGGGATGTTTGCAGCGGGAGCTCGCGTCAAATTTCAGACTGGATCTCGTCATTTTTATGATGGCCCCCGTCAGGCCAACCCGAGTGCTCCGTACCCGAGTCTTAACGTCTCCCCTACTGCAAGTGGGAGGGGGATTTCCATGGCGGGGGCCATGCGATCTCCCCAGATGTCATGGCGCCTCTTCTCAGTTCCACGCGTCCCGCGGCCCCCCCTCGTGGCAGGTGGGAGCTCCCTGATGCTGACAGAGCGCTGGCTGTGTTGCCAACGCACTGCCCGGGGGCCTGGCCTCGACCACCTTGCAGACAAGGAGCTAAATAATCCAGCGTGAGCTCGAAGGGTTTTTTAATAAACAAGACAACCATAGGATGCGTCCCGCGGTCCGGCCCCCCCCCCCCCTGGGGAGGAGCACGTGCCGACGACCATGATTTTTGAGCCCCCCCGCTCTTGGGGTGGGTTCTGCTACCCTTCGGGGAAGAAAAAGAACTGCAGAAGCAAGAATTTTCCACGGTCGGCGCGGATTTCTCGGATCGGCGCTGGAAAACATCCGCGCGAACCTCCAACAGTTTATGCGTGTGCGGATTGTTATTCTTATCACCTTGCCTCAAGACGTCCCCGCCACGTCGGAGCTCTCCGACCCCCCCCCCACACACCAAAAACAGAAAAAGAACAAAGCAAACCCAACAGAGTCTGGGACATGTAGAGCTGACCTCCCAGGGCCTTGCTGGAAGGATTTGCTGGATGGCCGTGTTGGGCCGGTCGGTCTTGGGTCAACCCAGCAGCCGTCTTGAGGCGCCCTCAGCCCCGAGGGGTGGAGCAGAGGGTCGCTGGGGGGCGGGGGAAGGGGGGTGGCACTCGGAGAGCCAAAGGAGTCCTACACGACACGCGTTATATAACACTCCTCGGGGTGCCAAACGAGGGCGGCACATCCAAACGGGATGTACAGAGGCAGATGTGGTAGCCTCAACGACATGCCAAGGGGCAATGTTGCGGAGATGGGGAGGCACATCGAGTTTGGAGCAATCTGATAGAATTGGAGAGATGCACTGATACCTGACGGCGATGCGGATGCAGAAAGAAAGGAGGGGCAAAGGCAGTGGCATACAGATTTTGGGAAGCAGTAGACGCAGACGTGCAAGGAGAGAGCATTCTGGTACTCTTCCCGGACAGATAGCGGAGAACATTTGCCAGATCAGTCCCACAACTTGTTTTACAAGACCAGCGCGGCCTACAAGGATCATCATTGGTGCCGC
>CAUYUJ010016648.1:188279-195779 GCA_963575745.1 Prorocentrum cordatum
GAGGACGCGCGCCAGGCCTCAGTCGCGCCCGTCCCTCTCCCTGACCTTCCAGGAGGGCTAAAAAATAGCACCCGACCTAAAAACCTATCCCAAAACTATTCTACGTTTTGGTTTTAGGCTGTTCCGCTCAGCTTTTCAGGTTTTTAGGTCTCCAGTGTTAAAAAATAGCTCTCTGGAAGGTCAGGGCTACAGGGGGAATGTTCCAAGATAGTCAGAAAAAAGTCCGGGGACGATCTCCTGACCACTCAGGAGTTTTTGAGAGCATCTGTTCCTCATTATTTATCTTTCGCCCCAGCTCCGCCTGTAGGATGGCATGCCCGACCTAACGCCAGGCTTTAACTGCATCCTCTCGCCGGAGCCGGAGAGCTGGGTGCCCGCGCGCGCCCGGCGCCCCATGGACGGCTCGCGCGGGCCCGTCGCAGAGGCCGCCGGCGCGGGCGGCGCCGTGGCGGCCACCGCGGCCGGCCTGCTGCTGGCTGGCAGCCAGCTGGCGGCTTCTCTGGCCGGGGTCAAGGCTCTCGGGGTGCGGGGCGGCCTCGCGGGCCCTAAGCTTCGAAGAAGAGAAAACGCCACCAGAATGAGGGTGGAGGCCCATGCCAAGACACACGCTGCTTGCCTCCAGGGGGCCCTGCGTTTCTTGGGTTTCGTTGGTCTTGCGATGGAAAGCGTGAAGTGCCCACACCAAGAATCACTGGACGTCCTGGGGTCGCAGGGTTAAGGTTTCTTGTGGAAGGTTTCTTGTGGACTGGCCTCCACTGTAAACATACACTTCGGGCGCTCCGCGCGGATTTCTTGGATCTGCGCTGGGACCCCCCGGGCGGCGCCTCCGGCGCCGCCCTTGGCGCGCTCCGCGCACCAGGCAGCGGCGGGGTCCAGCGCAGGTCCAAGAAATCCCCGCGGAGCGCCAAATGTTTACGAATCTGGTGTATTCTCATTCTCAGGTGCGGGGCGGCCCTGCTGGCCCTCAGCTGCTGGCGTCGTATATCTAGTTTTCCGAGCCAGGTGTCTTCGACGAAAGCTCGGGTCGTGGGAGCCTCACGGATCGATGTGCAGCTCGAGAATTGGCGCAGCAAGGTGGCTGGCGCAGCAAGGTGGGGTCCAGGGCTCTCCGGTCGTGATTTTTCAAGATGCTTCAGTTTTTCCGAGACCTTAGATTCTGTTGCATCTTCGGGGGACCTCTCCTGTCCCAAGAATTAGTGTCTTTTGGGGGGCCCGACGCGTGTTCGATGCGGACTCGACGCGCATTTGGCGTGGATTCGACGCGGATTCGACACGGATTCGACACGGATCCGACGCGTCCGACATGGATTCGACACGGATTCGATGCGGACAGGGCCGCGACAAGACAGACAAGGTCCCCCGAGGATGCAACATAATTTAGATCTCAAGGGTGTGTATGTGCGGCGCTCGCCAGCGGCGAGCATGTCCACGTCCGCGGCCCGGTGGTCTGGATTCCGGTGCACGGTCCCGCGGACACGCAGTCGCACGGATACGTTCTGCGCGGGGCTTCCGCGAAGAGACGCCGCACACTCGCGGGGTCGCGGCCCAGGGCCCTGGCCCGCGAGGCCGCAGATCGGAGCTTGAGGGGTGAGGTCGCAGAGGAACGGAGACCCCAAACCGGGAAATCGTTTCGTTTCGTTCGTGTCGTGCGTGCGGGCGAGGCGAAGCTGCGTGGGCGCGCGAGAGGAATGAACCCGCCGTTGCTAGGGCGAAGTCAAGACAAATGATTCTCCTCCGCCCGCCCCTCCGGCGATGGCTCGCAAGTCCCGCGGTGTCCCGTGGTGTCCCGTGGTGTCCCGTGGTGTCCGCCGCTGCAAGGGCGAAGTCAAGACAAATGATTCTCCCCCGTCCGCCCGTCCGTCCGTCCGTCCAGCGGTGGCTCGCGGTGTCCCGCGGTGTCCCGTGGTGGTGTCCCGTGGTGTCCCGTTGAGTGAGATCGATAGTGAGATCGACAGCGAGGTCGATACTGAGATCGATACTGAGACCGATACTAAGATCGATGTGGTGTCCCGTGGTGGCCCGTGGTGTCCCGTACAGTGAGATCGATAGTGAGATCGACAGATGTCCAGTGGTGCCCCGAGGTGTCCCGCGATGTCCCGTTGAGTGAGATCGATTGTGAGATCGATAGTAAGATCGATACTGAGATCGATGTGGTGTCCCGAAGTGTCCCGTGGTGGCCCGTGGTGGCCTGGTCAGTGAGATCGATAGTGAGATCGACAGGTGTCCCGTGGTGTCCCGTGGTGTCGCGAGGTGTCCCGTGGAGTGAGATCGATAGTAAGATCGATAGTAATATCGATGTGGTGTCGCGAGGTGTCCCGTGGTGTCCTATGGTGTCCCGTACAGTGAGATCGATAGTGAGATCGATAGTGAGACCGATAGTGATATCGAGAGGTGTCCCGCGATGTCCCGTGGTGGCCCGTGGTGGCCCGTGGTGTCCCGTTGAGTGAGATCGATAGTGAGAGACAAGTGTCCCGTGGTGTCCCGTGGTGTCCCGTGGTGTCCCGTTGAATGAGATCGATAGTGAGATCGATTGAGTCGGATGTTGGTTCGCCCCCCTCTCCCCCCCGACAACCTCCTTATCACCCGAAGGGTGGTCGTATAGGTACTGATATGCTCTTCGGCCTCGAAGCGCTCTCAAGGGGGGGATGATGGGCCGATTTTCCATCACCACTACCACAGGAAGGCGAGGGAGGAGAGGGAGGAGAGGGAGGAGGAGGAGGAGGAGGAGGAGGTGGAGGAGGAGGAGGAGGGGGAGGAGGAGGTGGAGGAGGAGGAGGAACAATAATAATAAGAAGAAGACGAAGAGGAAAAAGAAAACGAGGAAGAGGAGGAGGCCGAAGAGGAGGAGGAGGAGGAGGAGGAGGTGGAGGAGGAGGAGGAGGAGGAGGAGGAGGAGCAGGAGGACCTCCCCACCCTCCCCCCTACAAATTTACAAATTTGCAGAGATGGAGGAAAATTGGTCCACCAGGGGGGGGGGAGGGGGGCGGCCCTCCAAGAAGGTGTGCGGGGGGTGCTTCTGAGAGGGCGCGTGGCTCCTCGGAAGCCATCCAGGCTCCCGGGAGGCTCTCTGAGACAGGGGGCTCAGAGCGGGGGTCCCGAGGGGCAGGGTCGGCTACACGTAAGGGCGACACTTCGCCGCAATGACCTCGTGTGCGGGCCCATGGGGGTCCCCCGATCGCCGAGCGCGATGCGGCGGTGGCGTCTTCGGCGCTTGTGCTTGGTGCCCCCGCGGCCCCGCAAGACCCGCGCACCACAGGTCACTCCTACGCAGGGTCGCGCCTGCGTGTAGCCGATGGGGGTCCTGACGACGAGGGGCCTCGGACAATGCAGAGCCACCCCTGGATCCATGATCCCACCGTCGAAGTGCCGACGAGGAGTCTCCGGGCCCTGCCGCGGAGCACCTCGCCCTCTCAGCAGACCGCGCCCCCCGGGCCCGGGCCTTCCCCGTGCGCGGGCCGCCGAGGGGGGGAGGCGTCGGGGAGGAGCCGCCCGTTGGCGGGGATGCGGCATGGCCGCAGCCACTGCCGCGCCTGCGCTCGGACCGTTCGGCCGCGACGCCCAGGGATGCGGGGCGTCTCGCTGCGCGGGTGCTCCGCGCGGAACGTGTGCAGCCATGGGATCGGGAATCCACCCCGGACAGGATCGCGTCGTAAAAAAACATCAGGACGGCAATTTTTCGCTATGCTGGGCCCCAGGGGGTCCTCGCCGGGCCTCGGGACCGTCAACACAACGACTCAGGACGAAAAACCGGTCCCGGGGAAAGGGTCGGGACTTCCAGGGACGCGGGCCTGAAACAAATCAGGACGTCGCATGTCTGGGACTGGATCTCGCTTCGGCATCCAGACTGCGAGTACACGGATATGGCCATGCACGTCGCTCGTGACAGCTGCACAATCCCTCGGAGGGTGTCAGGCGGACTCTTAATTGTGACCTACGCTTCACCGAAACTGTAAGTGCTGCCTTGCACTCTGCACGCCGTGAGGGCAGGGCATGCTCCAGAGGCTGGACGTTCACAGGATCGGTATGCATGATCCAGGGTGTCGGGTGCCCACTTCCATCCCCGCCCAGACGGGATGGGTTCAAGGGTTTCTACGACCACCCCAAGTGGGATAGGGGGACGACGGCGACGACGGCGATCGCGACCAAGACCACGACCACGACCACGACCACGACGACGACGACGACGGCGAAGACGACAACGACCACGACCACGACCACGACCACGATGACGACCACCACCACAACCACGACAACGACGTCGACGAAGAGGTCGATGAAGACGACGACGGCAGGGAGGGCGGCGGCGACGTCCACGGTGACGGTGACGGCGACGACGATGACGGCGACGACGACGACGATGAGAGCGGCGACGACGATGCCGACGACGACGCTGCAGGACGACGACGACGACGACCACCTCCAGACTTCTCCTGGAAGCCACTGCAAGGCCGCAGCCCTCCCAACCACGCGGGGGTACACCACACACGCGCACGTACACGTACGCATGCAAGCAGGCCCACGTCCACATCACACCACATCACACCACAGGGTGGGACCTACTGTTGAAGGGGGGACGCTATACCCGTGGGAGGCGTGGGACCCTGGATCATGCACAGATGGGACAAACGTTTCTTCAACTTGCCATAATAATACCTCCTACCCCTCTAAATGTTTCTAGCATGACATGGTGGCTGTGTCATTCGGCGGAGTAGTGTTCCGATCCGCTGAATGCCTATAACTCGGTTGCCCCCAAACCAGACTGGAAACTGCTCCGCTCCAAGCCCCATGAGTTCTCGAGCGGGATGCGCCCTCGCGCGGAGCAGTTGGAGCATCTCTACTCCGAACTGCCCCGCGCGGATGCGCCAGTGGCGAAGGCAGATCGAAAGACACCTTCGCCACGGTGATGTATACGGACTTCCTGGCCAAGCCAGGAGGGCGCAGACCTCGACCCTGAGCCCCCATGCCCCAGGATCCGCCCGGCCAGGACCAGCGCAGGCGTACACCGTTAGCGTGCTCCCGTGCCCTCCTCCTCCGCCTCGCCGCTGTCGTCCCCGTGTCGCCGTGCTGCTGCGCTCGCTGCAGCGGTCACCGCTGCTGCTCGAGGAATAGAGAACGCCATAAACATTAGCTTTTGGCGCTCCGCGCGGCTTCCTCGGATCCGCGCTGGGGCCCCTGGCGCGCTCCGCGCGCCAGGGAGGGGAGCCCAGCGCAGATCAAAGACTTCCGCGCGGGCCGTCGGAAGTTCACGGTTGTGTGTTTTGACCGTGCGCGCCATTGGCCCGCCGCGGAGGGAATGAGAGCAGCAGCAGCAGCAGCAGCAGCAGCAGCAGCAGCAGGCCGCCAGCCCTTTTCTACCACCCATCCTCAAACCATCCCCAACCCCACCTGAGCAGCGAGGGAGCCCCCGCTTCCTCGTCCTCCTCCCGTCCCCCCCCATCCACACCTTGCCTTGGTTGCCTCGATACGCCCGTTTTGAAACGCAGCACGTCCCGTGTTCAAGACGTCCGTGTCAGTACGTTGCGTGTTAGCTCCACGTATTGGACCACGTTTTGGCGAATGCATCGCGTCGGACCTGCGTTTTCGCCCTACGTGTTGAGCTCCGTATCAATACGATGCGTGTAGCGTGTTGCGTATCAAGGCAGTTAAGCACCTTGCCCTTCGCCTCGCTGTCCGTGCCTCGCGTCGGGAGAGGCTGCACGGAGCAGCTCTTGTTGTCTCCATGGGTTTCCCTTCCTTTGGGCCCGTCTCCTCCTTCCGCTTCCTGCGACCACGACGCTAACAGACAGCCTTTTTCGAGAGGGCAGTGGCTCCACACTGCGTGTGCATGCAGTGTGGAGCCACTTCTGTCCGCGCCCCACTCTTCGCGTAGGGTCGCGCTCGACGGTACTGCTATTCTCGCGACGGCCTCGGGTTTGGCTCGCGTAGTCTGCCGGCAGCTGCGAGTTGAGCGGGCAGCGCATAGTGGGTCATTATTTGGGGCAGTTGCTTGACGCAGCGAGAGGTGGCGGTCGCGCAGCCTGACCATGTGACAGTGCTAGGAACGAGACTCTGCCCTTCCAGCATGCGCACTCTCGGGATCTGGTACCTCGTGCACCTGGGAGCGACAGTGCACACCCATAATCATGGGTTCCGACAGGCACACGATGCAATCCTACAGAATCCGATTCCCCAGGCTTGCGCCATGTTGCCGACCCCCAAAGGAGACACTCGACAGACGTTGCGCGAAAGGAAGGGATTTGACGACAAGGCTTCCGAACACAAGCCCGTAGCTCAGGTGAGAAACTCCGGCCCCTGCCCCCAGTACAACGACCAGAAGTCATTTAAGGACGCCTACCCGTACGGTCTGGTACGAATTTGCGCTGCGCATGATCGCGGCGCGCCCTTACAGTAGGCTCCCCCTCAGGGGGCGGTGACCGATTTCCATGTTATGCTTCAATCGACGGTGTTGCTTCTTCCTCGCAGCGCGCGGGAAGGCAGAGATGCATCTTAGCTCGCCCCAGGAGGGGTCTGATTTTCCCCCGAAGATCCCGGGGCAAAGTTGTTTTCGTCCAGTACCAGTGTTACGGGGTGTGCTTTGCAAGGGGCTGTTTTTTTAAGCTCGTTGTTTCGTGCTACGAGTTCCCTGCCCTGTACTTTTGGGTCTTGCGTTGATGGCCCGCTTCCCCTTGCATCCTCTTTTCGGCGGCGAGCGAGGGGGGAAAGTGAGAAGGGGCGGGCCTTTCCAGAAGGCTCGGAAGTCCCTTGGCCTTCTGAGCAGTTTCCAAAGCCTTCCCCAGGGACACAGAAAACGGTTCAGCAGGCGCGAGGGTTTCTGAGAAGTCCCGCCGCTTTCTGATGGGGGCCTTCTCCATTTCGTTTCCCCACCTTGGTCGCCGCCGAGTTGCTGGCTTCTCGAAGCCCCGCCGCCTTCTGTGAAGGCCTTCTCCTTCTCATTCCCCCCCCCCTCGCTCGCCGCCGAATCCTCCTTGCTCCCTCTCTTCCCCCGGCTTCCCCCTTCTGCCGCTACTTCTGCTCCCGTCTCTCGCCCGTTCCTCCTATCCCATCATCCTCGCTTCACCTCCAGGCCACTCCAATCCAATAGGGGGCCAAATGCGAACCCTACCCCTACCTCACACCATTTCGGAGGGGGGGGGGGGGGAAGGGGGGAGGCCTTCTCAGAAGCACCCCTGCTTGCTAGGAGGCGCGGGCCCTGCCTGCAGATGGAAGGCCGGCGCCTTCCAAGAAGCCGCCCCGTGACTCCTCGTGGCGAGGGGCGTCACTTGAGAGCCTTGTTGGGATTCTGGGGACCTCTTTGGGCCCTCTGTGAATTGGAAGTCTTGATGCCATGTGTGAGGGAATGCCACTGGGGCATCCTTGAGTTTGCCCCCTTAGGCCCCCCCTTGCGGCCGTCTTGGAGCCCGCTTGGGACCGTTCTAGACCCTGTCAGGGACCTCTTGAGCCCTCTCCGAGCGATCTTGGGGACCAGTTGGGCCGCCTTGGGCGTCGTGAAGTCCCAGAAAG
>CAUYUJ010016648.1:198279-212692 GCA_963575745.1 Prorocentrum cordatum
TCTTCGCATCCCTCGTGAGCAACCAGGCCCGCCTGCGGGCTCGACGGCCCCGGTCCTTTCGTCGCCGCCCCAGCGTTCCAGATACAAGGCCCGCGCGCGTTGCCCCGCGGCCCCTCTTCCGTCGAACGCCGCGCCCCATCGTTTGCAGCACGTAGCGGCGCACGGCAGCTTGCACAACACAGCTTGCACCGCGTCGATTGCACCGCACAGTTTGCACCGCACAGCTTGCACCACAGTGGCTTGCACCGCATGGCTTGCACCACGCAGCTTGCTCCAAACAGGTTGCACCACGTGGCTTGCACCGCGTAGCTTGCACCATCCAGTTTGCGGCACGTCGATTGCACCACATGGCTTGCACCGCATAGCTGGCACCATGGAGGCCGTGGCCTGGCGGAAGGCCGAGTCACCTTTTCGGCTCCTGCGGGAGCCCAGTGCCGTAAGCCTGTGGACAGTGAATACGGGTCTGTGGAAAGACGGACACAAAAAAATGAATCACACAGCTCACAATACATTGCTTACGCTCCACAGCTTGCACTCCACAGCTTGAATCACCTAGCTTGCGCCACATAGCTTACCCCACGTAGCTTGCACCACATAGTTTAAACAACATAGATTGTGCCACAGATCTTGCACCACATAGTTTGCTCCGCATAGCTTGCTCCACACATACTGCACCATGAAGTTTGCACCACGTCGATTTTCGTTTCTAAAAAAGAATAGATTCCCCCCCGAGTTAACGGTCACATTTTTTCGTATTGCAATGTGCATATGATTCTGCCCCAATCGTCCATGTTAGATATGAAGTCATACTATCCCAGCCAGGCCGGTATCGCCCCCCCCGCCATCCGGCAAAAAATACTATGCGCGCAAACTCGTTTATCAAAAATCATAAGCTTCCAAGAAACTCTTACAACAAATACCACAACGTCATCACGTGCGCGTCCATGTCACAATCGTGCCAAGCACAGTGTGTTTGCAAACATGTCAGCATGAAAGCCACCAAAAAATACAAATGTCCTGTCCGCGCGCTCATGCTAACATTATCTAAATACCATCACATTCTTATAGATGCTGCTCGGGAGCGCGAACACGGTGTACTTTACGAAGGATTATGGCCTCTTGGGCGCGACTATGGCGTAACTTGAACAGATTATGGTTTCGGGGGCACGAATCCCACGATTTTCATTTGTATCCCAGGACACCCAAGAAATTTTGACCCCCCCCCAGGTGAAGGTAACCAGGGCTCCCCTCGCGCGGATTTCAATTATTCACAGTCGGAATAGCACACATAATTGTAACATCGGAGACTGGACATTGGAATTGAAGCAGGGAGCAGCAAGCCTGATCCTCGGAGCCTGGTGGCCCCGCAAGGCGGCCCTTCGGATTCTCTACAGTATGTGTCGTTGTATTTCTCTTCTTCGACCTTTGTCCCTCTCATTCAGTAGCCCCCTATCCACCATCACCTGCAACCACCGTGGTGTTTCTGTCCCGCGCTGCTCCGTTTACATCTTCCCGTTGCCCTCCTCAGGTTGGGCCGTTTGTGGGCGTGGTAGTCCCGCTCGTTCCAGGGAATTTGCCCAGAGCCGGAAGCGTTCGACCACAGTACCTGAGCCCCCTCGTTCCTTCCATCCCTTATGTGTCGCTCCCCCCCCCGCCGTCCTCCTGCTGTTCCTTCCCTTCTTCGCTTTCCCGTGTTCGAAGTGTTCGTTTCTGCGGGAGTGAGGGTTCGTCTTCACATTGGCACGCTCTTCGTCTCGGTCTGTTGCCTGCTCGGCGCAGCCTCTGTGTATGACATGGCATCTCGCACGTTCGCACTCTGCTTCTCGTCGTGTCGCCGAAGGTGTTCTGAGTGTGGGGTAACTAGCTTGGTAGAACATCGTCTTCTGAAAGAGCGCGTTCTGTGGTCGCTTGGAGGGGGGGGGTTGGAACCGGACCCCCCCTCGGGATGGAGGGGGGGGGCGGGGGTTCGAACCCCACCCCAGCCCAGCCCTCCCATGACAGAGGGGGGGGGGTTCGAACCCCCCCCCCACACCCTTCCTCCCCTACTTCTCCTCTCTCCCTCTCCTCGGGCCAGCGCCTGCGTCGGCGGCGGCTGGCGGCGGCGGCGGCGGGGACGACGATTTCCTTTTCTGGGCAGGCGCCGGCGCCTGCGGCGGCGGGCGGCGGCGGCGGGGAGCGTCGACGAGGACGACTGTGGTGGTGGTGGTGGTGGTGGTGGTGGTGGTGGTGGGTTGTGGTAGTGGGTGGCGGTGGTGGTTGTGGTGGTGGTGTGTGGTGGTTTGTGTGGTGGTGGTGGTTGTGGTGGTGGGTGGTGGTGGTGGTGGTGTGGTGGTGGTGGTTTGTGGTGGTGGTGGTGGTGGTAGGTTGTGGTGGTGGCTTGGTGGTGGTTTGTGGTGGTGGTGGTGGGTTGTGCTGGTGGCGGTGGTTTGTGGAGGTGGTGCTGGTGGTGGTGGCGGCGGCGGCGGCGGTGGTGGTGGTGTGGTGGTTTGTGGTGGTGGTGGTGGTGGGTTGTGCCGCTGGTAGTGGTGGTTGTTGTGGCGGTGGTGGCGGTGGCGTGGTAGATTGTGGTGGTTGTGCAGTGGTGGTGGGTTTTCGTGGTGGTGGTAGTGATGGTGAGTTGTGGTGGTGGTGGTGGTGGCTGCGGTGGTGGTGGTGGTTCTGTAGTGGGTTGTTGTTGTTGTTGTTGGTGGTGGTGGTGGTGGTGGGATGAGTCGGTGGTGGGTGGTAGTGGCGGTGGTGCTGGCAGTGGTGGTTATCGTCGCTGAGTCCCCGCCGTCGCCGCGCCAGCGCGGGCGCCGGCGCCGGCGCCAGGGGGGGGCTGGGGGGGGCTTGAAGCCCCCGGCGCCAGGGGGGGCGGGGGTGGGGGCTTGAAGCCCCCCCCCTTGGGCTGCCTCTGGTCATCGTCGCTGCGTCCCCGCCGTCGGTGCTGCTGGCGGCCGCCGGCGCCGGCGCAGACGGGGGGGATGGTTCAACTTCCCCACCTCCTTGGGAGGGGGGAGGTCTTGGCAGGGGGGGAGGTAGGTTCGGGAGGGGAGGGGGTTTGGGGGGGAGGGGGGTCCCCTTGGTTTTGATCGACGGCGCCGAGTGTCGGTGGGGGGCCACCCCCCAGTTCGAAACGCGCCGCCGAATGTTCCCAAGGCAAGCGCCCGTGAAACGCGTTCTCTCCGTCTTCTGATATTCCCATTCCCCTCCCTCGGCGGCGAGCGAGGGGGGGAACTGAGAAGGAGAAGGTCTTCTAAGACGGCTCGGAAGTTCCCCGGCCTTCTGAGAAGTTGTCGAAGCCTTCCGCGAAGGCACAGAGCACTTCTCAGAAGGCGCGAGGGCTTCCGAAAAGCCCCGCCGCCTTCTGATGGGGGCCTTCTCCCTCTTACGTCCCCCCTCGCTCGCCGCCAACTCCCAGTGCTCTCCTGCGCGTCCTTCCCCCCCCCTCCTCCCCCCCCAGCAGTTCGCCCGCCAGGTTCGCCCGGAAGAGGCTCCGCGCGAGCGGGCTGAGCGGGGCGGCGGCGTGGCACGCGGCCAGGGCGCCCCCGGGGGGGAATGTCACGGGGGCACGTGCGGGGGGAGGGTCGCCGTCGGTCGTCATGCCCTCGTCCTCCGCCCTTTTTCCTCCTCGAGGGCCGCCGGGGGATCGGCCGCTTCGTCAAGACCCTCCCCATGTCCTCCCCCTCCTCCTCCTCCTCCTCCTCCTCCTCCTCCTCCTCCTCCTCCTCCTCCTCCTCCTCCTCGACCTCTCCTTCCTCCTTTCCCCTCGAGCTCGCCCTCATCCTCCCTGTCTCCCTCCTCCTCGTCCTCCTCCACCTCCTTCTCGACCTTTCTCGTTTACTCTTTTCCTCCTCTAATCCTGGCAAGGCCCCTCCTTGGCCAAGGCTCGGTGCATCTGCCTTCCTGGCCGAGGCTGGAGGGCGCATGCACCGACCCTGGGCTGAGGCGGGGCCTGGCCAGAATCGGTGTATGTGCATAGCTTTACGTCGGGCCTGTCCCTCTACAGGAGGAGCATTCAATTTACAAATAGTTGAAGAATAGGCTGGGGAAGATTCTTCGATTAGTTGTTGTGACTATGTTTGAATATGTTTTGACAATGTTCCATTCTGCGTCCAAAATCCGCCCGCAGGGGGACACGCCCGACCTTCTTCTAACACTGGGGTGCACCGGCGGCGCCGCGCACTGCAGCTGCCCAGCTCTTGCCTGCTGCCAGGATCTGCGCCCACGCCTCCAGGCTCCTGGCCGAGGTGGCCGTCCGGGCTCTCGGCCGCCTCCCCAGAGGTCCTCCCGGGACCTCCGGCGCCGTGCATGCGTCGGTGCTGGTGCTGCTCCTCGCTCTCCAGCGGGGGTGGCCCATTTCGGGCCCTGGGGCCGCCGGAATGTGTGTGTGTGTGTCAGGACGATGTTCGGGATGAGAAGCCGGCTCCGGGGAGGAGGAGGAGGAGGAGGAGGAGGAGGAGGAGGAGGATGAGGAGGGGGAGGAGGAGAGGAGGAGGAGGAGGATGATGATGATGATGATGATGATGATGATGATGATGATGATGATGATGATGATGAATGATGATGAGGATGATGAGGAGGAGGAGGAGGAGGAGGAGGAGGAGTCGGAGGAGGAGGAGGAGGAGGAGGAGGAGGGGACCAGGGGACCAAGATTTCCAGGGACCCCGCACTATGCGTAAGCAGAACATCACACAGCACACAGGCCGTCGGAGGTCTGCTGTCCTCCTGTCAATCTGAGCGAGAACGCTTTTCACCCGAGTTCAGGTCAACCTTTGTCCTCCTTATTCCGCCCTGCTTCACGTCCTCCTCCCTATCACCTCCCGCATCCGCCACAGCTCTGTAGAGACAGAGGAGGAGAAGGAGGAGGAGGAGGAGGAGGAGGAGGAGGAGGAGGAGGAGGAGGAGGAGCAGGAGGAGGGTGATGGTGAATTGGAGGAAGTGGAACAAGGTGAGGAAACGCTGCATGTCTTGTAGTTCAGGAGGGTGGTATGTGTCTCGTTGCCGCCAGCAGAGAGCTCGTCGCGCAGTCGGCGTCTCTAGGCTGAATAATGCTTGCTACGTGTCCGCCCGCGGGGGCCCAATCGTCATAGGCCGCGATACTCGGCAGGGAGGGTGTCCTCTTGCTTAGGGGAGGGCCATATGTTCCTCAAAGCCTCCCTCTCAAAGCCTGTCACCGTTGGCCACAACAATCTTCAGGGATGTGGTTAGCCTCGGCGGCCAAGTCGTCTTGTTTTTCTTGGCGCGGCTAGACGGCGGTACGTCTTGCCAGTCTGTTCTTTGTTCCTCTGGTCCAAGGCGGAGTCTCGCGGAATATCCGGTCTAGCTTCCCCGCCTCGTGTAGGGTCGGCCATGGGTTTGTATTGAGTGCCTGCTTGACTGATGCTGCTGGGACAGCATTGTGCTTCGCTGGGTATGTACCCTACTTTCATTGTTCCGTGTCGTGCCTCTCTACGTCCACGCCGTAGTTCTATTCTAGCATTGTATCGTCTTCCTCTTGGGCTGCAACATGCTTCTCTGTTTTGCGCAGTTTCTTCTCATCTGGCTCGTATGCAAGCTTGAGCTTGTCGGTATCGCGATGTAGCTCACGCTGTTTGCGCTCTTGGTGTGTGAACTGACCACTGCTGCAGGGCACGGCATCGGGTCCAAGCTCGCCGTCGGAGCTGTAATCCCAGCCGTCCTAGGCTGCTGGTCTCGCCACGGGCGTAGCCCGTGACCCGGTGGCCCTCGTGTCCGTAGAGCGCCCCCCAGGGTGGTCTCGGCCCTCGTCATCCGTGTCCGAGCCTTACTCTTGTGAGCTGGTGCTGCTCCTGCTCTTCCCCCTAACCCCTTTTCTTATTTTTCTTCCTCCTCATCCTCCTCCTCCTCCTACACCGTATCCTTCCATGCGCCCTGCCTCTCCTCCTTCGCTCCCCCTATCGTCCCTTCCCCTCCTCGTCCCCACCTTCGCATCCCACACATCCTCCCAACTTCTGTGGCTCCTCCTCACCCTCCTCCCCGCCCTCAACGCCTTCCTCCTTCTGTCGTCCTCCCATCCTTCTGATCATCCCCCTCGCCCCTTCCCTGCCTGGCTCCCTCTCCTTACCCTCCTCCCTCGCTGCTCCATCTCCTCCCCACCATTCTGGAGAGCAGGAGGACACGTCTTCCTTCTCCCCCTCTCCCCCGCACCCTTCTAATCCTTGCCCCCCGCCCCTCCTCATCACCCTCACCGCCCTCTTCCTGCTCATTCGCACTTGCCCTGCAGGTGCTGTCGACGGTTGCCCTCTTCATGATGGCCCAGACCCCCAGGGCGCCTCAAAACGCAGCGGGGCGGGCAGCACAGGAGAGTGTGTGTGTGTATGTGCGCGCGTGTGTGTGTGTGCGTGTGTGTGTGTGTGTGTGTGTGTGCGCGTGTGCCTGCCAGCGGATTTTGTTTTGCGCTTGCCTCGCAGGTGTCTGCCTGGCTTACGCCGGTGGGACGAGGATGAGCAGAGGCAAGATCTGCTAGGCGTCTGAGTGGCCCTTCGCCGGAGTGGCCCTTGAAGCGGGCTCACAGAGGGTCCCTCCAGCGCTGGCTGGTGCGCTGGGGTTGCGTTGCTCGAGCTCCCCCCCCCGCGCGGCCCTCCAGGGCCGCTCGCCAGAGGCCACTCTTGCCCAGGGCCACTCCTGCGGAGGAGGAGAGGGCAGCAGGAGGGTGGGGACGTGACCGCAGCCAGGAGGAGGGGGAGGAGCAGGAGCAGGGGAACGGAGAGGAGGGGCACGGTAGGGCTCCTCGTGAATACGAGGGCAGCGAGGAAGCCTCGGGAAGGCGGCCTGGAGGAGGAGGAGAAGGAGGGGCAATGGGGTGGAGAAGAACGGCGATGAAGCGGGGGCATTGGAGGACGAGGACGATGATGACGATGGTGACAACGACGATGATGATGATGATGCTGATGCTGCTGGTGATGATGATGGTGATGATGTTGATGCCGATGCTGATGGTGATGCTGATGATGACGATGGTGGTGGTGATGACGATGCGGAGGTGATGAAGAAACTGATGATGATGCATGCTGATGCTGATAATGGTGACGGTGAGGAAGATCATGATGAAGCTGATGCTGATGGTGATGAGAATGATGATGATGCTGATGATGACGATGAGGACGATGAGGATGATGACGAGAATGATGATGATTATGATGCTGATGGTGATGCTGATGGTGATGATGATGATGATGATGATGATGATGGTGGTGGTGGTGGTGGTGGTGCTGCTGGTGATGATGGTGTGTGGTGATGATGATGGTGGTGATGTCGTGATGATGGTGTTTTTGTTGCGATGATGTTGCTGATTCCGTCGATGATGGCGATGGTGATGATGATGCGGATGTTGATGGTGGTGATGATGATGGTGGCGATGATGATGCTGCTGATGATAATGATGCTACTGAGGATGACGATTACGATGCTGCTGCTGATGATGATGGTGGTGATGGCGTTGCTGGAAAGTAGTGGTGATACGGATGATGATGGATGCAGTAATCATGCTGGAGAAGGCTACGATGATATGATGTCGTTGTTGCTGCTGCTGGTGATGCTGTTGATGATGATGATTGCACTGACGATGCTGGTGTTAATGCTGAAGAATATGTTGATGATGAAGAGGAGGAGAAGCAAGAGGAGTAGGAGGGAAAGGCGGATTTGGGAGGATGATGATGAGGAGGAGGAGGAGGTTGAAGAAGAGGGAGGTGGCGGAGGAGGAGGAGGAGGAAGAGGAGGAGGAGGAGGAGGAGGAGGAGGAGGAGGGCTACGAGGAGGAAATTGTATGGGCCGAATGTCTACGGTCCCCAGTATTCTGGTGCAGTACCGGATGCTGCGGTCGGGCGTCTGTGGAGTTCAGAGAGATCAGACATATCACCCGCACCGCGTCTTAGCACATAGCCTGCTCCGTAGAGGACGAGGTCCTTCATAGTCCCTCCTCCTCCTCCTGCGTGAGGCGGGGGGCAGGAGGAGGAGGGCCGGTAATGACAACGAGGAGGAGGTGGACGAGGAGAAGGAGGAATGGATCGAGGATGAAGCGAAGGAGGGATGGAGAAGAAAAGGGGGATGAGGAGGAGGAGGAGGAGGAGGAGGAGGAGGAGGAGGGGAAGGAGGAGGTCCCTCGGTTCTCTGCTCGCTCGCCTCCAGCGTGCTGCGAAGCCTGTTCCCTTAGTGGGTGAGGCTGAAGTAAGAGATGGCAGGGAGGGGAGGATGAGGATGAGTGATGATGATAATGATGATGATGCTGATGATGATGATGCTGATGATGATCATGATGATGGTGATGATGATAATGGCGATGATGATGCTGATGCTGATGATGATGGTGATGGTGATGGTGATGATGATGCTGCTGATGATGATGATGATGATGATGATGATGATGATGATGCATGATCATGGTGATGGTGATTGATGATGATGATGGTGATGATGCTGCTCATGATGATGCTGATGATGCTGATGATGGTGATGATGCTGCTGCTGCTGCTGCTGATGATGATGATATGATGATGATGATGATGATGATGATGATGATGATGATGAGAGGAGGAGGAGGAGGAGGAGGAGGAGGAGGAGGAGGGAGGAGGAGGAGGAGGAGGAGGAGGAGGAAGACGAGGAGGAGACAGGGAGTAGGAGAAGGGATGATGAGGGAGGATGGACAAGGTGGGAAGAGGCGGCGGAGGGGGGAGGGGTTGGAATGAGGGGAGGAGCAGGAGGAGGAGGAGGAGGAGGAGGAGGAGGAGGAGGAGGAGGAGGTGGGCGTAGGAGAGACGGAGGCGGAGGAGAAGAGTGAGGCGGAGGAGAGTGAGGAGGAGGAGGAAGAGGAGGGAGGAAGGATGGAGGAACGAAGATGAGTAGCGAGGAAGGAGGGAAGAGGAGAAGAGGAGGAGGGGGAGGATGAGGAGGAGGCTGAGGAGGAAGAGGGAAGGGGGGGACGGAAGAGGAGGGACGAGGAGGGAGGAGGAAGAGGAGAGGAGGCAAGAGGAGCCGGGAGGAGGGACGAGGAGGGGCGCGGGGGGACGAGGAGGGCCCAGGAAGCTGCCCGGGGGTGGGCACGGCCTTGGGCTCGATGCGCCGCTGGGGCCCCCCGCGAAGGTCGGGCCGGCGCTGATCACCCTCAACAAGCACATCATGCAGGCTTCTGCCCCCGCTGCTCGCCGCTCTCTCTCTCTTCTCGGCGCCGCCTCCCGGGCGCCTCCTCGGCTTCCCTCCTTCGTCCTGCCCCCTCCCGTCGCCGCCTTGCTCCCCCCTCCCCCCCTCGTCCTCCTCCTCCTTCTACTCCTCCGCATCCTCCTCAGTCCTCTGGCCTTCTTCTCCCTACTGCCTCCGCCCTCCTCCTTCTCCGCCCTGCGCCCGTCTCTTTTTCAACAACATTATCCTCCCACTCTGTCTTCCTCCTGCTCCTCCTCCGCGGCGGAAGTTTTGCAAGAAACGTAAAGCCATGTGGGTCCACCTTGGAGCCTCCTCCGCCACTCCTGCAGGCACTAGGGACGTCGGCCTCCTACCGGGCGCCCCGCAGAGATCTCTGGGAGACCTCTTATTCCCCGATTGCGCCTGGGAGCCTAGTGGAGTTCTTGGTCGTCCTGGGACGGGATGTCGATGTTTGGGGAAGCGTGCTGAGCCAGAACCTTCTCGGTGCGACACGCTGAGCAAACGTTATTGCCCGTAGCCAGAATTGCACATCGGCGACTGCGGCAATCTCTTGCATCGGTAGATCATGAGAGTGTACGTTCAAGTCGGGCATCTCTCTCCTCGGGAGGAAGATTCAAGAATAGTAAAAAAGAGTATGATGACGATGTGTCGTGCTCTGTTGCCTATTTCGATTATTCACCACATCTGAAGGATGGGGTTATTGCTACTACTCCGACCGCGCCAACTCCTTCACCTCCTTCCTCCTCCTCACGCCATGTTATGGTATGCCATGCTATGCTATGCTCTGTTTGGGTATGTAATGTTGTGCCATGGTATGATACGGTACGTTATGGTGTTATATGTTAGGTTGTGTTGTGGTGTTCGGCATGCTGTGGCTTGTTATCATATGGTATGATGTGTTGTGTTATGGTATAGTATGAGGTGGTATGGTATGGCATGTTATGGTGTGGCATGTGATGTTATGACATGTAATGTTATGGTATGTTATGTTCGGGTGTGTTATACCAGGTTGTGACATGTTTGGTTATGATACAATGCTGCTGGGGATGATGAGGATGCTGCTGATGATGGCGATGCCATCGATGATGCTGATGCTGGTGATGGTGACGGTGGTACCGATGCTGATGATGATGAGTATGAAGATCGTGGAAGTTGTGATGTTGCTGGTGATGATTTCGATGATGATGCTGATGATAGTGAGGAGGTGATGATGCTGCTGCTGATGTTGATGATGGCGGAGCAAATTCTGATGTTGTCTTGAGCGAGGCGCGGGTTTCAGCGCCCCCAAGGGGGAGCCGCCAGGAGGTATCGCATTCCCCCGTTCGCGCCACAATGGCGGGGATGTTTCGAGCCGTTCGCCTGCATCGTGGCGCAACAGCCTTCGTTTTCGTAGCAGATGTTGAGGATGTCTTAAGCGCGGCGCTGGTGTTCGTCCCCAACGTGGGGGGGGGGCGCCAGGTGGACTATCACTTTTCCGTTCGCGCCCCGAGTGTGGGGATGCTTCGAGCGGGGTGCTTGTTTTGGTGCTCAACGTCCTCAGCGGTCGGAATAGATTCTGAGGATGTCTCGGTCGAGGCGCTGGTGTTCGCACCCTTGTGGACACATATGGTGGGGATGTCTCGAGCGGTTTGCTGGTCTTGCTGGCCAGGCTCGTCTGCGTTCAGAGCTGATTCTGAGGATGTCTCGGACGAGGCGCTAGCTTTCGCACCCCAGGGGGGGGGGGGGCATATTGTGAGGATGCCCCAGGCTCAGTTATGCCCACAGGCACTCGTGCTCAGACTCACTCATACTCAGTCTTGTACTCATCATACTCGTTCTCGGATTCACTCACACCCAGACTTGCGCACACTCGGACTCACGCTAAGACCCACGCACCCTCAGACTCACTCGTAGTCAGATTCGCTCGTACCCAGACCCACTCATATTCAGTCTCATACTCATCAGACTCAGATTCAGACGCACTCGCACTCAGACTTGCTCTCACTCAGAATCACACACGCTCAGACCCACCCACCCTGAGAATCACTCGTAGCCAGACTCACTCGTACTTAGACCCAGCCATACTCAGACTCGTATTCGTTATATTCATATTCATCCACTCCTACGTGTTTTGCGTATGCTCCTATTGATTGGGCCTGCCCTGGGGCACGAGTCCCTGGTGTTTTGCTGTGTTCCTGTAGAGTGCCCCTCCCTTGCGGCTCCAATCCTGCCTTGTTTCCGTCCGTTCCTACAGATTGGGCATCTCCTGGGGCACGAATCCTCCCCGGGAGGCCCCAGGAGGCTCCTGGAGGCCCCAGGAGGCTACACGAGGCTCCAGGAGGCTTCAGGAGGCAACAGGAAGCCCCAAGAGGCCCCAGGAGGCGCCAAGAGGCTCCAGGCTCCAGGAAGCCCAAGGAGGTTGCAAGAGGCCCCAGGAGACCCCAGGCTCATGCGCAGAGACGCACTCATATGATTGAGTCTTGTTCACACTCCAACTCATTCACATGTAGATGCACCTCCAGACCGTCAATACTCAAGCCCGTTTACGCTCGAAAACTCTTGCGCCTATATGGGGAGCTCCACGCAGTGAATATTTGTTGGCTAGTTTTTAGTCTTCTTCCAAACCACTCCTGTAGGAGGACAAGCCCGACCTGAATGTACGCTGGGGGCAGGGGGGCCTGGGGCTGGTCTGTGCGGGGCCTGACGCTGGGTTTTGGTTGCGGCCTGCGCAGCCCGCGCACCGCCAGAAGAGAACGTGCGGCGGAAGCGGGGTCCCCGTCCTCTGGATGCGGTGTGTGAGTGTCCTTCGTGGGCACATACAGCCATACCGCAGAATAAGGATGGGCAATCTGCCCAAGGGTACCCTAGCATCCTTGCCCCTCCGGGCCATGCTTCGCGACTTTGCTGGCCAACCTCGTTCGGAAAACGTTCACATGGGCCTCCAAGGCCTCTGCACCCTTACCGCGAATCCTTGTGATACGGGTTGACTGTAGGCGCTATCGGCAGGCCTTTGCGTTGGCCATGAGTTTCTCCAGGCCTCCCAGATGGGGTCGGAGTAGATTGGAGGATCGCGCCGCATGCCGATGCATCGCCGACGCGGCTCGATGTGGTGCCCCATTTGCTTCACGTGGACGTCGCCGGTTAATCGCCGGCGTCGATGATGCATCGCCGATGTATCGGCGGTGCGGCGCGATTCTCCGACCCCATGTTGTCCGACCCTATCTAGCAGGCCTCTGGTTTGGATTCCAGGGCAGCTCTTCATTCATGTCGGCATCCGCCAGGGGCTATGCTATGTGTATATTGCAGGCTATGGCTGCTTCGTTGAAAGCTCTGGCGTGGCTCTTCTAGCACCAGCCCCCCCCCGCGCGCGGAGAAGTAGGCGACACGACAGGCGAGTACCATGCCTGTACTTGCCTGGAGGCTCACGGAGCGCTCTCGCGAGTGAAGTGGTGAACTGCTGTTTGTTTGGGGAACGGGGGGCGGTGCGTACTCTCGGCCCTCTCCTCCGCGAGTCGTGACAAGGCGACCCCTGGCAGCGCAGGCCCGCTTGCCTGTTGGCTGGCAGGTCGGCTCCTCTTCGCTGCCTTGGGGTCGGGTCGAGGCACCTGTCGGCACGGTGTCTGGCACGGGTGCGGAGCGCGGGGCAGACACCGAGGGGGCTCCTGCGTCCTCGACGCGCGTGTGCAGGCAGGCAGGACAGCATTCGGGCTGCACGGCGAGCGCACAGGACGGGGAGGAGCTCTGTGCGCGGCAGGCATCAGAGTCCGGGGCCACCTAGCCAAGAGGGGAATGGGGAGCAGAAGTCCATGCTAGGAAGTCACGGTGGCAGACGTAGACGAGACCGCCAGCCCGCCTGGGGATCCTCTAACAAAATAAGGTCACCTATGTAGATATACAAGAACTAAGAGAAGAGGTCGGAGGGAGTATTTTTCATTGGGGGCATCCCTTGTGGGACTCGCACGCGCGATGCCCGGGCCCCAGGAGCTGCACTTCCCCTACCCGCTCACTCTCAGCGGGCTCGGCGTGCTGACGTCCGCGGTCGCCGAGCAAGGGGCGGCGGCGAAATCCGAACCCTACCCTCGCCGATCAACGATTCAGGCAACGCGCCGGGCGGCGGTGGGGTCCAGCACTCGTCGAGCACGTGGCGAAGTCCGAACCCTACCCCCGCCTTCCATCGATTCAGGAAAATCGTTGGTTGGTGGGGGTAGGGTTCGGATGTCGCCAGCTAGTGGAGGGCGCGCAAGGGGCAAGGACTCAGAGGAAACTCTGCCGATATCGCCACCCTTGAGGTAATGGCGCCTTTTTGTTGGCGGCCCTGGGGAGCCACCCGCGCCACAGCTGGATTCTTGTCAACATCCCAGCCAGGGTGCACTCCGCTGTAGGGCAGGTTTGACGCCCTATATTGCCAGGAGCAGGGCGGAGCTCCATGCTCGAGCTTTGGCCGCTCAGCGGACGAGTAGGCCCGAAGAGTTGGCGAACAGACTCTCTGATTAGAGCGGTCTGGGGGTCTGAGGTGGCTCAGCACTGGTTCTGGCCAACAGGAAGGGCGAGCAGGTTCGAGGTCTGGGTTCGGGAAGGGTTTCTGCCTTTTTCGGCGCCCAGGGTCCGTTTTCGGGCTCCGAGGCTGTAAAAAATGGATCAAAGTTGCAACACTGCGCCAAGTGAACCCCGGGAGGGGTCTGAGGACTGTTGAACGGATTTGGCTTCATCCCCCTCCTCACCGACTTTGTGGGGCTCCACCCAGTTCGGCCCCCCCCCAGCCGCCTCCAACGCTTTGAGGCTTGCGTAGGCCTTCCTGAGGGGCAGGCCAATAGCTTGGCATCGCTCGGACGTGTACCTGTTTTTTTTCGGCGAGGACCATTGAGACAGGAGGGGAAACACACACACAGACACAATTAATCGTCGACTCCCAGGAAAATATGGGAAAATATAGGAAGTGGGGGGAAGACAGAAACCCAGGAAATATGCGAAAACATGGGGATCCTGTTATTTGTGTGTATTTCTTTGTGTGTCCCAGTGCCCCTTCATTTTTTCGGCGAGGACCATTGAGGAGCATCCTGGATCATCCTGCGAACCAACAATAAAAACGCACGCACGAAACAGAAGCATGCGCGGGTAATGGACGTCCGAGCGATGGCGAGGCGCCCCGCAAGCGGCCAACTTCGTGGCCGGGGCCGGAAGCTTTTGGCCCGCGTGCCGCTCCGCGGGGGAAGACCAACCCATGTTGCGGCGCGGCGCGCGATCCTCCTCCTCCTCCTCCTCCTCCTCCTCCTCCTCCTCCCCCTCCTCCTCCTCCTCC
>CAUYUJ010016648.1:212792-220292 GCA_963575745.1 Prorocentrum cordatum
TAGTAGTAGTAGTAGTCGAAACCAAGTGCCCTAGCCAGCCCAACCAGCCAACCCAACCAACCAGCCACCCAAACAACTCAACCGGCTCAACCAGCCCAACCAGCCACCCCGCAACCCCAGCCAACCCGCGACCCCGCCAACCCGCCCACCCCCGCCGCCTGCCCTCCGTCACCGTCGAGAGGGGGGGGGAAGTGTTTCTCACAAGCGAAAACCACAAAAATCACCCTCCCGGGGTCCGGCGGGACAGCGGGGGGAGGGGAAATCGTGCCGCACTATGCGGGAGCGGGATTCGCGCCCGAGGTGCCCAAAGACGATTTGGGGCCTCAAATGTGACACTGTCGTCACTTTATTCTCTTGCACAGCTGTGCTCTAGAGCTCGGAACCCTTTATTTTCGTCGTTCGTCGTGTCGTTCGTCCCCCTCGCCCCCCCCCTGTCCACGCTTCCCAGGGTAGCCCCCCTGGGCCACGGAACCCTTTATTTTCGTCGTTCGTCGTGTCGTTCGTCCCCCTCGCCCCCCCCCGTCCCCCTCGCCCCCCCCCTGTCCACGCTTCCCAGGGTACCCCTCGCCCCCCCCCCCTGTCCACGCTTCCCAGGGTAGCCCCCCTGGGCCACGGAACCCTTTATTTTCGTCGTTCGTCGTGTCGTTCGTCCCCCTCGCCCCCCTCCCGCCCCCCTCGCCCCCCCCCCCTGTCCACGCTTCCCAGGGTACCCCTCGCCCCCCCCCTGTCACCCTTCCAGGTAAGCCCCGCCAGGCCACGGAACCCTTTATTCTCTTCACAGCTGTGCTCTAGAGCTCGGACATCTTTATTTTCGTGTCGTGTCGTGTCGTTCGCCCCCCTGCCCCCCCCCTGCCGTCCCCCGTCCAGGCTTCCCAGGGCAGCCCCCCTGGGCCTCGGACACATTTATTTTCGTGTCGTGTCGTGTCGTTCGTCCCCTGCCCCCCCCCCTTCCCAGGGCAGCCCCCCCTGGGCCTCGGACACCTTTATGTTCGTGTCGTGTCGTGTCGTGTCGTTCGTCCCCACCCCCCCCCTGCCCCCCCCCCCAGACCCAGCTCCCCCGTCCAGGCTTCCCAGGGCAGCCCCCCTGGGCCCCGGACATCTTTATTTTCGTGTCGTGTCGTTCGTCCCCCTGCCCCCCCCCTGCCTTCCCCCCAGACCCAGCTCTTCTGGGCCACCCCCCCGTGGGAGCCCTGAGACCCAGCTCCCCCGGCCCCCCCCCCCCTCGGGAGCCCTTGGGAGCCCGGCTCCGTCCAGGCTTCCCAGGGCAGCCCCCCTGGGCCACGGAACCCTCCCCTCCGTGCTCCCCTGGGCCACACCCCCGTGGGAGCCCTTGGGAGCCCTCCTCCGTCCAGGGTTCCCAGGGCAGCCCCCCTGGGCCACGGAACCCTTTATTTTCGTCGTCGTCCTTCGTTCCTGGGACACCCCCCGTGGAAACTCATGGGAGCACCCCTCCGCCCAGGCTTCCCAGGGCAGCCCCCCTGGGCCACGGAACCCTGTATTTTCGTCGTGGTCGTTCGTGGTTCGTGGAAACCAGACCAGGCCCAGAAATCGTCGTCGTCGTCCTCCTCCTCCTCCTCCGCTTTCTTCCTGGCTCCTCGTAAACCCCTCCTGGAAGAAGGAGGCGGGGGCCTCCTGTCCTTCGCAACTCCTTTGTGCAAGAGCCAGGGCACGCGTGCCACTTGTTTTCGTGTCGTGTCGTGTCGTTCGTCCCCCTGCCCCCCCCCCCCTGCCCCGCCCCGCCCAGGCTTCCCAGGGCAGCCCCCCTGGGCCTCGGACAAAGACCATTATTCTCGTGTCGAATCGTGTTCGTTCGTCCGCCCTGCCCCCCCCCTCCGCCGCCATCCCCGCCCTCAAAGGCTCCCAGGGCACCATGGGCAAAGCCCCCCAGGAGCCTCGGACACCTTTAATTTTCGTGTCGTGTCGTTTCGTTACTTCCCCCTGCCACCCCCCTGTCCCCCCCGCCCCCCCCCCCGACCAGGCTTCCAGGGCAGCCCCCCTGACCCATGCGCCCTTGTGCAAGAGCCAGGGCACGCGTGCCACTTGTTTTCGTGTCGTGTCGTGTCGTGTCGTTCGTCCCCCTGCCCCTCCCCCCTCTGCCCCCCCCCCGCCCAGGCTTCCCAGGGCAGCCCCCCTGAGCCTCGGACACCTTTGTGCAAGAGCCAGGGCACGCGTGCCACTTGTTTTCGTCGTTCGAGCGTGTCGTTCGATCCCCCCGCCCCTCCTCTCCGCCCCCTTCGCCCCCCCCCCCCCCCTCAGTCCACGCTTCCCATGGTACCCCTCGGCCCCCTGCCCCCCCCTGTCCACGCTTCCCAGGGTAGCCCCCTTGGGCCACGGAACCCTTTATTTTCGTCGTTCGTCGCATCGTTCGCCCCCCTCGCCCCCCCCCCGCACCCCTCGCCCCCCCCCTGTCCGCGCTTCCCAGGGTACCCCTCGCACCCCCCCTGACCAAGCTTCCCGGGTAGCCCGCCTGGCCAACGAAACCTATTATTTTCGTCGTTCGGCGTGTCGTTCGCCCCCCTCGCCCCCCCCCCCTGTCCACGCATCCCAGGGTAGCCCCCCTGGGCCACGGAACCCTTTATTTTCGTCGTTCGTCGTGTCGTTCGTCCTCCTCGCCCCCCCCCGCCCTGTCCGCGCTTCCCAGGGTAGCCCCCTTGGGCCACGGAACCCTTTATTTTCGTCGTTTTTCGTGTCGTTCGTCCCCCTCGCCCCCCCCTTGTCCACGCTTCCCAGGGTAGCCCCCCTGGGCACCCTTATTTTTCGAGTCGTGTCGAGTCGTGTCGTTCGTCCCCAAGCCCGCCCCCCCCCACCCCCCCCTCCCTTTGCCCCCACCCCCGCCCAGGCTTTCCCAGGGCAGCTCCCACCTGAGCCCCGGACACCTTTGTTCAAGAGCCAGGGCAACGCGTGCCACTTGTTTTTCGTTCGTTCGTCGTCGTCCCCGGCCCGTGGTCCGGCCCCGACCCTGGACCCAACCTCCCCCCCCCGTCCTGGCCTCAGCCCCCCTCGCCCCGCTGGCCCTGGCCCTGGACCCAGCCTCCCCCCCACCCGGCCCTGGCCCCAGTCCCCTTCGCCTTGGACCCTTTATTTTCGCTCGTCGTCGTCCCTGGTCCGGTCCTGGCCCTGGACCCAACCTCCCCCCTGGTCCTGGCCCCAGCTCCCCTCGCCCCGCTGGCCCAGGGCCTGGACCCAACCTCCCCCCCGCCGGCCCTGTCCCCAGTCCCCCTCGACCTGGACCCTTTATTTTCGTTTGTCGTTGTCCCTCTGGTCCCGGCCCTGGACCCAACCTCCCCACCTGGCCCTGGCCCCAGCCCCCGTCGCCCCGCTGACCCTGGCCCTGGACCCAGCCTCCCCCCCGGCCCTGGCCCCAGCCCACCTCGCCCTGGCAACCCTTTATTTTCGCTCGTCGTCGTCCCTGGCAGCTGGTCCGGTCCTGGCCCTGGACCCAACCCCCCCCTTGCTGGACCCTTTGTTTTCGTTCGTCGTCCCTGGTCCGACTCTGGCCCTGGACCCAACCTCCCCACCTGGTCCTGGCCCCGTGGAGCCCCCCTCGCCCCGCTGGGTCCCTGGTCCGGTCCTGACCCTGGACCCAACCTCCCCCCCTGGTCCTGGCCCCAGCTCCCCTTGCCCCGCTGGCCCAGGGCCTGGACCCAGCCTCCCCCCCGCCGGCCCTGGCCCCAGTTCCACTCGCCCTGGACCCTTTATTTTCGTTTGTCGTCGTCCCTCTGGTCCTGGCCCTGGACCCTGCCTCCTCCCCTGGCCCTGGCCCCCCGCCCCCCTTGCCCTGCTGGCCCTGGCCCTGGCCCCAGCCTCCCCCCCCGGCCCTGGCCCCAGTCCCCCTCGCCCTGGACCCTTTGTTATCTTGCGCAGCTGTGTTCATCTGTGTTCTAGAGCTCGGACCTCTTTATTTTCGCTCGTCGTCGTCGTTCGTTCGTCGTTCGTCCTCCCCCCGGCGGCCACAAAAATAAACTCCTGGAGGAAGGAGGCGAAAGCCTCCTGTCTCTCGCGGCTCCTTAGTGCAAGAGCCAGGGCACGCGTGCCACTTGTCGTCGTCGTTCGTCCTCGTCTGTCGTCGTCGTCGCCGGGCCTGGCGCTGCACCCTCCGCGGGGCATCCCAGTGCGGGCAATACTTCTGTCCATATCCACTGCAGTATGGAGTTTCGGGCTCCCTTCCCCAGAAACCCGAGGCGCGCTGTATATGGATAAATTTGCCCACCGTAGAGGCTAGGTTTTTATCCATATCCAGTGCGCCTCGGCCTTGAGGCGCTTCTTCCAACAAAAATTCAAGACACACTGGATATGGATATAAGTCTTGCCCGCACCCAGAACACGAGTGAAGCGTTGGTTCTTCCTCACACCGTTTTCGGGGTGGCGCGTGCGTCCCAGGTGCTGTTTCACATTGTATGGCCCCATGCTGGCGTCCAGGTTACGTCTGAAGTAGCCGTTTATTTCTCACACGGTGTTCGGGGTGACGCGTGTTTTCCGTGTGTTGCTTCACGTTGTGTGGCCCCATGCTGGCGTCCAGAATACGATTTGTGTTTGTTCTCGCGCGGTTTTCGGGGTGACACGTGTAACCCGTGCATTGTTTCAAAAAGTTTGGCCCCATGTTGACGTCCAAAAAACGGATGGAGCAAGCGTTTTTTTCTCACACTGTTTTCGGGGTGACACGTGTCACCCGTGTGTTTTTGCACATTGTGTAAGACGAGTGGAACCAGTTGTTTTTCTCACACGGTTTTCGGGGTGACACGTGTCACCCGTGTGTTGTTGCACATTGTATGGCCCCATGTTGTTGTGCAGAATACGAGTGAAACGGAAGATGTTTCTCACACGGTTTTCGGGGTGACACGTGTCACCCGCGTGGTGTCTCAAATTGTATGGCCCCATGTTGGTGTCCAAAATACGAGTGGAACAAGGGTTGTTTTCACGGTTTTCGAGGTGACACGTGTCACCCGTGTGTTGCTTCACATTGTGTGGCACGATGTTGGCGTCCAGAATACGAGTGGAACAATTGTTGTTCCTCACACGGTTTTCGGGGTGTCACGTGTCACCCTTGTGTGGTTTAACAATGTATGGTTTCATGTTGGCGTCCAGCATACGAATGGAACACATGGTTTTTCTCATTTGGTTTTCGTGGTGACGCGTCACCCTTGTGTCGTTCACATTCTACGGCCTCATGTCGGCGTCCAGAATACGAGTGAAACATTTTTTTTTTTGCACACGGTGTTCGGGGTGACGCGTGTCACCCGCGTGTTGTTTCACATTGTGTGGCCCCATGTTGGCGTCCAGAGTACGAGTGGAAGAAGTGTTTTTCCGCATACAGTGTTCAGGGTGGCACGTGTCACCCGTGTGTTGTTGCACATTGTATGGCCCAAGGTTGGCGTCCAGAATACGAGTGGGACAATTGTTGTTCCTCACGCGGTTTTCGGGGTGACGCTTGTCACCCGTGGTTTGTTCACAATGCATGTCCCAATATTGGCGTCCAGAATACCGGTGAACCAATTTTGTCCCACACGGATTTCGGGTGGCACGTGTCACCCGTGTGTTGTTGCACATTGTAGGGCCCCATGTTGGCGTCCAGAATACGGGTGGAATCTATACATTTTATCATTCGGTGTTCGTGGTGACACGTCTCACCCGTGGATGGTGTTTCATTGTTGTTGGTACCATTGTTATTATGAATGCTACTACGACAACCACTGCGATTGCTACCACCACTACTACGAAGACGATGAACATCACGGCTGCTGCTCCTACATTACTACGAGTATTACTACTGCTATTGCTGAAACTATTCCTACTGCTACTACTACCGCGACTGCTACTATTACTACTTCCACTACTACTACCATTACTACTACTACTACTACTACTACTACTACTACTACAACTACTACTAGTACTACTACTACTACTACTACTACTACTACAAAACTCCCAACTACTAACTACAACTACGAATACAGCTACTACTACTACTTACTACTACTACGACACGACCAACGACTACACTACTACTACTACTACTACTACTACTTCTACACTACTAACTACTAACTACTATACAATTACTACAACACAACTACTACTACTACTGCTACTACTACTACTACAAACCTTACTACTATCCTACCTAGCCTACCTACCTACCAACCTACCTACCTACCTTACCTACCTACCTACCTACGTACCTACCTACTACCTACTACCTACTACCTACTACCTACTACCTACTACTACTACAACTACTACTACTACTGCTACTACTAAGACTACTACTACTGCTGCTGCTACTACTACTTCTACTGCTGCCACTGCTACTGCTACTATGACTACTACTACCACTTCTACTACTATTACGGTTATTGCCAGACTACGATTATTACGACTACGACTGCTGTTACTACTACGGATGCTACTACAACTACTATTACGAGTATCAACGACTTTTGCTACTATTACTACTACTACTACTACTACTACTACTACTACTACTACTACTACTACGACTGCTACTTCTATTGCTACGACGACTGGTGCTAATACCACCACGACTAGTACTACTACGACGGATACTCGTACTACCCTTACAGCTGCTACCACTACTACCTCTACTACGTACAGGATTTGTACGTCCATTATTACGAGTACTACTAGGACGATTATTATTACGACTACGACGACGACTACTACTTCGTTCATCTATTCCATTGCTACTATTACTCTTACTACAATTACCACTACTACTACTACTACTGCTGCTGCTGCTGCTGCTGCTACGACTACAAGTACTACCATCACTACTATGACGACTATTATGCCCATCGCTACCACTACGAGTATTATTGCTGTGACTGCTACGACTACCGCTACTACTACTGCTGCTACTGGCACGACCACTGTTCCACCCCTTGGTATGATTACTACCACGGCTGGGTACTACGACTACAACTACTATTGCTACTACTACTGCTGCTGCTGCTACTACTACTACTACTCCGGTCCCAATTCGTATTACCGCTGCTACTGTTGCCAGGTACTACGGCTACTACTGCTACTACTACTACTACTACTACTACTACTACTACTACTAGTACTACTAGTACTACTAGTACTACTACTACGGCGGCTACGACTACACTACTACTGCGACTATTGCTACTACTACTACTACTACTACTACCACTACTACCACTACTACTACTACTACTACTACTACTACTACTACTACTAACTAAAAAAAATAAAAACAAGTACAAACACTACAGAGCACTGCACTACTACTACTACTACTACTACTACTACTACTACTACTACTAACTACTACTACTAGTGCTACTACTACTACTGTTGCTACTCCTAATACTACTACTACTACTACTACTACTACTACTACTACTTCTGCTCCTGCTGCTGCTGGCATTGTAGTTTGTCATGTGTATTAGTTTTACTATTACGACTACGGCTACTACTAGTACTACTACTACCTATTACTACTACTACTACTAC
>CAUYUJ010016648.1:225292-242792 GCA_963575745.1 Prorocentrum cordatum
CAGACGGCCCACTCGCCTTTCGCAGCTTCGCGCGATGCATGTGGGAGAAGGAAGGGGGAGAAAGGATACGCCTCCCCCAGTTCACCTTCTCCTCCTCCCCTCTCCTCCTCGTCGTCATCCTGGTCCTAGTCCTCTGCATCCTCACCTTCGTCATCACTGTCGCCTCATAGTAAGTTCCGTCGTTCTCATCTCCGTCATCCTCATCCTCATCTCTGTCATCCTGCGTCTCGTCCTCATTGTCATTTTTGTCGTCGCAGTGGTCCTCGTCCTCCTCATCCCTTTCCTCGTATCCAGCAACGGCGTGCTCCGAGGGAAAATGTGCACTTCGCCTTTGCGTCGTCGTCAGATAGTTAGCCGCACCCTCGGCCTCCTCGTTGTCGTCCTCCTTGTTGTGCTCCTCCGCCTCCTCCTCGTTGTGCTCCTCCTGGCAACTTGTAGTGTCCCTCCTGGACCCTGAACTCTGAAGGCTCCTCGGAGGACGCCTGATGGAGGGGGGGGGGGCGATACAGGGGGGGGGGGGACAGTGAGGGTGTTACTGTAAAGAGCAGTAGCCGTCCAGGGCCCTTACAAGGGCCCGTAAGGGACCAGAAGGGGGTGCTCTAGGGCCCGAAAAGGACGCCGTCGTGCCCTCCGCCATTCATCGCTGCCTCATTCACTCGCGCCCAGAATGCTCTCAGGCGGTTTCCCGCGGCCCCCCCGAGGGCCCCCGAGAGGGCAGAGCCCCCCCACCCAGAGCGCCTCCCCAGAGGAGAGGTCCAGACACGCCCCCCCCCCCTTCTCTTCCGACCCTCGAGAGGGCCGAGGGCGAGACTTAACCCCCGCTCCCGCTCCTCCCCCCTCCTCCTCCTCCTCCTCCTCCTCCCCTCCTCCTCCTCCTCCTCCTCCTCCCTCCTCCTCCTCCTCCTCCTCCTCCTCCTTCCCCCCTCGCTCCTCCTCCTCCTCCTCCTCCTCCTCCTCCTCCTCCTCACCTCCTTTTTCTCCTCCTGTTTTCTCCTCCTCCTCCTCCTCTCCTCCTCCTCCTCCTCCTCCTCCCTTTCCTCCTCCTCACCCTCACCCTCACCTCCTCCTGCCCTCTCCTCCTCCTCCTCCTCCGCCCCCCTCCTTCTCTTCCCCTTCTTCCTCCTCCTCCTCCTCCTCCTTCTTCTTCCTCCTCCTCCTCCTTTTCCTCTGGCCCCCTCATTTCCTCCTCCTCCCCCTCGCACCCCCGCCGTCGGGCCAGGTCGTGAGCCGCGTGTGCGTGGCGCTCGGGCTCGCCACCGCGAGACCTGAGTCTCTTGCAGGCGGGCCCTCCCCCCGCGGCCCTGCGGCGCCCGCCCGCCTCGGTGCCGCTCCGCGGCCCGCTACGGCGGCGCCGCCCGAGCGGGCACGGCTGCGGCCTCCGCTCGCCGCGCCCTTTCGGCCTGTGGCCTGCGGGCCTCGAGCTGTGCACTGCGGCCCGCGCGCGCTCGCCCTGCGCCTGGGCGTGCCCTGCGCGCCTGCGCCCCAGCGCGCGCGGTGCGCCCCCCCTGCGCGAGGAACGGGGCCCGCCCAGACCCAGGGCGCCGACGCTGGAGAACAAAAATGGAGCGGCGGGCTCTTGCCGCTTTCGGCCTCCGGGGGCCCTCGCCTGGGCCTCGGGGCCGTGAAGACATGATGCTGGACGCAAGACTGGCCTGGCTAGGGAATTGGGCCAGACCTCCAGGGCACACGCGTCGAACAAATTGGAGCGGCCGGGTGCCTGAGGAGGGGCCCGCACCCCCGCCACCCCACCCTGGCTGCCGGCCTCACTCGGGGGGGGCCCTGCTCGTCGCAGCCGTGGCCTGCTCGCGGCAGTCGCGCCCTGCGTGGCGCCCCGCCTCTGGTGGCGGCTGTGGTGCCCTGCCTGCGGCGCCCCCCCACGGCACAGCCCAGGCGCTGAAGCAAGGGCAACTTGGCGCTCAGGAGGAGCTCTGGTTTCCGGGCCGCTCCGTCGACCTTCAGCCGATGGGGCCTGCTCGGGGCCGAGGCCCGCGGTGGTCAGGAAACCTCCTTCGGTCCTTCTGCGGGCGTCCTCTTGGCAGCACGATGCCGGTGCGCAGCGGGCCTCATGGTCGGGAGGCGCACGGGGGCCGGCCCCGGCCCGGCGGCGCCTTCAGCGGAGCTGGGCGGCCGAGTTGTGCTGAGCCGGGGCCTCCAGAGGCTCGTGCTGGGCCGCGGGGGCCACGCCAGGCCACGGCGGAGGGCCCGTGGCGTCGAGACCTCCAGAGCCCCAGGCATCGAGCACGTGATCACCAGCCTGGGTACCAGTGCTTATACATGGAGTATGTAGGCCACTGCGGGTGAGGATGAGGTGAGGGTTCGCGGGTCGCGGGCTGGTCCTCAAGCTTCGTTTGCATACCACAACCCTCCCCGCCCCAGTCAGATTCCACCGCCCGGGGCCGCGTTCAGCATACAGAAACCACGCCCCAGGGAGGGAGTTCCGCACACCAGACCCACGACCAGGACCCTCGCTCGGCCCCGGGGCTTTTTGGGCACATGGTATACATGTTTTTCGGGTGGAGCTGGCGATCGCGCGGCGGTCGCGAGGCGGGCCGGGGCGGGCGAGGAGCGTGGCAAGCGAGGGCCGCGGGGGGGGAGTGCGTCGGCGTGTCGACGAGGCGGTTCGCGGGAGCGGGTCGCGGAGGGCGCTCGGGTCGTGCCGGGCGCCGGCCGCGGCGAGCGCGGGGCCCGTCGCGGGACGGGCCGCAGGCGGGCAGCAGGGCGGGTCGCGAGGCGGGCGGCGGCGCCGCGGCGGCAGCGAGGATCCCGCACGTCGCGGAGCCCTGCCGCGGCCACGCCTCCCTCCAGGGAGGGCGCAGGACCCGTCGGCCCGCACGCCCTAATTACGGTCCTCGCGCGCCGGCGCGTGTCGACGGGAGCCGCGTCCCCGAGGGAGCGGAAGCGGGGGGCGGGCCTCGCCCGTGGGCGGGTGCCTTGCGGAGCCGGCGGAGGTGGCACGAGCTTGGCACCGCTCGGACGTGTGCATTTTTTTCTTCTCGGCGAGAACCATCGAGGACCATCCTGGACCATCGAGCAAAGAAAACAGCGCGCACGACATCGAAACATGCACGGGACATGGACGTCCGAGCGATGGCAAGCGAGGGGGCGAGTCTCCAGAGGAGGAGGAGGAGGAGGAGGAGGAGGAGGATGTCCGAGGTGGGGTGAGGGGGGTGCTGCGCGATGGGTGAAGGTGGCCTGGCCAGCAGCAGGGGCCCCTCGGACGCGTCTCAGGAGTTCGGCAGCCTCCCTCCTGCCTGTCCCTGGTCGTCGTGCCGCCCGTCCCTCCTTCCTCTCTCTCTCTCTCTCGCGCTCTCCGTCCTCCGGCCCCTCCCTCTCTCCTCCGTGTCCCCCCTCCTTCTTCTTCCCCCTCCTCTTCGCTTCTCCTCGTCTGCCCCTTCATATCCCTCGCGCTCCTGCTGCTGCGCCGCTTGCCCTTTCCTCCTCCTCACTCCTCGTGCTCCCCGTCCTTGCCCCGTCGTCCTTCCTTTCCTCTTCCGTCTCGCCTCTGTCCTCTCCTCTCTCCTCTCGCTCATCCTCCCTCCTCGCTCTCTCTCTCTCTCTCTCTCTCTCACTGCCCCCAATCCCCCCCCTTGCCCCTGCCCCCGCTCCCGGGCCAGCTCGGAAGCACGTGTGGGGGCCGACGATCTGCCTGCCTATTCTCATCTCCTTGGAGGTTCTCGCGGGGGCTCGTCCAGTGGAGGTCGCCCCTTGGCTTTCGAAGTCGGGCCTGTCCCTCTGCAGGAGGAGTACTCAAAAATAGTCAAACCATAGTCTGGGGACGATCTTTTTTCTTATGGTTGACCGCTTTTGTATCCGTAAGGGCTTCGCCCCCTGCCGCCGGCCCCCTCTCTCGGAGAATGGGCCATGGAAGAGCTAAGTCATGAGGCCTTGGCGCTGTCGTGAAGCAGTATCGAAACTTCATGCGAAGCCGATTCGCAATCAGCAAAACCAACTGATCACAAGAGGGGTTACCACACCTGGCGATTGGTAAGACGTGTATGGTTTACGGGCTTGGTTACCACACCTTGCGATTAAAGGGCCGAGGGAGTTCTCGCAGTTTGGGTTACCACGCCTTGCGATGGATGTGCGTGAAGGGTGGCACCGAATTTCAGAAATGTGGCAAATCCCCTGTGTTTTTGGACCCTGACCCCGCGGATCTGCGTGAAGGGGTGGCGCCGAATTTCAGAAATGTGGCAAATCCCTTGTGTTTTTGGACCCTGACCCCGCGGATCTGCGTGAGGGGTGGCACCGAATTTCAGAAATGTGGCAAATCCCATGTGTTTTTGGACCCTGACCCCGCGGATCTGCGTGAGGGGTGGCACCGAATTTCAGAAATGTGGCAAATCCCATGTGTTTTTGGACCCTGACCCCGCGGATCTGCGTGAGGGGTGGCACCGAATTTCAGAAATGTGGCAAATCCCTTGTGTTTTTGGACCCTGACCCCGCGGATCTGCGTGAGGGGTGGCACCGCAGAATGCCAAATGTTCCTGTGTTTTTGGACCCTGACCCCGCGGATCTGCGTGAGGGGTGGCACCGAATTTCAGAAATGTGGCAAATCCCATGTGTTTTTGGACCCTGACCCCGCGGATCTGCGTGAGGGGTGGCACCGAATTTCAGAAATGTGGCAAATCTCCTGTGTTTTTGGACCCTGACCCCGCGGATCTGCGTGAGGGGTGTCGATTTCGAGCCCCCCCAGCAATTCAGACAACGCGCCCAGGGGGTGCTAAACAGCCGGTTTGGGCCTCCCCCCCCCTCGCGCGGTCAATCAACTAGTTTCAGTAACCAGCAATAAGTCAACTAGTTACAGTAACCAGCAAGAAGCAGAACTGTAACACTGGAAACTACAAGCTACAACTGGTACAGGAAACTGCAAACCTCGCTCCTACAGCCTGGTGGCCCCACAGGGGGGCCGGCGGACTCCAAAATCCGCCTGTAGGGGGACATGCCCGACCTAACCCTTGGCTTCAATCTCCAGATGGCCGTCTAGCCAACAGGCTTTCCGCCCAGCTGGTCCCTGCCCAAGTCCAACCAGCTGACAGGCTGCTGGTGACAGGCTGCCGGTAGTTGCCCACCGTCGGCACCGTCGCCTGGCAAGTGGCGAGCGAAGAAACAAACATGGTGGTCCTCCTGCTACCGCGGGCGGAGGGTTTCAGAGCAGAAGGCTACAACCACTCTTACCCTTGCCTTGTCGTCGCCGTGTTGGGACTCCTGATCAGAACGCGCCCTGGGAGAGGTCTGCACAGCAGTAGGATGGGCACCTTCATGCTCCCTCCACTGGTGGCGGATGCGAGCAAAGAGCGGCCGCCCGAGTCGTGTCCGGCGACAAGTGGCTCCGCACCGCGATGCCCATCGGAGCCTCCAAGGCCGCGCCGGTGCGGGGACGGGGGCCCCGCTTCCTCATCAGCGACGAGCATGTCCATACGGTCGAGCATATGATTAAGAAACCTCCTCCCGAAAAGTTGGGGCAGCGCTTCTTGACCAACTTGTCGGAAGGCTGGCCCAGTTTCTGGAGCACCTTCGCCCGCCAGCGTTGACAATATAGACTGGCCCAGAGGTTTGTCTTAAGAAACCTCCAGGGAGCTGGCCCAGGTTGCGTGAAAGTGATGATCTTCTTGATCGTATACTCGGCTGTATCCGTGCCGCCCTCGCGCTCCGGGTATACCAAGGCGAGGTCCCAATGGATGCGCCGCGAGCCCGTGGACGCGGAGTGTCGCCCCGTGTCTCGGGCCGAACGAAAGGGGGGGGATAGGGAAAGGGGGGGGGGACGACATCTGCCGCATGCAGCTGGTTTCGGCCCCGCCGCCGGGCCCATTCCTCGGTACACGGCCGCCTCCGGCGCCGGGAGGCGTTGGGAAAATCAGCTACGTGAGCTGATTCTCAAACCCCCCCTTCGCTATCCCCCCCTTTCCCAACCCCCCAGAAAACACATAGACACGATTGATCGTCGACTCCCCAGAAACTATGGGAAAATATGGGAAGTGGGGGGGGGGAGACAGAAACCCAGAGAAAATATGGGAAAATAAGGGGAATCCTTTTGTTTGTGTGTGTGTTTATTTGTGTGCCCTGGGGCCCCTTCAGTGCCCTCGGGGCCGCGGCCGAGGCCGCTGGCCCGCGAGGGCGTGCACGCAAGTATGGAGATCTGCTCCCCGCCCGCGAGAGCCCTGGGGGCTCTGCCTCGGCCTCGGCGCGGGTGTGGGGCCCTCCTCCTCCTCCTCCTCCTCCTCCTCCTCCTCCTCCTCCTCCTCCTGCTCCTCCCCCTCCTCCTCCTCCCCCTCCCCCTCCTCCTCCTCCTCCTCCTCCTCCTCCTCCTCCTCCTCCTCCTCCTCCTCCTCCCCCCCCTCCTCCTCCTCCTCCTCCTCCTCCTCCTCCTCCTCCTCCTCCTCCTCCTCCTCCTCCTCCTCCTCCTCCTCCTCCCCCTTCTCCTCTGCGGGAGCCAAGGCCGCAGAAGCGCCGTCGGCGTGAATCGCGCCGGTCTTCGTCGCGACACGCCTGGATCTTATCTTCGGGGCAGCGGGCACGTCGGATGAAGCATGGGGCTGCCGGCAGCTTCCCCACGGACACTTCTTGTCCACTGAGGGCCCCAGGGGCCCACAGAAGCTCTGCGGCACCGTGGGGCCCTCAGAGGGGGCGATGGCACTGGAGGGGGAGAGGCTGTGAGAGAGGGGTTGGTGGAATGAGGGGGTAGAGATATGTATAGAGAGATAGAGAAGGGGGGGGGAGAGAGAGAGAGAGAGAGAGAGCGGGAGAGAGTTAAAGGTAGAGATAGAGACGGTGGGAGGGAGAGAGAAAGAGAGAGAGAGAGAAAGAAAGAAAGAGAAAGAGGGAGAGAGGGAACAAGAGACGGCGAGAGGGAGGGAGGGAGGGAGAGCGCGACATAATACCCGCATCGTCGTTGAGGAGTTGATATAGCACATGCTTATCGTGGCGGCTTGCTTGGGGAGGCGCTATGAGGAAGGCGTGCAGTTCAGCTCAGGTGGAGGAAACTTTGCCCTTTGGTTGAGGTTATGATTCATGGTGACGGGTTTGGCTCCAAGGCAAGAGGACCTCATTGTCTTACCGTAAGAACTGTTGTTTCTCTTGGACATCTAGATAGTAGTAGTAGTCGTCGTAGTAGCAGTAGTCGTCGTAGTAGTCGTCGTCGTCGTAGTAGTAGTAGTAGTCGTCGTCGTCGTAGTAGTCGTAGTAGTAGTAGTAGTAGTAGTAGTAGTAGTAGTAGTAGTAGTAGTAGTAGTAGTAGTAGTAGTAGAAGTAGTCATAGTAGGCATAGTAGTAGTAGTAGTAGTAGTAGTAGTAGTAGCAGTAGTAGTAGTAGTAGTAGTAGAAATATAAGTGTCATAATAATAATAAAAGTCGTATGGTTAGTCGTATGCATAGTCGTAGCCGTCGTCATAATAGGAGTCGTCGTCGGAGTAGTAGTACTACGACGAGTACTTGTAGTAGTAGCAGTAGTAGTAGTAGTAGTAGTAGTAGTAGTCGTTGTAGTCGTCGCCGTAGTAGCAGGAGTAGTAGTAGTAGTAGTAGTAGTAGTAGTAGTAGTAGTAGTAGCAGTAGTAGTAGTAGTAGTAGTAGTAGTAGTAGTAGTAGTAGTGTTAATACTTGTCATAATAATACTATCAGTCGTATGATTAGTCGTGCGATTAATATTAGTCGTCGTCGTAATAGTACTCGTCGTCGTAGTAGTAGTACTACGACAAGTATTAGTAGTAGTAGTAGTAGTAGTAGTAGTAGTAGTAGTAGTAGTAGTAGGTAGTAGTAGGTGTAGTAGTAGTCGTCGTCGTAGTAGCAGGAGTAGTAGTAGTTAGTAGTAGTAGTAGAAGTAGAAGACTAGTCGTAGTCGTAGTCGCAGTCGTAGTAGTAGTAGTAGTAGTAGTAGTAGTCGTAGTAGTAGTAGTAGTAGTAGTAGTAGTCGTAGTAGTCGTCGTAGTAGTCGTCGTAGTAGTCGTCGTAGTAGTAGTAGTAATACTTGTCATAATAATAATGATAATATCGGTCGTGTGATTAGTCGTATGACTAGTCGTAGTCGCCGTCGTAATAGTAGCCGCTGCCGAAGTAGTAGTAGTACGACTAGTAGCTCCTGAATGGGGCCCTCGCTGACCCGTGTGCTGCACTGGACATTCACCAGGCATGGTTTGCACTCGTGTTTGACGTTTGGGTTGGCATCTCTTCACCCTCGCCTCAGATCCCCTTGCAGCCGCAACCCATCTTCTCGTGCAAATCTGCGCGTTCTGTGCCTAGTCAATGCGACCGCTTCTCGATAGTGAAACCGAGGAGAGCGACGAGGAGGATGCGGAGAAAAAACAAGCGTGAGGATGAACAAGCGTTCGTTGCCGCAGTTCTGAATTTATTACGGGAGCTGCCGAGCATGACCGCTTCACATTTCGATTCGGCGGCACGTTGAAGGCCTGCACGCTGGCCTCGGGCAACGCGGCCTACCTCTACCTCGGCTTGGGGTTCATCCAGATGCTGAAGGCTGGCTGCGGAGATGCTGGGCCGAGATCAAGGGGAGGTTGAGCGATTGTTTTCCGCCGCCTTTCTCTTGGGAAGGAGAAGGACGCGGAGGAATCATGCGGAGGAGGGGTGGGGAGACCAGGAGAAGGTATTCACCAACATGTCAAGGCCAGAGGGAATGCCACCCTTAGATCGGCAAGATCGCTTCTCGGAGGGGCGGCAGGGCGGCGCTGGGACCGCTGCCGACCAGGCTCCTCTCTGTCGACGTTCTCGTCCGCGCAGCCCGCTTTCGTTTGCGTCGTTTTGCCGTGCTCGACCTTCTCGCTTCCTCCATGAGTGCATCTCTGCGTCCGCTTCGCCCCTCTCATAGCGCGTCCTCTGCTCGCCCTCCTTCTCCTCTTCGTCCCCTCCCCCCTGATGAGATGACTGCTTCCTCCCTGTCGAATCGTGAGGCGTGTCGTTGGGGCGGGCCTGGCGACTCGCTGGAGACATCCGAACTGTGTCTCCACACTGAGACATGTTTGATCATGGTCTTCAACACAGGGCCCTGGGCCTGGCGCCGCACACGATAGTCAGTCGTCAACATCTTGCACGTACATGGGCGAGTGCAAGCGGTTTTCGATTAATCAGGGGCTCTCGCCATGGAGTCGCCAACGCTCGCCTTATTCAACATGTCATGGCTGCAAGGGTGGAGCGCGACCGGTTTTCAATGTGAGGCTCTCGCTCTGGCGCCGCTCGCACGCGTTTTTTTTAGTATCCTCAACAGTGGCACGGATGGAGGGCGGGTGGTTTTCCAAGTGGGGATCTCGCGTTGGCGCGCGCACATCTCCTCTTCAATCGGTTCATCAACACGGATGGGAGCGCATGCTTGCTTGGCGGACTAGTTTCTACATGTCCGACAGTTGCGCGGATGGAGAGCAAATGGGCGTTGTCATTCCAGCGTTGTTTTGGAAGCCAGGAGTTCTTTGGCCACGAAGCATTGGATTATCTGTGGCATGGTTGCATAAATTTCAGAAGCATTTGGCACGGTGTCGCTCTTGCCTCGCTTCTCTCGCAGGTCTTCCTGGATGGAAGCATGGATAGAGAGAGAGATTGGTATATAGATATGGAGCGAGGAAACGGGACGGAGAAAGATAGTGAGACAGGGCAAGGGTGAGATGCCCCTGAGGAACATCTGGCATGGAGGAGACAGCTCGTCGAGATTGATAGACAGTTCTCACTCGGAATTGCGGCCGGGTGTCAGTGCGATGATGTTTCCGCCTTCTGCCACATATTATGCCGCTCTCATTCTTCTACGTTGGCAGTTTATCTTGGCAAATTATTTATCCATTGCGCTCGCACTCAGCCTTGCCGGAGGCATTTACACCTGCGGTGGTGCTCGCTGTTATGTGGGCGCTGGGTGCAACTAGAGCATCCCGGTCTGCCAAGTGGTGCGGCATCCCCTGTCGATGTGCGCAAACATATCGTGTCCACAATGCCCTATGAATCGTCCCCCCGTGTCCTTTCTCATCCTTGATTGCCGCTCCATCCATCACGCATCCTCCTCCTTACAATGGTTGCTTACGGCTATTCCCCTCTCCCCTATTTTGCCCGCGTCATTATGCTTGCCGTCGTTCAACATATAGCTCTAGGTTCACTGGTTTATTCATTACTTCCGTCCGCCGAGTGGCGTGTGGACTCCTTCGTCGTCCTCGTCCTTCTCGTCCTCGTCGTCCTCGTCCTCGTCCTCCTCCTTCTCCTCGTCCTCCTCCTTCTCCTCCTCCTTGTGCCCCTCCTCGTCGTCCTCGTCCTTCTCGTCTCGTCGTCGTCCTCGTCGTCCTCCTCCTCCTCCTCCTCCTCCCTGTGCCCCTCCTCTCCCTCGCCCTCCTCCTCCTCGTCGAAGTCTTCGCCGCCCTCCTCCCTCCGGCAGTCTTTCTCCGACTCCTCCGTCTCCGACTCCGACTCATCTTCATCATCTCTTCTCTTTCTTCTTTTCCAGCGTTTTTTTCAATTTTCAGCAGTTTGCCTCTCCTCCTTGTTTTTCCTGATTGTTTCCCTCTTCTGCCTCTTTTGCCTGCTATTCTGGCTCCTCCCCCAATTCCTCCTTCCCCATGCTCGTTCTCTGTCTGACTCATCCTCGCCCCCCCCACCCCTTACCTTCATCTGCACGATACTCTTTTTGCCTTTACTATCAGATGAATGCGATACTGCGTTCCTGACCAGGCTGCCGTCCGGCTCTGTAAGTTCCTTTGCGCTACTCGCCCATGGATTCTCTGCCTTCTTCCGTCTACAATGACGCTGGCACCCTCTAATTCGGCGGCGAGCGAGGGCGTGAAACGCGAAGGAGAAGGCCTCCCCAGAAGGCGGCGGGACTTCTCAGAAGCCCTGGCGCCGTCTGAGAAGGTTTCTGCTCGGAAGCTGGAGCCTATACATTACCAGTGGCGGCCCGTCTTCCAATCCCACGACTTTTTGAGGGTCAGGGACGACGTCGGGGTGGTGTAGTGTATACTTGTTTCATCCTTTTCTTAGGAAGCATGGGAAAATGTGTACACCGGGGTCCCGTACACACCAGGCTCCGCTTTCTTGCGCAAAGACCCGTGCAGGGCCGCGCAGAAACGTCGGGGTATAGAGCGCGGCTCCCTACCTGTGCCCTCGGCGAAGGCTCCGACAAGCGTCTGCGCAGGCCCGGGGGGCCCCCCCAGCCTTCAGAGGAGGCCCGCCCACTGGGCTCACTGGCCACCCAGGGCTCGCCGCCGACCCGCGGCGGTGCCAACCGCACCCGCTCCGGTCCCAGCAAGGCGGCGCGCCTGCTCGCGCGGACCTCGGGGCGGTGGCCCGAGGCATCGAAGCGACGCGCCTGGGAGGTGCAGCGCGGTCAGCCCGCACGGTTCCAGGCCTCCTGGACGGGGCCGGAGCAGATGGGGTCGGAGGATCGCGCCGCATCGCCGATGCATCGGCGATGCATCGGCGGTGCGGCTCGATGTGGGGCCCCGTTCTCTCCACGCGGACGTCGCTGATACATTGCCGACGTCGCCGATGCATCGCCGGTGCATCGCCGATGCATCGGCGATGCGGCGCGATCCTCCAACCCCATCTACTCCGGCCCCATCCAGGAGGCCTCTAATGATAAGGATTGGCAATTTTCCCAACCGCACTCTTGCATCCCTGTCTCCTCGGCCCATCCTTGGCCACTTTCGTTGGCCGCGCCCCGCTCGAGAAGCTTCGGTATGGGCGTCCAAGGCCCTTGCGCCCTTATCGCGCATCCTTATACGGTAGGCTGTAGGTCGGAGGCTGCGTCCTCGCACCCCCCCTCAGGAGCCCCTCGCTCAGGAGCCGCAGTGTGAAGCCATCCCTTAACTCAGTAGTCTTCTTTCTTCACGTCCAGCTGCGGATTCCTTCCCAGACATTCCATCCTCAACTAAACATCACCCTCCTTCACTCATTTTTGCCTCCTCCTCAATCACGGCCCCCCGTTGGTTCTTGTCCTGGTCACCCTTCTCCCCCTCCCACTCTTTAATCCCATCCTTCGGGGCCTCTGTCTTGTGTAGCTCCTCCTCCTCCCCCTCAGCCTTCTCTTCCTCCCCCTTCTCCCCATTGTCCTGCTGCATCTCTTCCTCCCAGTCCTCCTCCTCCTGCTCCTCCTTCCTCCTCCGCTGCGGTTCGTCTACGTTATGGTGGCTGGGACGATGGTGGAGGTGAAGGGCGAGTTGCATGCGACGGCGTTAGGGCTCTTCCTCATGATCGTATCTGAGGTGGCCAGCTGGCACGTGCGTCGAAATCAATGTTCGATTACCCATACGGTGGAACCCCATGCCAAGAACCACCATGCTTTTCTCCAGGGGGCCCTGGGGTTCTTCGGTTTCGATGGTTTTTCATGGGAAGCGTGACGCTCCTGCACCAAACATCAATGGACGTCTTGTGGTTCCAGGGTTGGATTTCTCGTGGAAGGTTTCTCGTGGTCGAGCTCTCACTGTACCCGTACTGACGTTGCAGTTTTGGGCTCGAGCGGTGCCGTGGTCACTCAAGCTCAAGCACTGGCTCAAGTGATGGCCGCGTCCTGCACGGTCCCGCCCGTTGTGGTCATGTCGGGCCTGTAATGGCATGTTTGTGTATTGTTTGGCTCCGCGAGGTGCACACAGACTGGACTGGGCTGTTCGCAACCGTTCGGCGGACATGCGATGTTCGGCAAGGGCGCAACCAGTGGCGCAACGGCTAGCAGGCCGTTTCTTGTATACCGCCGAGTGCGCAACCCACTGTGCAACCTTTTGCGCGCCATTGTCACCGCGGCCCCCGAGTGCGAAGCCTATGGCGCAACCAAGGTGACGCTATTATATTCTCGGCTGCCGAGCGCGCAAGCTATGGCGCAACCAGCGGCCAGCAATGTTCTTCTCGGCCGCCGAGTGTGACGTATGGCTCAAGCAATCGCAGACAGTTCGTCTCGGCCGCTGAGTGTGCAACCGAAGGCGCAAGCAACGGCACGCCACTCCCTTCGAGTGCGCAACCACTGATTGAGCAACCTGCGGCGCAGCCGCGTGACCCAGCCCATGGCGCAACCGCGCAGAGCGCAATCCAGGTACCGCGGCACGCCATGGATCGCGCTGCCCACGCAGCCCCCAGAGAGTGCAGCCCATGGCCCTGCGGATGGCACAGCACCCGGCGGAGCGGCGCAGCCCGTTGCCGGTGCAGCTCATGGCGCAACCAGTGGGATGGAGCAGCCTACGGCGCAACGCATGGCTCGATTCGTGGGTGGCGCAACCCATGGGTCGCGCAACCTAGTGCGCAGCCCATGAATGACGCCAGTTCTGGCGCAACTGATGGATCGCGCAACCCGCGCGCGAGACACCTCACGGGTGGCACGCACACGCGCGCACATACACACACACGCACACACACACACACACACACACACACACACGCACACACACACGCACTCGCGCACGCACGCAGGCACGCACGCACACAACACACATGCACATACACACACACACACTTCTGGCGTCAGAGCCCCGCGCGCAGCGACAGGACGTCCGAAGGTCAGAGAAGAGGGCGCGCGTGCGTCCAAAGGCCGGATCCTCAAGCCGATTGGGGCGAACGCACACACACACACCACACCACACGCACGCACACACACACACACACTTTCAAGTCAGCGGCGCAGAGGGTCTTCAAGCGTGAGCAGCAGATGGAAGTGCTAACTGCGATCGAGCACACACACACACACTTTCAAGTCAGCGGCGCAGAGGGTCCTCAAGCGTGAGCAGCAGATGGAAGTGCTAACTGCGATCGAGCACACACACATACACACACCCACACGCACACGCACGCCCGCGCACGCCCGCGCACAAGCGCACGCGCACGCCCGCGCACACGCGCACGCACCTGGCTGTTTCTACGAGGGCTATGCCCGAACTGTGCTCGCTGTCCTGGCTGGCGCTGGGGCCCAGGTCTGCGAGGTGCCCCGTGCTTTCTCTTGCGCGGCGCCGGTGGTGGCCACGCAGGGCCGCCCCAAATTCGACCCGAGAGGTGCCCCGGGGGGGTGAGCAGCGTGCGCCGCGTTGGTCGACGCCTCCCGCCTCGCAGCGCCGCCCGGCGCGGAGCGCCACCGCCTGGGCGCAAGGGGGGGCCGACGGCCAGGCGGGGGGGGGGGCACCGCGTGCGCTCGGCGCCTTCCCCGGAGGGCACGCGCGGCGACCTCGGCCCCCCCCCCGCGGATCTGGCTCGTTGACGGGCGGGCGCAGCGGCGCGCTGATGTGTCTGAGGAGGGTTCGCTTGGGTTCTGGCGTCGCGTGGAGGGGCACCTGCCTCTCGAAGCACAGTCGCGCGTGGGAAGGTCAGCCTCGTCCTGACCCGCCCCATTTGATGCGCCCCGCGAGGGCCGGAGGAAGAAGAAGAGAGCTGAGAGCGCCGTGTGTTCGGAAGGCACATTGAGCAGCAGGGGCATGGCAGCGATGGGCGGGTAGTCGGTTTCACCTCGCCTGCCACCGGCCCTCTGATTCGCACCTGCTACGAGAAGGGGTGGAGGAGGAGGAGGAGGAGGAGGAGGAAGAGGAGGAGGAGGAGGAGGAGGAGGAGATGGAGGAGCAAGAGGAGGAGGAGCAGGAAGAGGAGGATGTGGAGAAGCAGAAGTGGAACGAGGGGGGGAGGGACATCGGCCGACGGCGAATGTCCGCACTGCTGCGAAGGGAACAGCATAGATACCCTACCCATGGGGGTAGTCGGCCAGTGTAGCCAAGGTCATGTCAGTTGGGAGGGGGATCGGCGAAACGATGCGCAGACGGAGCCAGGGGCCGCCGCAAGACCCTCCTCCGCCAACCCTGCCGAGCCTTTTTTTGTTGGCTTTCCTTCTCTCTCTCTCCACAGGGATGACTCGTTGGTCTTCCCCTCCCGTGTTGGAAGGCGTGCTCGTGAACCCGCGCAGCGGTCATCTTATCGTTTCGCCCAACGTCCCCAATGATCAAGGACGGCTCCTCCTCGCGAGTACTCAGCATATCGATTGGCGTCTAGTAGCTATTAGCCGCAAGAGAGCAGGAGCGATGCGACAGAGTTCCTCTGCGGCAAAGCATCCCACACGAAGCCACTATTGCCATTGAGGAGCACGCTGCCCAAACAGGAACATGGTATTACGTTTCTCGGAGCGTGCAGTGGTATCACGCCCGCCGTGGTCGCAACATACGGACTTCGTCATTGCCATGCCAGCTCGTCTTCACGACATATTGTTTATTGATGCGTTTTCTGGTGCGTACCCGGTAGAGGTCCTACCAGCACAGCGCGTGTGCCACGATAACGGGTAAATATTGTACATGCTCTGTTCATTCGTCTTCGTGTCCATCGCGCAGGTGTGCTTCCTCGAGCTCCTGGACACCCTTCCTCCTCGCCGGCTTCCCTCCTCCCCACCTCCTCGACCGCCTCAGGTGGCAGAGGCGGTGAGCCTAGTGCTGACTCAGAACTTGCTCCAGAACTGCAAGTTCACCGTCATCGAAGGCACTCGTTTATTCTCATCCTCCTCCTCCGCCTCCGCCTCCCCCTCCTCCTCCTCCTCCTCCTCCTCCTGCTCTTCCTCCTCCTCCTCCTCCTCCTCCTCCTCCTCCTCCTCCTCCTCCCATGCCTCCTCCTTCGTCCAATTCCTGCTTCTTCTTCGTTCTCCCCCTCATGCTCATCCTCCCTCTCCTCCTCCTCCACCACCACTTTCTCCTCTTGGGGTGTGGCAAGTAGCGTCGAAGAGGGACTGCTGCAGGGCGATGTGGAGAATGTTGGAAACCCCAGGAGATGCGAGAGGGGTGGGTGGAGGAGAGGACCGAAGGAGAAGCTGGAACAGGAGAATGTGGAGGAACGGGGAGGAACATGGAGGGGGAGAAAAAAGCGGGAGCAGGAGGAGGGGGGACTAGGATAATGAGGCATGTGGGAGGATAGAAAGGGTGGTGAGAGAAGGCGTGAGAGGGTGCATGGGGGAAGGGGGGAGGGGAGGAGAAGGGAGACACACGGGAGGATAAAAGGGGGCACGGGGAGATGCGAGGAAGAGGAGAGATGCGATCGAGGGACGGGCAGAAGGAGCGGGGGGGGAAAGGTTGAACATGGGGAAGGGACCTTGGGGAGGTGAGCGAGCGGCGGGGGGGGGCTCTCGAAAGGGAGAAGGTGAAGGGAGTGGGTGACGTGGGCGATGCAACCCCCTTGGTCTTCCTCCTCCACCCTCCTCCTCCTCCGCCTCCTCCTCCTCCTCCTCCCTCCTCCTCCTCCTCCTCCTCCTCCTCCTCCTCCTCCTCCTCCTCCTCCTCCGTCTCCTCCTCCTCCTCCTCCTCCGTTTCCTCCCCTTCCTCCTCGCTCGTAAGTAGGATGCTGTTGGACAGATGTACCCAGCATTACCCACCAGCTCCATTCAATGGATGGGGGTTGGAAGGCTGCCGCGTGGAATAGCCCCAGGGAGGCACGGGCGACGTGGGTGCCATCTCGTGGCTCTTAATGCGAGAGGCTCGACAGAGTCGTGCGGATAAGCTTCGAATGGCTGAATGATTAGGGGGGCGATCCTCGAAAGGCTGGGAGAGGATTTTCCAGAAGGAGGAGAAGGAGGAGAATGAGGCGGAAGTAGAGCAGGTGGCCATTTGGGGGAGCGAGGTCGTTGCGAAGGTGGCCCAGCGTCCGCGTAACGTTTTGCCAGAACGATGGGTTAGAATTATTCGGCCACCCGTTTCTTGATCATCCAGTTGGCTGTATTGGTCGCACACCAATCACACGGGGAAGTCGTCGCCTTCGCCGCACAGGGCACGTTCGCACAGCAGGCCCAAGGCGAAGCTGAGTGGACCTGCAGCGCTGTCTCTTGCAGCGGCGGCCTGGACCGTCTGCACAGAAGCCGGCATCGGTGGGTGGCCCTCCCCGGTCATGGGCCACGCCCTGCCTGTGCTGGGGCCAGCGGGCCTGACGGCGGGAAACCGTTGTGCAGATGACCTAGGCTTATGCATACATCTAGGCCTCCCAGATGGGGTCGGAGTGCATGTTGTCGGAGGATCGCGCCGCATCGCCGATGCATCGCCAATGCACCTCGATGTGGAGCCAGATTCGCGTCGCGTCGACGTCGCCGATGCATCGCCCACGTCGAAGATGCATCGCCGGTGCATCGCCGATGCATCGCCGATGCATCGCCGATGTATCGCCGATGTATCGGCGATGCGGCGCGATCATGCGACCCCATCTACTCCGACCCCATCTAGGAGGCCTCTAATACAGTGGAGACCCATGCCAAGAAACACCCTGCTTGCCTCCAGGTTGCCCTGGGTTTCGATGGTTTTGCGATGGAAAGCGTGACGTTCACAAGACAGGACGTCCTGGGGTCTCAGGATTGGGTTTCTTGTGGAAAGTTTCTTGTGGTCGGGCCCCTACTGCATCCTTGATTCTTTATTATTGCCACGCTGCTTCCGGCGGGCCCGCCTGTCTGTTAGCATCTCGCCGGCTCTTCCTTTCACTGGGGCCAGTTTGCACTGACCAGGGCGCGACTCGACTCGACTATACAGATGACCCAAATTGTACAAGGTGTTGAGCCAAACGCCACAGGTAATTTCAAGCCGCCGCTGCGCAGGGACTGGTG
>CAUYUJ010016648.1:247792-268447 GCA_963575745.1 Prorocentrum cordatum
CCTCGTGTCGTAGATGTGGGGCTGGCGCCTTGAAGCCGCAGCTTCCTTCCCAGAAGCCTTGCCCCCTGCCACGGCCCCCTGTGCGCGCCGCCGGTGTGCAGTGCGGGTTAAGTTGCCTGGAGAAAACATCGAGCCGGCCAAGCCTGACAGGTCCTCACCGTGCCCGCAGAGACCTCCCAGGGGTGACCACCCGATCTTGACCCAGCCGTCGCCCTCCTCCTCCTCCTCCTCCTCCTCCTCTTTCCCCTTCCCCTTACGACAGTCACGGGGGCGACTACGGCGACCACGGGACGACACCGTCCCTCGCCGCTCCCGCCCTCCCACATTGGTAAGCCGCTCCCGAGGTCGCCGCCTGCCTCGAGTGGCCGACGCTGCTGCGGAATAGTGGCGGCTCATGCCTCATGCCCCTCCTGGGAGGAGGAGGAGCAGGAGCAGGAGGAGGAGGAGGAGGAAGAGGACAGGAGGAGGAGGAGGCTCAAGGCTCGAGGCTCGAGGCTGGTGGGCCACTTTCCCACCACCACCACTGCCATAGTGGCGGAATCGTGGCGGCTCAGGCCACTTCGGAGGGTCGTCGTCGTCGTCGTCGTCGTCGTCGTCGTGTGGATGTTGTCGTCGTCGCTGGTGTTGGCAGCGGAAGGGGAGGGGGGGCAACAAGGACGGAGTCGCGAGGCATTCAGAGGTCTGCGGATGTCTTCGGACGACGTCCGTCTTCCGAGGTTTCCGACGGTTCCGCGGATAACCTCGGGAGTTGTTAGAGTTTCCCAGCAGAAAGTGGAAGGGAGGACGAGAATGGCGATTGTGTTGGCGTTGAAGTTGAAGTTGTGGATCAATTTTCGAGCACACGTAACACTCGCGCGGCTTATCTAGGCAAAGGTAACCGAAGGCCAGTCATGCCACGTAGAACAAGCTATCCCACAACATGTGAACACAAAACAAATAACTATCATCCAACCTAGGGTAGGCACCACTCTTGCATGCTGATCATGTCGAGCTCAAGTGTGCTTCCGTGTTTAACGTTAAGCTAGGACTGAACATTTGCGTAAAGGTAAGATATCCAGATGGGGCATGATTTATCTGTCGTGCGACTACGCTTTGCGCGAATATATGCGAACTCCGCTTCCTGAGCCAGCCAGCGCAGGTTGAAGCAAACAACGTTGATCTTAGTCAGTGGTTGACGCAAACATCGCCGATGATCACTGCACGCATATGCCAAATATCTCAATCTCATACTGGTATTGGAGGTTGGTGTGTGAGCGGAAGTGACCCCAACCGGAAAATCGGTTTCGGTTTCGGTTCGTGTCGTGCGTGCGGGCGAGGCGAAGCTGCGCGAGTTCCTGCACTTCTAGAGGCCACATGCAGCTCAAAAGTTCACCCGCCCCCCCCACCCCGGCCGGGCGCGGCCCCCGATGGTTCTCCCGCGGGTTGTCCCGATGGTTCTCCCGATGGGTGTCCCGATGGTTGTCCCGATGGTTGTCCCGATGGTTGTCCCGATGGTTGTCCCGATGGTTGCCCCGATGGTTGCCCCGATGGTTGCCCCGATGGTTGCCCCGATGGTTGTCCCGATGGTTGTCCCGATGGTTGTCCAAATGGTTGTCCCGATGGTTGTCCCGACGGTTGTCCCGATGGTTTTCCCGATGGTTGTCCGGATGGTTGTCCAAATGGTTGTCTGGATTGTTTTCTGATGGTTGTCCCGATGGTTCCAATGGTTTTCCCGATGATTTTCCCAACGGTTGTCCCGATGGTTGACTCGATAGGTTTCCCGATGGCTGTCCCGATGATTGTCCCGACGTGTGTCCCGATGGTTGTCCCGATGGTTGTCCCGATGGTTGTCTTGATTGCGGTCCCGATGGTTATCCCGATGGTTGTCCCGATGGCTGTCCCGATGGTTGTCCCGATGGTTGTCCCGATGGTTGTCCCGATGGTTGTCCCGATGGTTAGCCTGATGGATAGCTAGGTGGGCAGGCACATGTATAGACAGGTAGGTAAATAGATAGGTAGATCGGTCGGGCGTTGGGGGGCGTGAGCGGAAGGTTTCCCAGATGGTTGCCCCGATAGCTAGATAGGTAGATACATTGATTGATGGATCGATTCGGTAGATAGATTGATAGACAGATAGGTGTACAGGTAGGTATATGGACTGTTTGATGTATCGATTCGATAGTTATACCTCTATATATATAGACCGATAGATAGACATATACCTAGAAAATACATACATAGATAGACCGATCGATTGATAGAAGCAAGCGGAAGCATGTGGTATGTGTTTGCCCGCGCACTCTTTGTTGACGGCAGGCGGGGCTCATCGCAAATCGACCGCCTCCTTTCCCCCCCCCCCCCCCAGACCTCCTCATCACCCGAAGGGTGGTCCTATCGGTATGGCACATGGGCAGTGTGGCAAACCCACTTGCGAGACCCATTTCGTGACGTGAGTTTAGTGCGGAGGCCACCCACGACGTCTTCGAGACACTCCCAATAAGGTGTCGGATAGATCTTGCCCCAGGTCCAGCCCAGGAGTGCGTTCCTGAGCGTATTTGGCTTGTCTACCCGAGAATGTCTCCAGTGTGATGCCAGGCCTGGGTCTCTTTCGGGCATTTCCAATACCCACGGACGTACCCAACTCATTTGCACTGCGTGGCAAGAGGGGATGGCCAAGATTAGTATGGTTAGGTCGGGCCTGTCCCCCTACAGGGGGATTCTGGACGGGAAATAAAAAAATACTCGAAACAAATTCAAATGCCCAACCATACTAAACGATGGTCCCCATATTATGTTTGACTGTTTTTGAATCTTCCTCCGGTAGAGGGACAGGGCCGACTTGATTGTACAGTAGGGGTCTAGAGGAAGGAACCCTTTTCGTTGGGGAGGGGCTCCGCGTTCCTGAAGTGTTTCGCATCTTGCCTCAGGTTGTCCTTATGTTTCCGATGGGGACTCGAAGTTGAACTTATGGAAGAAAAAGGGGCCTCGCTCCTTATTTAGGGCTCCTTAGGTCAAGGCCCCGACGGTATGGCTGGTGGCAGCACATCCACCGCCTCTGGTTTGCGGAAGCTGCATGGCATGCGCGCCCGCGCGCGGCACGTCGCACAGAACGGCCACACAGAGGGACGAGGACCGAGGCCCCGAGCTCGAAGGGAAGATGGAGGCGAGAGCGAGCGGCAGGAGAGGGGCGGACGAGGAAACGGCGGAAGGAGAGGACGACGTTGAGGGAGGCAGGAGGAAGAGGATGAGGAGGAGGAGGAGGAGGAGGAGGAGGAGGAGGAGGAGGAGGAGGAGGAGAGGAGGAGGAGGAGGAGGAGGAGGAGGAGGAGGAGAGGAGGAGGAGGAGGAGGAGGAGGAGGAGCAGGAGGAGGAGGAGGAGGAGGAGGAGGAGGAGGAGGCGGAGGCGGAGGCGGAGGCGAGGAGGAGGAGGAGGAGGAGGAGGAGGAGGAGGAGGAGGAGGAGGAGGAGGAGGAGGAGGAGGAGGAGGAGGAGGAGGAGGAGGAGGAGGGAGGAGGAGGAGGAGGAGGAGGAGGAGGAGGAGGAGGAGGAGGAGGAGGAGGAGGAGGAGGAGGAGAGGAGGGAGGAGGAGGAGGGAGGAGGAGGAGGAGGAGGAGGAGGAGGAGAGGAGGGTGGCGATGCCTGTTCCAGCGGCACACTGGACAGGCACCGCGGTCCAGGCCACGTCGCTTCGGTGCTCCGGAGCGACGGCGAGGTCCCACCTGATCTGCCCAGAACGTCACGCCCCTTGACCTCCTAGGAGCCCACGGAAGTGGCGACAGGCTCGCAGTTCGCCCGGCCCCCCCCCCAGCGACGGCGAGGCCTCATTTGATCAGAGTGGGACGTCGCCCCGCTTGGCCGCCCAGCAGCCCACGAAAGGGGCGACAGCTTCGCAGCTCGCAGTCCCCGACGACGGCGAGGTCTCATCTGATCTGACTAGGGCGTCACTCCGCTGGACCTCCCAAGGGGCCCGTGATAGTGGCGACAGTCTCGCAGTTTGCAGCCCCCAGGGACGGCGAGGTCTCATCTAATTGGACTAGGACGTCACACCTCTTAACCTCCCAAAGACCCCCGGGACTGACAGCAGTTTCGCAATTCGCACCCAGGAGCACACGAAAGGGGCGACAGTTTCGCAGCTTGAAGACCACAGCGACGGCGAGGTCTCATCTGATCTGAGGAATAGGACGTCACTCCGCTGGATCACCCGGGAGCACACGGAAGGGGCGACAGCTTCGCAGCTCGCAGCCCCCAGCGACGGCGAGGTCTCATCTAATTGGACTAGGGCGTCACTCCGCTGGATCACCCAGGAGCTCACGGAAGGGGCGACAGCTTCGTAGCTCGCAGCCCCCAGCGACGGCGAGGTCTCATCTAATTGGACTAGGGCGTCACTCCGCTGGATCACCCAGGAGCTCACGAAAGGGGCGACAGCTTCGTAGCTCGCAGCCCTCAGCGACGGCGAAGTCTCATCTGATCTGACCAGGAAGTCACTCCGCTGGACCTCCCAGGAGCACACGAAAGAGTCGACAGTTGCGCAGCTCGCACCCCCCCAGCGACGGCGAGGTCTCGTCTGATCTGACTCGGACGTCACTCTGCCGTACCTTCCGGGAGCCCACGGGATTGGCGACAGTTTCGCAGTTCGCACTCAGGAAAACACGAAGGTGGCGACAGTTTCGCAGCTTGCAGCCCCCAGCGACGGCGAGGTCTCGTCTGATCTGATAGGACGTCACTCTGCTTGACCACCCAGCAGCACAGCACTCACCGAGCCCCTAGGTAGGGCGGCGAGGCAGGAGGTAAGAGGCAGGAGAGGGGAGGAGAGAAGAGAGGAGGAGGGAGGTGGGAGGGAAGGAGTTCGCGTCCGCAGCGCTCTATTCAAAACGAGAACCCAACGCAGGAGGGTTGGGCTTGCTTCTGTCGAACGCGATGGTCAGGAGCCCAGGGAACGAGGGGGTGTTTAGATGTTCGTTTGGGGGATTTTCACGGAGCCCACCGAACGGATCTGGTCGACCCCATTCCGACTCCAGTTCGACTCTGGTTCGGCTCAAGCTCGACTGAATTTCGACTCAGTTAGATTCGGGTTCGATTCGCCCTGTCGCTTGCAGCCGCAGGCAGGTAATCATCGTGCCACTGGTGCCGTTCCGACGGCCCTGCCGGCAACATGTTCCACCTAGGGCGAGTGCGAAGTGTCCTATCCCTATCATATTTAGGCAGGAGCGCGCAGCGAATGTGTGTTCCTAATGCCCAGGCAGTGGGGCTTCCACTGCAGCGGCAAGTGCTGAGCTCATGAACACCCAGCACAGCAACAAAAAAAAAAAAATATAATAATAAAAAACAAAAAATGAACACCCAGCACAGCATACGGTCGGGGACTTCTGGATCGTGCCCCGCTCCGCTGGCCTTGGCCCATCACGCTTCGGCGCGACACGCTGTCTGCGTCAGGACGCCCAAGCGTCCGCGCCCCAAGCCTTTGTCCGTGGGTCGTGCGGTCAGTCGATGTCTCTGCAGCTGAGTTCGTTGCCTACAGTTCTCGACTGTACGACGTGTGGTGGGTGGATCACTGGAGGATTTCTGTACATGGTTATTGTGCACCTGTCCACTCTGCACGTAGAGCGGTTCCAAGCAGATTCGCCAGATGCTGCATCGCGCGCCGTAGTTTAGCAAGTATATGCATCAATTCCACATGACACTCTGCCATCATGTATCTCTTATGATGCAGCCTACCGCATGGCAGGTGTACGAATTGTCGCAGATTCCTATGCTATGGTGCGAGGTGGTTTTGCACCTGACGGCCGATGTTGCATCGAAAGCGAAATTTGGCGCAACCGTTGCCGATATGTGGGTCTCTGGGAGACATGATCTCGAAACCAATCGTTGTGTTACTAATTGCAAGGGGTTTTAGCGGCACCGGACGGATTCGCACGGATCGTGGAAGCCTTACCGTTCGGGGTTTTATGTTGCAGGTTTCCTTGGGGGAACCAGATGAGAATCCTCCCCAGTAGCCACAGGAACTCGTGGAGGAGGCACGGCAGGGTGTCTGGCGCGTCGTCCCGATCGGAGGTGCCCGCAAAGAGCGCCAGCCCTGTTCAGCATCCCGACGTGTCGCGGCGAGGCTTTTCTGGCCGTAGAGACGAGGAGGCTTCTGGTGGCGGTTCGGCAGATCGACCGGCGAGAAATCGGGCGGAGGGCTTCGTTACCCAGACATGCGACTTCCTGATTTTTTCAGGACGGCGTTCTTGGAAGTCCAGACCCTTTCCCCGGGGCCGGTTTTTCATCCTGGGTCGTTTTTTGACGCTCCCGGGGACGGGGGAGGGGCCCCCCGGGGGCCGAAAGTAGCGGAAGACTTGCCGTCCTGACTGATTTTTGTTACGACGCGATCTTGTCTGGGTACCCCCCTTCGAGTCGAGGCCTCTCGAGATGTCGTCCGAGCAGGTCGTCTGCGCAGAGCCCCCCTGGCGGGGGCCGGCGGACAGCCATCAGCGGGTGGTCGGGCAGCACCCGCTGCACTTCGTGGCGGCCTGCCTGCTCGGGTTGTGCCGGCGTCGGCCAAAGCCTAGCGTTAAGTCGGGCCTGTCCCTCCCCCTACAAGAGGAATGTTCAGAAATAGTCAAAAGCTAGTCCTGGGACGATTTGTTTGTTTATTATTTGACTATTCTTGAATTTGTGTGTGTACTCCTTCAGATTCTTCGCCCAAGACCCGCCTGCAGGAGGACATGCCCGACCCAATCCTGGCGCGGCTCGGCTTCCGGGTGCGTTGCAGGGAATTAGGTCTGGAGTTCGGGCTCGGGCCTCTGGGCGCAAGGATCATGATTTGTTTCATGACGCCAGGGAGGTGCCAAGGGGAGGCCGCCAGCACTTGTTTAACATACTTCGTCGAGGGGGAGTGTAGTCTAGACGTGATAGAAACATTCGGAAGTGTCAGTCCATGTATGGTGGATTTGGTTCGCATTGTCATCGTGCCGATTCTCCTTTTCTCCAGGACGGGGAGGCTGCAAGCATGACGACAGAGCTTCTCGATGGCGAACGTCCGGAGGCGCATATGACATGTTGGCGATTCCACGGCAGCTGGCTTTGTTCCTTGTCATTGGTTTCATTCCTTGGGATTGGGCATGTGGCATGTCAATGCTAGCTGCTGCCGAGGCTTGTCCAAGCCTGCTCTCCCTTCGTGCCTGGGCGGTGCCCTGGTAGGTGAGTCCAGGTGGACTCCGACTGGAGCGCGGCCGCTTGACGCATCCACCAATCTAGAGCTTGGTGGCGCGGGATGCCTGCGCTCCGCCTGTACGCCCCCGCCCCGGATGCGGAGGCTGTCCGTGAACTTCGTCGGCATGCTGCTGGTGCAGGCCGGCACCTGCGCGCCCACACCTTCCCCCTCGCTCTGCCCGCGTCCTCCTGCTCCCGCCGCCCCCCCCCCGCATCCTCCTCCTCTCCCCTGGGGAAGAGAAGACGCCATGAGCATGAACCTTTGGCGCTCCGCGCGGATTTCTTGGATCCGCGCTTGGCCCCCCCTGGCGGCGTCTGCGGCGCCGCCCCTGGAGCGCTCCGCGCGCCAGGGGGGGCCCGTCGCAGATCCAAGACAGCCGCGCGGAGCGCCAGCAGTTTACGTCTCTGCAGTTCGTCCTTCCTCTATTCTCCCCCCTCCATCCCGTCTCCCTCCCCCAGCCTCCTCATCGACTCCTCTTTTTTGATCTTGCTAAACTCTACGTCTCCTAGATCGGTTCGGAGTAGATGCTGTCGGAGGATCGCGCCGGATCGGAGATGCATCGGCGATGCGGCTCGATGCGGAGTCCGATCTTCTCCACGCCGATGGCGCCGATGCCTTGCCGACGTCGCACGTGCATCGCCGACGCATCGGCGATGTATCGCCGATGCATCGCCCATGTGGCGCGATCCTCCGACAGCATCTACTCGGACCCCATCTAGGAGGCCTGTATCCACCCTGCTTGCCCCGCAGTCCTCCGCAGAAGTCCAAGAAATCCGTGCGGAGCGCCAAACAGTTGATGCATATGTAGCTGTTTCTTCTGTTTTCACACCCTCATTCATATTATCTTGTTTTAGTTGTTTCGTCTTATTGTTATTATTATTATCATTATTATTATTATCATTATTATTATTATCATTATTATTGTTGTCATTATTATCATCAATATTATTAGTATTATTATTATTATCATTATCATTACTATCATTATTATTATTAATAATAATATTCTTCATATTATTATCATCATCTTGTTTTAGTTGTTTCTTCTACCATTACCCCCCGTTCATTATTCTTCTCTTGTGTTAGTTGTTTCTTCTTTTATTATCCCCCCCTTCACTCTTCTTTTATGCTTACGCATTATTTGATTATCCGTCCCCTGGCTTCCTCATCGACCCCTCCTCTCGATCCTACTCCACCCTGCCTGCCCCCCGCAGCCCGCCGCGCCGCCGGCCCCAGTGCCTGGCACGCGGGGCCGACGCTGTGTCGGGTGTTTCTGCTGCCGCTCCTTACTGGCCTGGGCGAAGGACGAGTTGATGCGGGTTCCGCAGCGGCACACGCCAGTGCTACTCATGGACCTGAACTCGGGGCTAACCCCCCACTTTCCCGAGGACCCTGTCGTCGGCTCCTACGGTGCGGACCGCGAGCTCTGTTCGGGCAAGCTGGTGCACGAGTGGATGGCAGGGGCTCGCATGCAGGCGATCAACACGACCCAGGTCGGCGGCATGGGCGGAACTTCCTCGCAGATCGACTACAATTGCCTCCCACAGAGCGCGATCGTCCTCGTTGAGTGGATCAAAGGATGAAGGCGCACGGCGGAGGCGACCCGCGCTTTCTGTGCAGTATTGGATCACGCCCCCCTGGTTGCGAAGGTGCGGATCATCTCGCCGGTCAACCAGCTCCCCTTCGCGAGCGATGGGGCCGACCGAGGCTCCCAAATGCAGTGATGACAGGGCGGGGGCGCTAAGAGTTCCTCAAGGACGTCCAAGAGGCCTTCCTGCAGATCAGGCCCTCCTGCGACATCCTTGAGACGCGCGACGCCACCACGGGCCACGCCACCCTGGTCATGGCCACGGTCCGCAGGGTCTCGCTGGCCCACTTCTCCCTCGCAGCGGCGCGCCCTGATTACGAAAAACGGATGGAAGACCAGAAGTGGCGCCTGCTTCGGGAGAGGCGTCTTATCATGGAGACGCTGAAGGCGTCTGGGCTCGAAGCCTGCAGTAAGCATGGCGCCCGTGGAGACGAACGCCACTGCCAAGTGGACCTCCTAGCAATTCGTTGCCGAGCTTGAGTACGACAGCGTCGTCCACGGCAACCAGATGCGGAAGATGACCATGCTGCTGCTCGTGACCTACCAGAGGAAAGCCACCGTACTTCAAATACTGGGATTGAGTCTCTAACTCTGCAGTCGGCTAGACGCCAAAATATGCGACGCTCCGGGCCTCTCTGGGGAACACGTTGACTCACGAAAAGGTGCAAACTCAGCTCGTCGCTGCCTGTCATGGCACGGAGCCAGACCGCACGAGTGAATATGGCGAGGATGACAGGACCCACCGCGTGGAGCACGTCAGGAAACTCGGGGGAGCTATACGGAGCTAGACTCGTGCACTTCACTTCTGGAGACGACGTCGAGATCGAGAGCGGCAACCTTTCACGGAGGGCGAGCTGCGACAAGCCTGGCGCGTGCGGGACATTGCGATGCCCCGCCGACTGGCTCGGTCCTTATCGAGCCCATGCGGCCTGCAGCCCGAGTTGTGACGAGTGGGTGACGTTCTTGGCGAAGGATCCGTTCGAGGGAGGGCTGGCGGCTACGCGAGTCGTGGCCCCCATGGCGCCACAACCTGTCGGAGGAGCGCTACAAAGACTTGAGCAACACCGACGAAGATTCGCTCCCCGACAACACGCACCACCCTTGGCCAGGATACCGCGAAGAGAGGGCAGAAGGATTTCATGATGACGATCGAGGCTCTCAGGCGCACCAAGATCGGCAAGTTTGCACCGTCATGGTCATCCCCGCCGGAGGTCTACATGATGTCTGTCGACCCAGGCTGGCTCGGCAGCCCGACCCAGTACGCGCGACGACCTTGGGGAGTGGGGGCTTGCCCAGACCTGGTGATGAACGTGGAGCCTCGTGACCCTGACTCCTGCGTTCACTTGCAACTACGGCGCCTCGAAGCTCTGGGGGAAGCACGGCACCGACTTTACCGACTGGTACTACATGTGCGGCGAGCTGGCCTCCCCCCTGCGCAGGCGTCGTTGTCGGGCGAGTTCGCCCTAGATAAGCGCAATGACAGGACAGGGGCTGCGGGTAGGCGGTTTGCCCACGTGCTGCGCCCCTTTTGGCGCGCAGTCGTTCGAGGTGGACTTCTCCGAGGAGGGCCCTTCCGAGCCTGAGCGCGCGCCGCTCGGCGCCGTCAACGAGAGCACCTGGCGATGGCAATGCGCATCGTGGCATGGAAGGGGCGCCGCTCAGGCCAGTGCATGCTGCTCGAGAGTTACGACGCGACCAACGCCTTTGGCTGCGGGCGCATGGCGGAGCTACAGCAGACGGCGCGGGCCAGACTGGAGGAGGGCGAGGAGATGGACGACGCTGACCAGGTCCACCTCGCGGCTATCTCACGGCAATGGCGAGAGGCCTTCACGGTCAGCGTTCCAGCTGCTGGTGGCGACGTTGCGCTTCGCAGCGGTTCTGGAGGATTCATGGGTGACGCGTCGGAACCAGAGATCTTCATGGGTAGCTATTACATGCAGTCCAAAAGAGGCCAGCGGCGGAACAGGCTTGCATCGACAGCGCCGCCATGATAGAGATCGCCCCCCCCCCCCCCCCCCCACCCACCCCCCAGGTGGATGCGAGCCTGGGATGCTTCGTGGGCGACGTCTTCAAGACGCAGTACTTGGCCGCCCCCGGGGCCGCTGCGGAAGCACTGGCCCTCCCGAAGCGCAACGACGGGGGGCTCGATCAGGCCCTCGCTGCACGAGCCTGTGGACAGAGTCGCTCCAAGTAGGACGTGGTGCCTGCTTTCCCCCAGAGGCAGCTAGCCCGTCGTGCGACTACCGAGTTCGCGAAGAGTGGCTGTGGCTGTGTTTTCGAGCTGAATCACTTGGGAACTCGGTTCAGCGCGGCGACTATCAACGCGAACGAGCTAGACGCGCGGCTGGCGGCGATAGCCTCATGCTGCTGGTGCGCGGCCGCTCCTTTTCGAGTCGAGAGGCCCACGTGCATCTCGCTGGTCAGCGGAGCGGCCCTGATGCGTGCGGTTGCCTTCTGCTGGGCGGGCACCGAGACCGAGCAGTTGTGTGGCGCGCTGGCTAGTAAGCTAAGGTCGATGATGGGTGGCGCAGCAGCGGCTAGAGATGGCCGCGCGAAGACGCTTACCACTTGCGATGTTTATCGGCACTGGAGCCTTGCCCCCCCCTTGCACTGGAGGCTACGGTGCAACGGCTGAGAGCATTGCAGGCGATAGCTCGAGCGCCCCATAACCATGCCCATGTATTTTCCATCCTCTTCGGCGACATGCAGCGGGGGGCGACGAGCGAACGCAGCTGCCCGCCCACGTTGTAGGAGAACGGCACCACGAATGCAGACTCGCAGATTCATCCCTGGGCGCGCCAGTTTCGACGAGACATCGAGGTAATGTGTAGCTCCCCAGAAGCGGAGTCCTTAGTCGAGGTTTGGAGGGCTGGCATGCTGGACTCGCCGTGGGACGAGGAGGTCAACCGCCTCCTCGCCTCGCTCGACCTGAGGTGCCTGCGCGGCGCCTTTGCTGCTACCCAATGGGCACCGCCGGCTTGCCTGGCAGAGACTGCGCCTGCCGCTCAGGGTGATGGCGCGACCTGGGAAAAAAGATGCCGACATCGTCGCATGCACGATCAGGGCGGGAGATGGACCAGCGCGTGGACAGAGCATTCGCGCGCGCAGCACTCGCAACACATCTTCGTCAGTCTAGATTACCTGGGCACGGGTGACAAAGCCTTGTCAACATCATCGCGCCTAGCGAAAAGCGCGCCAAATGCAGTGCAGTATTCCAGAGCAGGGGGGACAATAAGGCACCTAGCGAGGCCATGGCACGCTGGGAGGCGTATCAAGCGCAACGCGGCGCACCCGTACACGCGCGTCGAGCCCGACGCGAACGCGCGCGCGCGCTGTGCCAGAGGACGTTTATAGCGTGCGAGTACCTCCGCGGGCATTTGTGCTCTCACCTGCCGCCCATGCAGGAGGGGAGATCGATCGCGGTCGCGCGGCCTCGCCCTACCCCGCCAGCGCCGCGGCCCCGTGCTCCGCGACCTGTTCTGCCTACTGTTGGCCGCCGCCTTCGTGGAAGTGAGATTTGCGCAGCGGCCAGTCCCTTCGCCCCTCGCGAATGCCCAGCTAACCTTCGAGTCGATGGAGGTGGAAAAGGCGTGCAGGTGGCGCCCCTGGCGGGGGGGCTCCTCAGCAGCGTCGCAGACCGGTGGGAAGGACTCAAACGGCGAAGACAACAGCCATCGGAAGATCTTCAAGGGCACGATCGGGGCGAGAGTCCAATGTGGATGAGCTGGGCAAGAGGGCTCGGGCACGAAGCCGCGAGTGAGGCAAGGCGGCGGGAGGGGGGCAGAGCAGGGCACGCACGTGGCGCAGCTGACGCAGCGCTCGAGGGCGCCATAGGGAAGTGCAACTCGAACTATCCTCATCGACGAGGCGAACGGAGTCGTGAAGGCGATGCAGCGGGAGTCGAAGGAATTTGCGGAGCACGTCAGCTTCCTGAGGATGACGATGTGCACGCTGAAGGAACAGGCGAAGAAGGGCCAGGACTCGGACGGCCAGGCAGCTCGCGAGGCTGCGGTGGCGGCGGAGGACACGCAGAAGGAGCTCAGGGGCCTGGGCTCCCTGCGCCCGCCCTGCACGCGGCGATGGTGGAGTTCCTAGCGGCCGAGGAGGTGGGCAGGGCCAACCGCGCGGCGCTGGAGGCGATGAAGGCGGAGTTCGCGGTCCAACTACCTCCAGAGGTAGGACTACGCAGGCTCGAGAACTGCAAGGACGACGAGATGATCAAGATCGTCTTCTCGCTAGACGACGCGGGCAAGGAGCAGGGCATCATGGTGGCGTTCGGTGCGATGGTGGCCCAGGTCACAGAGTGCCAGGCGCCGAACGGCTACCCCGAGGACGAGATCTCGGCGTGGACCGATGCGCTGAAGTCGTGAACCGCATCGTAGAGCCGAGAGCACAGTGCAGTTTCGCAAGTCTGCGCCCTGACCTTGAGGGAGCCGTGTCCATGTCGCCGTCGTCGGGCGAGGAAGGTCTCGAGGAGTGAGGCGATATTATGTGATCGATGCGCGCGCGCTCTGCGCCAGAAGCCATCAAGCTTAGGACAGTGCAACCGTGCGCGCCCGGCAAGTAGCAACACTTTAGAGGGTGTGGACGGCAGACAGGTGCAAAGCTTTAGTTGTTTTTTCTGTGTAGGGAGCCTCTCTAGTGTGCAGGCAAGCGAGGTGTTCCAATCGAGACTGCAAGATTTGGATGGATTGTCCCACGGCCGTGAGCAGCAGCAGCAACTCCTCCTCCTCCTCCTCCTCCTCCTCCCTCTCCTCCTCCCTGTCCTCCTCCCTCTCCTCGTCCTCCTCCTATCCATACCCCCAACATCTCAGCGCCCTGGTTGGGGATAGACCCTTCGAGACTTGTGTCCCCATCTATAGGGCATCAGATCGGCCAGTGGGCCCAGCCCGCGCTGGTGGGGATGGAGATCGGCTAAAAGATGCTCAGAGGGTCGGGGGGATCATCCACGACTACCGCCCGGGGGAGCCCCGCCACGCATCGCTATCGTTTCGATGCCTCCGAGACCCGATGCGATGCGACTCCGATGGCTTCCGATTGCGATGCGTTTCGACTTCGGATGCCGATTTGGATTTCGATGCCTTACCGGACCACCGGAGGCGTACTAGCCTGCCGATTTCCGCCGATTCAGCTTCTCCCGACTCGGCAGCCGATCTCCGCCGATCTGGTCCATCTCGATCGCCGATCCGACCTATCGATCCGGTTTTGGGCTTTCCTGGCCACGCGCCGAGGGGGGTACAGTCAAGACGCTGAAGTGAGGAACCATTTGGGTTCGGAAGGGGCTCGATGTGCCGTCGGTTCCTCCATGGCTGTCCCTCTTACCCTCCTCGGGCACGGAGGCGCTTTTGGGTGAAACAGCGGCTTCGTTTCGTATGTAGCGTTCCTTCTTTCAGCGGCCCGACTGTAGGGGGAGGGGGAAGGCTTCTTGGAACCACCCCTGTTTCTTAGAAGGCGCGGGCCGTCTCTATGGATACAAGGCCGGCGGCTTTTCAGAAACAGCCTCTTTCTAAGTAGCCGTACCCCCTCGCCTTGCTCCCTCAGCGCGCCGCCAAGCATTGATCATCGGGGACCTCGGCAGGCGGTGAACATGAATATTCGTAGCACCCAGCAGATGCGGATAAGGGTGAGGAGGCGGTGGGGACGTCGGCAGTTTGCGAGACTCCGGAGAAGCCCGCCGCAGGCGCCAAAGTTTAAAATTATACAACGAACCCGCCGTAGGCGCCGATTTTTTCGTTAAGCTAATGTGGGTAGGTCGCGGGTGGGACGCAAATGGGTCGCGGGTGGGTCGCGGGTGCGTCGCTGTTGGGTCGCGGGTGGGTCGCGGGTGTAGAGGGCACAAAGTCCACCCCATAATAATCACCCCGACAAGCGAAGCCGTTTAGTAAACGCACAACGAATGAATCGACCAGGGCAGGGCTGTTTAGTCAACGCCCAGGGCCGTTTTAGTAAACGTTGATTGTCGGGTCCGGGTGGTTTTTCCTCCCTTGAGGGTGGGTCGCGGGGTGGGTCGCGGGTGGGTCGCCGGGTGGGTTGCGGGTGGGTCGCGGATGGGTCGCGGATGGGTCGCGGGGTGGGTCGCGGGTGGGTCGCGGGGTGGGTCGAGGGTGGGTCGCGGGTGGGTCGCAGGGTGGGTCGCGGGGTGGGTCGTTGTTGGGTCGCGGGGTGGGTTGCGGGTGGGTCGCGGGGTGGGTCGCGGGTGGGACGACGACAACAAACAACAACAACAACAACAACAACAACAACAACAACAACAACAACAACCACAACAACAACAACACCAACAACAACAACAACAACAACTATAACTACAACAACAACAACAGCAACAACAACAACACCAACAACAACAGCACCATCAACAACAACAACCGCAACAACAACAACCACAACAACAACAATACGAATAACCACAGCAACAACAGCAATAACAACAGCAACAGCAACAACACCAATAATGCAACAAACATAATTATCACCACGAATTCTTTATTCAGCCACGCACCCAGGGACAATGAATGACCGTTCGACCCCTTCATTTTAATACGTAAACATACATATACATAAATATAGACAGGTGTGTACATGTATAAACATGTGTGTATGCATATATATATATATATATAGTATAGATGTAGATGTACACATATATGTATATATATATACCTAATATATATATATATATATATATATATAAATCTGGCCCCAGGGGGGCCACATACATTTATATCCACCGCCCTCCTGGGGTCCCAGGATATCGGCTCCCCAGGCGATAGATACGGACAAATCCACAGCTCGCGCCTCCCCCCCGACAAGAACAGAAGCAGCAACAAACACACACGAACGCACGCGGAGCGACGATGGCCGCTTCCAGGTGTGGGGCGCGGGCGTGTCCAGGGGGGGGGGGGCATACATCAGGCGCTCCACTTTTTACAATGCGTGGAGCCCCGCCGGAGGCCTGGAAAGCTTCCCTTCGGCCCGATGTTCATCCGACGAGTCGTGTGTTGACGGTCCCAGGGTCTCTTAAGGCCCCCGAAGGCCGAAAACGGCAAACAACGGGCCGCTCCAATTTCTTCGGGGCCTCGGAATCTCTAGGTTTCAGTCGGGCATGTTCCTCTACACGAAGAATTTTCCAGAATAGCCAAGACCTAGTCTGGTGACATTTTTTGCTGCCATGAAAAATGAGATGTGGGACTGTGTTAGTGAATGCTGCTTCCGAAATCCGTTTGTAGGAGGACATGCCCGACCTAACTCGACGGGGGTACCGCCGCAGGGGCGGCGACGGCGAGTGCCGGCGCCTCCGCGTTCTGGCCGCCGCCGCGCCCCCCCGCGAGGGGGGCGCCCGCGGCGCCGCGGTGGCCTCCTCGGAGAGGCACGACGGTGCCCTTCCGCCAGGGTGGCCAGCTGAGCGATGGTGGGCCACCGTTCCCAGACCCCCTCGGGCAATGAAAAAGTCATAGCGGGAGGGTATTTTCCGTACTCTCGGCCTCTGGAGGCATTGACCGGCCCTCGGCGCACCACTGCTGCCCCCCCCCCCCTCCCTCCCTGCCAGCGCACCACTGCTGCAGGGCCTCCCTCGGCAACGGCCACCCCTCGGAGTGGAGCCCGGCCTCCTCGCCCGGGACCCGCGCCGTGCTCCCTCCGCGGCAGGCGGCGGGGGGCGCTGGTGCACGCCCGGCAGAAGCTGCCGCTCCCTGCGCGGCACCCCTGCGAAAGTGCACGCGCGCGGTCGCGGGCCCCGTCCGGCCCGGGACCCGGCGGCCGCCGCAGACGTTGAGGGCCCTGGCGGGCCCCCACTGCATGGGCGACCCCTCCAGACCCCCGACGCCATGATGTTTGCACAGCGCCGAGCCTCAGAGGTCTCGACCCCTTGCCCTGGACCGGCTCTTCAGCGTGAGTCTTCTCTCTTGACGGTCCCGAGGGCGGGTGAGGGCCTCCCGAGACCGAGAACACGGAACGCCCTCCCGCTATGACTTCTTCATTGCCCGAGGGGGTCTTGGTCCGTCGCGGCCTGCCGAGCGGCCTGCGCCGAGGCCCCTCCCCCGCTGGGGGCCGCTGGGCGCCGCTGGGCGCCGTGCGCGGCCCGTCCTCGTCGTGCCCTGGCCGCGGCCGCCCACCCGCGCGGGTGCCCCGCCCGCGCCGCCGCAGCCCCGTGTGCGGCCGCGGCCTCGGGCGCGGCAGGTGCGAGGGCAGAGTCGGACAAGTCCCTCTATGCAGGAGGAAGATTCCCAAACAGTCAAAAAAAAATCTCGGGCCGGTGTTTCGACTGTTGTTGACAAGGTTTGAATCTGTGTTTGATGACTTTGCTTTTTCCTCCAAAATCCGCCTGTAGGAGAACACACCCGACCTAAGGCGAGATGCGAGGGCGCGTCGATGGTCCTCAGGACGTGTGCCACAGTCGGCCGAGGTAGGAGGTCGAGGTCGGTTCGGGCAGGGCTCCCTCGTGCTCTTCGTGCTCGGTGCGGTGTTCTCGCGCATCCTGGGGAGGGTGCCTCTGGACGTTCTGTATGTCCTGGCCGACGGAGGGTCTCATGTTCTTGACGGATGTTCTTTCCCCTCCTCCCCCTCCTCCTCCTCCTCCTCCTCCTCCTCCTCCTCCTCCTGCTTTCTGGCCGAGGCCCGACCGTAGCCCAATGTGTATGTGTGTGGGGGGGGGGTCCGCGCTCGGCTCCGCCGACAGCACGCGGCCTGGAGGAGGAGGAGGAGGAGGAGGGAGGAGGAGGAGGAGGAGGAGGAGGAGGAGGAGGAGGAGGAGCAGGATGGGGAGGAGGAGGAGGAGGAGGAGGAGGAGGAGGAGGAGGAGGAGGAGGAGGAGGAGGAGGAGGAGGAGGAGGAGGAGGGGGTCGGCATTCGCTGTGCCGCCTGCGCCGTACTGAATACGGGCTCGGACAGGCACACGTGGGCGCCAGCACACGTTCTGGGGATCACCGAGCGTGGCCGCACCGTCCGGTCCTCCGCCCCGTGGCGCAGGCTGCGCTCCAAGTGTGGCCGCGAGAGGCACCGGGAACCCACGTGATTGGAAGGAAGCGGTCCTGACCGTCGCCCCAGCAGAGGTTGCCGAGGCCCTGCACACCCACAGTACGCACCACGCGACCCATGGCTGGGCTTGTCCTGGGCCCAGGAGCGGTTCCGGCGCATGCCTCGCCAGCCAAGGAGGGCGTGCAGTGAAGACGCCGAAATCAGGGCCACCCTGTTCGGTAGCATACCATGGGAGCCCAGTATACCCTTTCAACTCCGCCATCAGCGTCGAGTAGCGTCTGGGAGTGGATGAGATGGTGCCGGCTTAGCGCCGGCTTCGCGTCGACTGGCGTCGCTTCCGCGTCGACCAGCGCTGAAGTGCCGTCGACCAGCGCCGATTCGCAGGAGCCGACAGGATGCCACCGAACGCTTTGGGTGCCGAAAGGGGCTCGGAGCCGCGGGCCGCTCCTCTCGCGCCTCGGGGTCGGGGGCCCTCGCTCGTGGCCGAGGCCCGCCGTGGCGAGGGGAGCCCCCCCCTCCGCGCCCCGTGCGGCAGCGCGAGGGCCGTGCACTCCGGCGCTGGGCCCGGGAGGGGCCTGGCCAGGGCCAGCCCTCGGCGGCGAGCGAGGGGTGGTAACGAGGAGGAGGAGGGGGAGGAGGAGGGGGGGAGGGGAGAGGAGGGGGAGGAGGAGGAGAGGAGAGGAGAGGAGGAGGAGGAGGAGGAAGGGAGGAGTAGGAGAGAGGAGGAAGGAGGAGGAGGAGGAGGGAGGGCGAGGAGTATGAAGGGGAGAGAGGAGAGAGGAGGGGGAGCAGGAGGAGGAGAGGAGAGGAGGAGGAGGAGAGAGGAGAGGAGAAGGGGGCTTCCTGGCCAGGACCAGCCCTCGGCGGGGCGAGCGAGGGGTGGCAGTGAAAAAAGTGAAAGGAGGAGGCCCTCTCGAAAGGCAGGCCGGTGCGTCCTCAGAGGCCTACCGCGCCTCGCCGGAGGTTCTCCTCGCTCCTCCCATCGGGGGATGGCTCAGGCGACTCCTCGGAGGCCCCTCCTCCTCCTCCCTCCTCCTCCTCCGCTCCTCCTCCTCCCTCCTCCTCCTCCATCCTCCTCTTCCTCCCCCTCCTCCTCCTCCTCCCTCCTCATCATCCTCCTCCTCCCCCTCCTCCTCCTCCTCCTCCGGCGCCCTCCTCCTCCTCCTCCGCCTCCTCCTCCTGCTCCTCACTCCTCCTACTCCTCCTCCTCCTCCTCCTCCTCCTCCTCCTCCTCCTCCTCCGGGGGACTCCTCGGAGGCCCTGGGGGCTCCCGACTATTCTGAGAAGGCCTCCTCCTTCTCACCTCTCCCCCTCGCTCGCGGCCGAAACCCGGTCTGCACCGTGAGTCCTCCTGCCTCCTGCCGCCTCGATCCGAGATGCACCGGCCCAGTCCGTCGGGGTCGTCGGCAGCTCCGCCAAGGGGCCTCCCCTCGGAGCTGCCGTAGGGCGCCCCTGGAAGAGCCTGGGCCCATCACTCGCTGGCTCGAGGGAAGGCCCTGGCTTCGTCGCCCAGTTCAACGGTCTCGGCTGCCTGGGGGATGGTCGCAACAGGAACCAGAAGCGTGCCGACGATGCCACGGTCAGAACTGCGCTGCATTTCTCTCCTCCTCCTCCGCCTCCTTCGAGATCTGCTCCTTCCCCTCGCGCTTCCCAGCTCATGCTCCTTGCTACTTCTCGGCGATTCCCGTATCCCCACCAGCCCATCCAGAAACAGATCGCCAGGCGAGTTGCCTTGATCAGGGGAGTGCAGACGCATGCAGTGCAACAACCGCCTTGGAGGTGTTTTCTCGGAGGTCTCTCGTGGAGCCATCTTGGGCTTCCTTGGGGTCCTCGCGGAGCCTCTTGGGGCACTCCTGGGGCCCTCTTGGGGCTCGTTGGGGACGTCTTGGGGCAGTCTTAGGGCTCTTTTGGGGGGAGTCTGGGGGGCCTCTTTGGGCCGTCGTGGCTCCCATGGCTCAAGACGGGGGTGTCTCAATTCGCCCCCCCCCCCCCCTCGGAGAATAGAAGCAGCTTGCGCCTTGGGGCCCTTTGGGACCGTTCTAGGAGCGCTAGAGGGCCCTGCTGGGGCCCTCGTGGGCCCCTCTTGGGACCCTCTTGGGTCATCTTGAAGCCATCTGGAGGCCCCCAGGAGCCCATCGGAAGCGAAAGCGCGAGAAGGCAACCGAAATTGAGTTTCCGCAGGGTTCGGAGCCATTTTGGCCGCTCGGGGGGGGGATCCTCGGAGGGCTCAGCGGGCACTGGACATACTTTTGGGGCCATCTTGAGGCCTCTTGGATGTGCGTCGGAGGCTATATCGAGCCGTTTCGTGGCATCCTGACCCATATTGGAGGCCATCTTGGGATCGATGAGGCCCTCTTGGATCCATCTGGGACCTAAACGGACGCTCTCACACCTCGCGCCCCCTCCCTTCCAGGCCCAAGGGAGGGGGTTAGGGAGAGGGGTAGCCCTCCCCCGGCCGGGGGAGGGAGGGATTTGGGCAGTGAGAGAAGAGAAGGGTTCCTTCGACCACCCACGCCCAGAGGGCTGGTGGGAATGTTGCTCCCCGCGCTGGCCGCCAGCTCCCGCCCCCTCGGATTCCGCCTCTGCCGTGCGGGGGTGCGCTCTGCGGGGCCGGGAGCGCGATGCAGCACCCCGCCAGGTCACCTCCTGGGGCCATCCTGAGGCCTCTTGGATGTGCGTCGGAGGCTACCTCGAGCCCTTTCGTGGCATCCTGACCCAGATGGGAGGCCATCTTGGGATCGATGGCCGAGCGCGCGATGCAGCACCCCGCCAGGTCACCTCCTCGCTCTTCTGCAAGATCCTGAACACGGTGCGCTGCGTCGGCCTCGTCCTCCTGGGCGTGCCGCGCCCGGCCGTGCCCTGGTCAGCCGTGGCCGGCTGTGCGTCCTCCTCCCCTCCTCCTCCTCCTCCTCCTCCTCCT
>CAUYUJ010016649.1:0-97500 GCA_963575745.1 Prorocentrum cordatum
GATGGTCGGTTCCTCTGTGCTGGATTGCACTGGGTGCGAACTGGCTTTGGCCGTTGCCCCTCTTGTGGTAATCCAGTAAAGTATAAGTACATGGTTGCCCATATTTTTTTGCTTCAGTCTTACAGACAAAAGATCATTGAAAACTCGCTTTGGAACAATGGCAGTTTGTTGCATGTTGTCAACCTTTCGACGCTTCCTTGGAAGCGTGATCGTTATGTTGGCGAGCGAATAAAAGACAACGGAGAGCTTCGGCGGATGTAATGATCAACATAAACAACCATCTGAAGCTGGAGCGCAAATTGGCAACAAATGATCTGCATCTTATCTCTTGGCTGCTTCGGGTCAAACCTTTGGAAACAGCCCCCCGGGTAGTGTTCCTGCCTGCGTTCCTGAGCGCGTCGCGGCCCAGCCGCCGGCGCGCCACGGCCCCTTCTCTCAGTATCTTGAATCTCTGAAGAGACGATTCATAAAATGGCTTGCACATTTGGCTGCGAGAGAAGGGATTCAGGCCCCACCGCTCTCCGAGCGGTGGCCCTTACTCTGGGCGACAGAAATTGACCAGCATGCGCGCCCCTTGTCTTGTCTCGCTCTGGCTGCCTTTGAATGGCCAGAGGCACTTGACTCGCACGTCGAACCCATTGAAGGTTGGATTGAATGGGAACGCAGCATGCAAGCGACGAACACTTTTGTGCCAACTCTTCGGACATTGCGCGACGCAAGAACGGGGGCAGCACCCTGGCTGCCCGTTGCCCAGGGCACCGCTATGGACGCCACAGGGCCCAGCCCTCGTGGACGTCCACCGGTTGCCTGGGCAGATAATTTTGTAGCACGCCCTCGTCGTGCTTCCAGTCCGTCAGCAGGCGTAACAAAAACCGTGACGGCAGGTGATGAGAAAAACGTAGAGATGACCTTTGATTTCACCGCAGTCTGCGGGTCCCAGACCCAGCAGATGCTTGACGGGAGGATCGATCTCGATCAGCCCAATGGACTAGTGTACACTCATCGCGATGACAGATCATTGAGCATCACGTTGACCGAGAACGGAGCCATTGATGTGGCGGCTCAATATGTCACGGAGTACACCAGCTATCGCCCGGACACAAACGAGCCTGAAAGGTTACAACTGACGGGTGAAGTAACACACGATGTTCCGGAAGACGTGCGGCAGACCATTGAATGGGATTGGCAGGTTCCTGTTCAAGAATTGGAGTTGGGTCTCCGCATCATTCGCGTGATTGTGATTGTTCGTGAGTTCATTAGTTGTTTCACTGCCGAGGGATATTATATTGCATACCCTTCGGCGGGCTTTCTTGCTCGCGGCACAGGCGTAGGGCACGATGATGACAAGCGTCTAACGGACGCATACGCGCTTGATTGCCGTGTTCGCGCGGCGATCGAGACAAGACCTCATTGAGGAATGGGCCCATGGCTTGGGCAGACAGGGTTGTACCGATATCCGTCGTCAGGGCATGAAGCTGCAAGGGGCTATCTACTGGTTATATCCATACGTGGAAGCAACTGAGTTCCAAGACAAAGATGAAGGCCCCTTTCGCAGTGCCTGTGGCAAGTTTGGCACTTTTGTTGCTTATGCCGCAAGGGATATTATCAGACATGCTAGAAAGCAACGAGTGACGAGTGTTCGTGAAAGGGGAGGCGCTGATGGGCCCTCCGACGGCCAAGCCGATACGGAAGGGATCCCTTTGGCGAAAGCGAGGCCCAGCCCAGCTGTTCGCCCCGATCCGCCTCCTCCGCCTCGTAGACCCGACGTCCAAGACGATCGGGCTAACGATGGCGTCACTGAATCTCCATACTCTGCCGGCGGTCAAACCGGCGCGGCAGGAGATGAGTACTCGTGGGATTCTTCCGACAGGGGCACATGGGATTGGTCTAGGCCCTCACGCGCGCGCGCGGCGGCGCCATGGCTGCCAGGCGCGCGGCCGGTGACTACAACCCCGCGATCCACTACCCGCACTACACGGATGATGAACTGGATGGATTCTGGGTTCACCGTGACGTGATACACTGGATGAATCCCAGAGACAACCGGGATCGCGCATGGCACTTTGTGTTTCTGAATGACTACAACTACTACTTCCCGAGAAGGGAAGGAAAGGGATACTCCAAGAACAAGAACAAGAACAAGGACAAATACAACAGGCCAGCTCCCTACGTTGGCCGTGGTAAGGGACATAGATCAGCCTTGCCCTATTGGGCTGCTGACCAGACGGGAGGTTCGTCGTCTTCACATCCGAGACCTCCGTCTCCGCCGTCGGGGCGGTTCCTATAGCACAAGAAGTGAGAACAGGCAAAGCCCGGGCGACAAAGTCGCAACGGGCGAGGCCGAGCGATAAAGTCGTTTCGGCAGAGAGAATGTATTTAACTATTGGTGGGATTCGTCGGGTTTCTCCGGCCCTAAGCCCCCTGGCAGCCACCGTTGAGCGGTAAAATACTTTTGGGGTTCGCTCCGGTGGCTGTAAATATGCGCAGGCCAGGCGGGCCGTGGCTGGTTGGACTCTAAAACCCGCCGCGGGGGGGGTAAATATGCTCCTCTCCGCCTCATTCTGCACTTGCCTCTTCTGCCGCCTGCCTTGCCACACCTTGACACTGCGGTGCCACCCCGCAGCTATCTTGTACTCAAGCGAGAAAAGGAGCGCGCCAGCCCTCGGCCGCCGCGCGTCATCGGTCGTCGGCCGGCCGGACCTCCTCCCTTCCTATACTTGAGTGCAGTTGCTTAACGGTTACTTGTAGTTTCATCGATGTCTCGCCCCGTCTCCTCTACTTCTGAGCAGAGTCAACATGAGACCTTAATCCCTTTGACATATTACCCCGATTCTGAGAGGAAAGACTTCAAGGCCAAGGTGCAAGAGCTTGCCAAGAAGAAGGACATCGGGCTCGGCGCCGAGAGCGCCAAGAGCCTCAACCACGGCTCCCACGCCGAGCGCGTCGGCAAGTCCCTCCCAGACATTCCCGCCGATCTCCTCCACCTGCACGACCTCGTGCTGCCGATCAGGAAGTTCGAGCCCGTCGAGCAGTGGGACGAGGGGCCCTCCGGCAATGCCGAGCAGCTCCTCGAGTTGATTCCGACCAAGGCCAAGCTGTGCGTCAAGTGGCGCCTCGAGTACGGCGCGGTCTCGATCAGTGACGGGACTACTCGAAAACCGCCAAGCAGCAGGAGTTCGAGACATCGCTTCTCGACTTGCAAGGCGCTCGCCAAGATCCACGCCGATTACGACCAGGCTGTCACGAACAAGCGCGAGGACGAGAGGAGGAGAGGAGCCAGGCCGACGCGAAAGCCGAGCCAGAGGCCGCCTCGTTCATGTTCGTGGACGCCTGAGAGCCTGGCGCACGAGCGCCCCGAGCCAAGCGCTTCCGTGTTTTTCGCTACGAGGGCGCCCTTTCGAGGTGCACGCTCGAGCCCCACCTGCTTTTCAAGCTCCAAGAGAGAGTTCGAGCACGCGCGAGTGGCGTTCCAAGCTGCGGGCGCTACTCCCCCCCTCTCACCGAGTGATCCTCGATCAAGCATCCAGGAATCAAGCAGGCTCGATCCTCCATCCTCGGATCGAGGATCCGAGGTCTTGAGTCCGAGCATCTTCGAGCACCTTCCTTGGATCTTAGATCCGAGGGTCGCCAAGCTTGGACTCGAAGATTTCGGGTCCGCGATCCGAGGATTGAGGATCGAGCCTCCGAGAACCTCGATAGCAACCGTCGACGTCGTCAGGCCCAGGCCGCCATCAAGGAGGCTAGATCTTGGGATTGGGGATGCGAGATGTTGGCTCCGAGAATATTCGAGCGCCATGGATCCTAGATCCGAGGATCGCCAAGCTTGGACTCGAAGATCCCAGGCTCGCCATCCGAAGCTCGAGGACCGAGCATCGGCGATAGTAGATCGCCCTCGTCGCCGCCCCCGGGCCCACACTGCCACCAAGCAGGCTCGATCTTCCATCCTCGGATCGAGGATCCGAGATCATGGTCTCGAGCATCTGCGAGCACCGCGGACCCTAGATCCGAGGGTCGCCAAGCTTGGACTCGAAGATCCCGGGTTAGACACCCGAGGCTCGAGGACCGAGCATCGGCGATAGTTGGTCGCCCTCGTCGCCGTCCCCGGGCCCACACTGCCACCAAGCAGGCTCGATCCTCCATCCTCGGATCGAGGATCCGAGATCATGGTCTCGAGCATCTGCGAGCACCGCGGACCCTAGATCCGAAGGTCGCCACGCGTGGACTCGAAGATCTCGGGTTCGACATCCGAGGCTCGTGGACCGAGCCTCGGCGATAGTTGGTAGATCGCCAGGCCGCCATCAAGGGGGCTCGATCCTTCATCCTCGGATCGGGGATCCGGGATCTCGGCGCCATGTGTCTCTGAGCGCCTTGGATCCTAGATGCGGGGATCGCAACGCTTGGGCTCGAAGATCTCGGGTTCGACATCCGAGGCTCGAGGGCCGAGCCTCGGCGATAGTTGGTAGATCGCCCCCTCGCCGCCCTCGGGCGCTCAGGCCGCCATCAAGGGGGCTCGATCCTCCATCCTCGGATCGGGGATCCGAGATCTTGGTTCCAAGCATCTGAGCGCCTTGGATCCTAGATCCGAGGATCGCAACGCTTGGACTCGAAGATCTCGGGTTCGACATCCGAGGCTCGAGGATCGAGCCTCGGCGATTGTCGATTTCCCTCGTCGCCGGGCCCAGACCGCCATCGAGCAGGCTCGATCCTTCATCCTCGGACCGAGGATTCGAGCCTTTTGTCTTGAGCATCTGCGAGCACCTCGGATCCTAGATCCGAGGATCGCCAAGCTTGGACTCCAGGATCCTGGGTTCTCGATCCGAGGATCAAGGGCTGAGCCTCCACGCTTTTCGGTCACGCGCGCGCGCAAACGCGCGCGCACACACGCACACACACACACACACACACACACACAAACACACACACACACACAAACACACACACACACACACACACACACTTTTTCGGTCTGCGGGGCGAGGGCGAACCTCTTCCGATAAAAGTTAAGCGGGCTACGCACAGCTCTAACTGGGGAGACAGGGCACAGGCGGGCGGGGCCTCAGGCGGCCGGAGAGGGCGGGGCCCAGGGCGCAGGCGGTGTCGAGGAGCTTGCACAGGAAAAGGAAGGCCTTGGACAGGAGCCGGAGGCGAAGATCCGGAGGCTGAGCGATGTGGTGTTGCCGTCAACGGCACTCCGTAAACACCAGCCTCAAGCGCTGCATAGAAGGACGTTGCACGCGACCAGGTCGACGTCCAGGGGGGGGAAGTCCACCGTGAAGGCGATGGGCAACGTTGTGCCACCAGATGGTGTGGGGGAGGCCCAGGAGAAGAGGAGCACCACGAAGGTGATGCGCATCGTTGTGCCACGGGGTGGTCGGAAGCGGCCCGGGGTGGTAGTCCAATCCACGACCGGGAAGTAGCCAGCAAGAGGCGCGGCCAGAGACGAGGGCCGTCCACGTCCGACAGGATGTCGGTGGAGTGCAGGGAGGATACCTGACCTGCACAGTCAGCGCGCGAAGACGGGCGGGAGCCACACACGATGCGCTGACGCCCGCGTGGCCGGGGGCCGGGCCAGAGCCGCACAGCGCCGAGGCGAGCGGGGCCGCCGAGGCGGCAAGGCGCAGCGCCCAGCACCGGGCCGAAGCCGCGCAGCGCCGGGCGCCGCCGCCATGGGAGGGGGGGAAGCGAGCGGGGGGGGGCGAAGGGAACAGGGGGGAGAGAGGCCGGCATCCCACGCCAGCCGAAGTCGCGACAGCCCGCACCGTGGGCGCTCACGTGGGGGACAGGGCCCCTAATGGGCACAGGTAGAACACAAGGTCCCATAGCAGGTAAAGACAGGGCGTGCCACGCCAGTCGTAGACGCTTCAGTCCGCATCGCAGGTGTTCACAGGGGGAACGACCCCCGATGGGCACAGGCGGGACACAAGGTCCCAGATCCTTCAGAGACGGGAGAGGGGGAAGGGCGGAGACGGAAAAGACGGGGACCAGGTGGAGCGGCAAGCAGTCGTAGCCCGTGGAACGCGGGCGCCACAAGGGCAACGGGGTGCAGGTGGGGGGGCAGGGAAGGACACGCGGCCCAGGGCAACGGGGTGCAGGTGGGGGGGAAAAGGGAGGACACACGGTCCCAAGTCAGGTGAAAAAGGGGGGATGGGGGCCAGGGGCACAGGTGGTGGGAGTGCGGAGACGATTGCGTCGCGCTGCCATAGGGCGAGGGGGTCAGGTCGTCGGCTGGTCAGCGCCGCAGGCGCTTTTCAGTCCAGGCGTCGTGGTACCCAGGGTGCGCGCCTGGTCCTCTTCGCGCCCGCCACCCTTGGCGACCCCCCTTTTCCTCTGTACGTCCTGGCACAGCCTCTGCTCCCTATCCAAGTCCACGTAGACGCCAGCGCTGCGGGGCCACGCCGCCACGCGATGGTTGTTGGTGCTCATGTCATTCAGGAATTTGCCAATGATCCAATACACCGCCAGCGGCTCGGGTCGAAAGGGACCTGGTCTTTGGATTTGCCTTTGCCCTGCTCCTTGCACATGTGCCTGCACCACGAATGCCAGGCTGCGTTGAAGTGGCACCCCCCTTTCCACCTGCAGCCTCTTCAGGTGTGTGACTGCTGTCTCGCGTGGGCGGCGCTGCCAGCCAACGCGGAAGATTGCCCGCGTCCGGCTGGTGTCGGGGCGGCGGCGATCGCCCCTGTGGTAAGAGCTGCGCGATTCTGGCTGGCGCCAGGGGGGGCTCTCTGCGCCCCTGCCACCGCCGTGGCCTCGGTCCCCGTTGCGCCCCCTGGGCGCAGGGGGCGCAAGGGAGGCACGGGCGCAAGGGGGCCTCAGGGGAGGCAAGGGAGGGAGGCAAGGGTGCCAGCGAGACGCAAGGAGGCAAGGGTGCAAGGGGACCTCTTCGTCGGAGTCGTGAGGAACCATCGCTGCTGGTCTAAAGGGTTCTGCTTCGCTTGGAAAGGTCTGCTGGCCGCCAGGGTTGCTCGGTGGGGCTTCGGGACTCAGACATCGGAGGGCGCGAATGTCAGGGTTGCCAGCGAGTTGGCGCGGATGCTTTTTAGTCATGTTAGAATTGTGAGGATGCTGCTGCTGACACCGGGGGGCTGTCACCACGTCGTTGTCGTAGTTCTCGTCCTCCGACATTTCCACCGCCGATTCCTGACTGCCAGAACCGTGCGGAACGTCTCCGTTCCCTTCGCTGTGAGTCCGGATGGTCCGCTGTGAGTCCGGATGGTCGCCCGTCGTCGCCACGGGGCGTCGAGGTGGTCCGTGCTCAGGGCGGCCGTCGGGGAAGGGGCTGGGGCTCGAGACACTGCGATTTGCATGTGGCCTCGCGGGCCCCATTTCACCTTGGGAATTCGAATATATCGAAACCGCGTTCCATTCTGGTCTAACAGGCCCCATTTCAGCCGTGGCAGGATCCTCCGGACGGTCGTCTGTCGTCGTCACGGGGCGCCGAGGTGGCGCGTGCTCAGGGCGGTCGTCGAGGAAGGGGCCGGGGCTCGAGACACCGCGATTTGCATCTGGCCTAACGAGCCCCATTTCACCTTCGAGATTCGATAATATCGAAATCACGCCCCCTTTTGGCCTAACGGGCCCCATTTCAACAGTGGCAGGATCCTCCGGACGGTCGTCAGTCGCCCTGGTCACCACGGCTGGGCCCGCTTCGAAAGTCTGAGTTCCTGGCCCCGTGAAGGGAGAGGTAAAAGAAGGAGGAGGGGCGCCCTCCAAATCCTGGAAGAGCATGCCGATGACCGCTATGATGACCAGACGAAAGTTGGCGATCTTAGCCGCCAGCTTCGACCGCCTCGGCGCGGCGACGCTGGCCGTCAGCACCTTCCAGTCGAAGTCGCCCGCCGAGGCTTCGGCGCCAGCAGACTGGTCCTGGAACAGCTCGCAGAGCGCACAGTAGGCCACGATTTGCCCCAAGCCTGCCGCGGGGACTTCGGAGATGGTGCTGAGGTCGCTCAGGATGTCCTTGAAGGCGAGGCCCTTGGACCGCGACAGGAACCCCGGCAGCTTGCCATTAATTTCCGGGGCGAAGGGGCCCATAGTCGCACCGCGCGGATGCGGATGCGGGGGGAATGCGACCCACAAGGGCTGCCCCCGGTAGCCTTGGCACGGCTCCGAATGCCCTGGGAGGGGGGCCGGAAAGCCAGATCGGGAGGCGTTCTCCCCCGCCCCCCGCCGCCCCCACCGCCCCGCCCAGCGGAGGGAAGGGGGGGGGGGAGGAGGGCACCTCACTATCAAAATTTCCTAACCCCCCCGCCCTTCGCACAGCCGACGGTGTCTTGTGAATCACACGACCTCTCGACATTCGAAACACCTGCCCGCGCGCGCTACCCTTCCCCCGCGTACACACATGCAACTACGTGCGCAAAATGCCCATCAATCACGCACACACCACGCCAATCCGCACGCGCTAACATTTTTTCGGGGGTGGCTTCCCATCGCAAGGAGACAACTCGAGACATAGGACGGGTCGGGATGCGCACCGCAAACACATATCGTTGAATGGTTTCCAACGGCAGGGGAAAACAAATCATCTCCGACCCTCCCCGTGCCGGCGGTGGGAGGGGACAAGTCCCCTCGTTGGCACTGTTCCCTCATGGTTCGAGACCCCCGCTAATGCGAGCAAATCAAGACTGCTCACCAGCACAGATGGCGGCCCAGAGGCGAGGGATGGCCACACGCCGCCAGACCCCGGATCGGGACAGAGACCCCCGTTCTTATATCCAAGTGCATTCCATCGCACACCCCCGCGCAGCTGCACGCCACAACTGAGGTGGGCTACCGCCGCAGGACCGGCAGAAGCCGCACACCGAGCCGGCAGGAAACGCCGCCGGCGCGCGGCGGCCAGGCGCGGGCCGGCGCTCACGCCAAGGCGGCGCCAGAGGGATGACGCCCCCAGAAGGGGTCGCCATAACCGCCCGCCGGTCCGCCCAAGGCACGCGCTACCCCCCCGCCCCCCCGAAGGAGCACAGCCGACACAACAGGATCCTACGACCACCCTGGGAGGCATCGCGACCCCTCCCACCACAGCCGTAGTAGGCACGGGGGGCACAGGCCTGGGACGAGGGGGCTGCTCGCACCCAGATTCCTGCGCGGGGTTGGCCGCGCTAGCCCGCTAATCATCAAGGGTGGCCCAGACGAAAAATGCCGCCCCCTGGCGGACCAGCTCTGTCCGGCGCCGGCGGGCGAAATTGCCCATGCTGCCATCCGCTGCGAGACCAGCGGGATCCCAGAGATCCACGGGGCCCAGCGCGCACAGCATGCTCTTGACCGCCCCCTGCACGTCGTCCTGAACGAACGTGCCAATGATCGCAATCAGGGCCGAGGGAATGATGGCGATCTCAGCCTCCAACTTCGACCGCTTGGCTGCGGCGTCGCTGGACGTCAGCACCTTCCAAACGAAGTCGCCCGCCGTGGCATCGGCGCCAGCAGACTGCATGGTCCTGGAACAGCTCGCAGAACGCAAAATAAGCCACGATTTGCTCCCAGCCCGTCGCGGGAATCTTGGAGAGGGCGCCGAGGCCGTTCAGGACGTCCTCGACCGCGAGGCCCTTGGACGGCGACGGGAACCCTGGCAGCTTGCCAGTGATCTCAGGGGTGATGTAGCCCATAGTCGCCAGCATGCTTACAAGGCCGTGCATCGGTTCCATCTGGCGTCGGCGGGCGAAATCCTCCGCGCCGCCATCCGCTGCGAAACCAGCGGGACCCCAGGAGCCCGCGGAGTCTTGCGCGCCCAACTCGCCCTCGACCGCCCCCCCCCGCCGTCCTCGACGCCCCCCGCCGCCACCTTCACGCCCTCGCCCCCTCCGTCCTCCATGCCCACGCCCTCGTCCTGGACGAACGCGCCGACGATCGCGGCCGCGGCGCTGCTGCCGACAGCCCCGGCGGCGAGGCCGGCGGCGCGGGCCAGGGCCGCCACGGCCGCCCAGAGGCCCGCGGCGGCCGCGGCCTCGCCGGCGGCGGCGGCGACGACGCAGGCGGCCGCGGCGGCGGCCCGAGGGGCGGCGGCGCCGCGGCCGGGGGCGCCCCGGCAGCGGCGGCCGCCACCGCGGCGGCGCCGGCGCGCCACAGCAGCAGCAGCAGCAGCAGCGCCGCCGCGCCAGGCGCGCCGGCGGCCGCCGCGGCAGCCCGCGGCGCCAGCCCCGGGGGCGGCGCCGCGCGGCGACAGGCGGCCGCGCGCCGCTGGCGGCGGCGGCGGGCCGCAGGCGACTCCGCAAGCCAACGGGCGGCGCAGGCGACGCGGGCAGGGGCGCCCGGCGGCGTGGCCTGGCGGGCGGGGGGGAGAAGGGAGGGCCGACCTCCGCCCCCACCCCCGCGGGCGGGGAGGCCGGAGGCCAGGGGCAGGCCCCCGGCCGCGGCCGCGCAAGCTGGCTCGGCCATTTTGAGCCAGAGGGGCTCGAGCCAGAGGGGCTTGAGCCAAAATGGCTACGGACGCACACGCACACGCACGCACACGCACACGCACACACACATACACACATACACACACACACACACACTCGCACACTCGCACACTCGCACACACTCACAAACACATGCACACACACTAACACACACACACACACACACACACACACACACACACACACACACACACACAAACACACTAACACACTAACACACCACACACACACACACACACACACACACACACACACACACACACTAACACACTAACACACTAACACACACACACACACAATCTCACACACACACACACACACACACACACACGCACACACGCACACACACACACACACACACACGCACGCACTCCCCCACACACACACACACACACACGAACACACACACACACACACACACACACGCACACACACACACACTCACACACACTCTCACACACACACAACAGCACAAACACAAACAACAGCAGCCACGACAGCAACAGCAACCAGCAAAACAGCAGCAACCGCAGGGCACAACAGCAACAAGTCAAACAACAAGAGAGCAGACAACAGCTGCGCAAACAACAAACAGCAACAAGGCAAGCAACAATGACAAAAACAACCAGACAAACAAGAACAGCAACAAGACAAACAATAGGAGCAACAAACAACGGTGGCCAATGTAGGCTCAAGCATTCCAAGCCAGCTGAGGACGCAGCGTTCCATGGTCGAGTCGGACAGCGACGATCGTCCGAGCGGTCGAGCTTGAGGGCAAGAAGGTCAAGCTCGAGGTCAAGCCGGACGACGTGAAGGTCAAGCTGGAGGACAAGAAGGGCTCCTGCAAGCTCGGGGACAAGAAGAGCAAGCTGGAGGTCAAGCTCGGCCCTGAGGAGAAGCGCAGGCGCTTCTGCAAGCCCGCAACGACGAGGCAGCGCGATGCCTCGCACTCGGCGCCGAGCCCCGCTTCGCTTCCAGCCTCGGCTCCGAGTCCTGACTCAGCCCTGAGGCGCCTCGCGAGCCGCTGGGGGCTCTGAGCGAGGTGCTTTCGGGCAGAGTGAGGACGAGGTGATGGGGGCCCTCAGCGAGGCGGCCCCCAGCCTCGAGGGCGCCAGCGAGGGGGGGGAATGCCAGAACACCAAAACCAACGACACAAAGAACAAAAGCACACGCAAGCAGCACAACACGCGCAAGCAACAGCAGCGGCCACACAGACGACAGCAACAGCAACCAGCACAACAACAGCACCACCAACAACAGCAGAAGCAGCAGCAAGCACAACAGCAACACCAGCAGCCGACGCAGCAGCAAGCCACAGCAGCAACACAACAAGCAAGAACAACAAGCGACCACTAGGGAGCTCCAACGACAAGCTAACAACAGAACGCTGACAAGAAGAAGGAAACAACAAGCAGCAGACAATGACGCGCCAACGACAGCCAGAAGCCCACAACCTTCCGTAGCCACGTTGGCTCGAGGTTTTCTGTTTCGAGCTATTGCAGCTTTGCAGCGAGAATCCGGCGCCCACGCCGACGAAGCAGACGAGCGCGTCGAGCCTCTGGGGCCCGCGGACCTCGCCGCCCGAGGCCCCGAGCTCGCACGAGAAGCTGAGAACCTCGCCCTACGAGACGGCCGAATCCGCCGCGAGCTTCTACAAGCAACTCGAGGCCACGAGGCTCGAGGCTGAGACGTCCGAGCAGGATTCCTCGCCCTCGTCTTACTTCTCTTATATATTATTATGTGTTACGTTCCTTTTCCCTTTCGGATCGAAGTTGCTGTCGCTTCGCGCCGGCTAGCAGCGGCTTCGAGAACGCTTTGCCCCCCTTCTTTCTTCTTCCCCTGCCCCTTATACCCCCCCTTCCGCCCCCCCCCCCTGGGCCCGCGCTCGTTCATCCCCGGGGTTGCTCATCTCCCGCGGGGCCCCACCGTGGACCCCAACATGCGAGATTGAAAACGATTGTCCGGAAAATATGTTACATGTATATGAATACTAGTAGATTAATTAATTTAAAAAAGTGCACTCATCATATTCAACAATATATATATATATACATATATATATATAAGCCCCGGAACAAAAATAATAATATTATTATAGATATACACACATATATATATGTATATAGAATCCTGGGGCCAGCCTCTTCTCCCTTCCGTCCCCCACCATAATTATTCCTCTCTTCCTGCTCGTACTCCGACGAGTAGTATTACAACCAACCCGCGCGGTAAAGATGAGCAATCTCGTTGCCCTTGCATTCTTGCCACTTCTGCCAACCCCTGGGCCTTCCAAGGACCTTGCATCTTTACCGCGCATCCCTAGTACACGAGTCGACTGCAATACTACAAGCCCACAAGCCCCACACACACACACACCACCCACCCACCCACCCACCCACCCACCCACCCACCCACCCAGCCGCCCACCCACGCCCACCCACAGCAGGAGCGCGTCGCGGCCGCGGCCGCGCGCCGAGAGCTTGCGAGCGCCGAGGGCAAGGCCCTCGCCCCGGACGACCTCGGCCGAGGCGCGGAGCGAGGTTTTGGCAAGGGCGGCAGGCCACAGGGCTCGAGCGCGGAGTACAAGGGAACGCACATGCCCCGAGCCGCGCCCACGCTGCGACGAGACCCTTCGGCGCCGCCCAAGCTCCAGACCCCCCTCGACTGGAGCAAGCGCGCGGGCGAGCACAACGCGAAGAAGTTCGCCTCCTTGCCTACTCGAGCGAGGGTCGAGCTGCAGAACAAGTGGCACTGGGGCCACGAGACGGTCACCCGATGGCACGGCCTTCGAGCTGCCCTCGAGAGGAGGGTTGCCACGGCGAGGCTCGGCAAGCACGGCCTCCGAGGCTGCGGGTGCGCCCGAGTGAATCGGCACAGGCGCAAGAGGAGCCGAGGCGCCAGGCCGCCCCGCGAGATCCCAGGTGAGGTCACAGCCAAGCGCCCGCTCGAGAGCACCATGCACAGCCTGGAGTGCTGGTTCAAGCGGGAGCGCGAGCACGGTCACGAGGTCAGGAAGAATACCATTCTGACGCGGTTACGCTACGAGCTGGCCTTCGAGCAGGACAAGCAGCTCCACCTGCAGAAGATCGGCCACAATAGCTACAACGACGAGGCCCGCAGGAGGGTGACCAAGCACCTGAGTACCTCCCAGACCAACCAGACGACCAAGAAGGACATGCAGCAGGTGGACGAGCTCGTCCTCTCGAGGCCGAACGCGAGCGGGCGCAAGGGCCAGCGCTTCTCCGACCAGAGGAAGCAGAGCCTCAGCAAGGACGAGGCAAAGCTGACCTGGGCCACTGCCGACAGGTTGTACTAGTAGCATCAGTTGTAGTTGTTCGTAGCAATGGTACTAATAACTCATCACGAGTAACTAGTACTAATAGTTATGAGTACTACGATTACTACGAGTACATAGCACTCCCAAGTACAACAACAACAACAACAACAACTACTACTACTACTACTACTACTACTACGACTACGACTACGACTACGACTACGACTACTACTACTACTACTACTACTACTACTACTACTACTATTACTACTACTAATACTACTACTACTACTACTACTACTACTACTACTACTACTACTACTACTACTACTACTGTACCACTACTACTACTACTACTACTACTACTACTACTACTACTACTACTACTACTACTACTACTACTACTACTACTACTACTACTACTACTACTACTACTACTACTACTACTACTACTACTACTACGACTACGAGTCGCTGGATCGAGCGCGCCCTGCGCGAGATCCGGGGCGAGGGCCGCCAAGCGCCCGCGGGCCTGAACGCGACGCGCGCCCGCGGCAATGAGTGGGCCAACGAGCTCAAGGAGCCCAGCGACAACGACTTGGCGACGGCCAAGGCCAAGGCCACTACTACTTCTAGTAACTATAACTACTACCATGCAGCTACTACTACGACTCCTACTACTACTACTACTACTACTACTACTACTACTACTACTACTACTACTACCGACTACTACTACTACTACCACTACTACTACTACTACCACTACTACTACTACTACGACTACGACTACGACTACGACTACGACGACTACTACTACTACTACTACTACTACTACTACTACTACTACTACTACTCCTACTCCTACTCTTACTCCTACTCCTACTACTACTACTACTACTACTGCTACTACTACTACTACTACTACTACTACTACTACTACTCTTACTAATACGAACGATTACTACTGCTACTACTCCTACTATTACTACCAGGTACTACGACTAGTAACTATTTTTATCAGGTACTACTACTACCAGGTACTACTACTACTACGACTAAGCACTACTACCAGGTACTACTTACTACCAGGTACCACCACTATTATTACCATTACTATTACTACTACTACTACTACTACTACTACTAGGTACTACTACTAGGTACTACTACTAGGTACTACTACAACTAGTACTACTACTACTACTACTACTACTACTACTACTACTACTACTACTACTACTACTACTACTACTACTACTAGCCTACTACTACTACTACTACTACTACTACTACTACTACTACTACTACTACTACTACTACTACTACTACTACTATTACTACTACTACCACGAGGTTCGCGAAACTGGTGGCGGGGGGCGGCTCCGAGGACCTCAGCCTCTTCGTCGGGGGCCCCGTGACCTTCGCCGAGCACAGGGCCAGCGCGCGCGCGGTCGTCGTCGACGCCACCAAGCTCTGGCTCAAGCTGCTGGGCGTGGAGAAGGCGCACGTCCACGACAGCAGGGTCTACGCCGCGAGCGCCAAGAAACGCATCGAGAGCCCCCGCAAGAAGTACCGCGGGACGCACATCGAGCAGGACAAGGCAGCCTTCGAGGCTGAGAAGGCCAAGCATTTGGCAGAGCACCCCGACCACAAGGCGCAAGTGGAGCAGGCCTACTCGAGCGCAGGGGACAAGTACAGGATCGCCCTCATCAGCATCTCCGCGGTCGAGAATTGGTTCGACCCGAGCAGGGAGCCGAAGGCCGCCGAGAAGCGCGCCCCTTGCCCCCTGCGCCAGGCACTGCCGAGTCAGCGACGCGAACCTCGAGAAGGGCACCTGGCGGCGCGACGTCACCTACGAGCGGAGCGATGGCGAGGCGGAGCGCTTCCGCGCAGGCAAGCCCCAAGGAGCATTGGGCTGGCGCAACGCCCTGCTCGAGTTCTCCGGGGCGGACCGCGCGAGGGTCTTCGAGGCCATCGGCGCGCGGGGGCAGCCGAGAGCCTGGACGGACGAGCTGGTAGCAAGCTGGACCATCGACTTCATCAGGCAGGAGCACGGCCAGAGCCTCGTGTTCGCAGACTGCCTCTCGAGCCAGTGGACCGAGGCAGCGGCGCTCCGAGCGCGGCTCAAGAATGTCACCCACGCGCCCATGGCCCCCGACGCCTCGAGCTTCTTGCCAGAGCCCGACACCCGCGAGCACGGCCAGCTCACGGCCAAGATCCGAGTGGTCAAGGCCGAGATGCACTGGGCCATGGAGCAAGACTGGATCCAGAAGGCCATGGGCGATCCTCAGAAGCAGCACAAGTCCCCGACACAATGGGGGCCCTACGAGTGTCTCTACTGCGTCTCCGAGGCCCGCACCCGCTTCCGCGAGCAGAACATGGACGCGGCGCCGCTCCAAGGGCTGCCACCAGCCGAAATGCTCGCAGTCCGGCCGACAGAGCAAGGCGAGCTCAAGGTCGTCACGGGCATGGAGCCGTGGAGCTACTCCATCGAGCCCGGCCGCGGCATCGAGAACAGCCCGGCGAAAGAACGCCTCGAGGGCATCCAGAGCTGGCCCGAGGGCGCGCCGCCCGTGCCCGAGTGGAGCGCCCTCGACGGCAACTGCTTGCACAACGACGACTTGCCGAGGGACTACAAGCAGGACGAGAACACCTGCCTCCTGGAGCTCAAAGAGCTGGACCTCGAGCTCACCGGCGAGCAGAAGGACATGCTCAGAACGCCCGAGGACAGGATCAAGGAGATCCAGTTCCCGCGCGCCCTCCAGATCCGGGCCAAGGTCGCGCGATCAAGTGCTCGCAAGAACAGGTGGGCGCCCGATGTCGCGGGCCAGCTCCCGGGCAAGCACGCTCGCAATTGACAGCGCGAAAAGGCCAAGACTGACGGCGAGACCTCGCTCGAGCACCTCAGCAGTGGCGCGGCCAGGGCGAGGCTCGCAGGCAGGCCGCCGAAGGCGCGCGCGAGCTCCTCCAAGAAGTTCGAGCAGAAGAAGCAGGCGGAAAGGACGCCGAGAAGCAGGACAAGGCCAAGAAGAAAGGAGGCCTCGAGGCTTGCGAGGGGCCCCCCTGGCACGGCAAGGTGGCGCGCGTCACCGAGAAGTGCGTCCACAAGCGCAGGCGCGGCAGAGTGCAGGGCGCCCGGCAAGTCCCGGGCACTTAGGACGAGCACCGCCTGCGCGCCCTCGAGCCGCAGACCGCGGCGATCTACCAGATCGAGAGAAGCAGGGCTGGGAGGGCCACAGACACTCGTTAGCTTCCGCCTGCTTCTGCCTCGAGATGCGGAAGCAAGCGGAAGTTAGCGGAGACAAAAAGAAGCGACGGCGGAAGCAGGCGGAAGCAACACGAGGCGGAAGCAGGCGGCCGCTAGCGAGCGCCTGCGAATCCCGAGCGCCACAGGCCACGATCGAGCAGGACTACAAGTTCCCCAGGCCGCACAAGCTCGACTGGCGCCAGACCAGACAGACTCGCCGCGCCGAGCTCGCCAAGGAGCACGCGATCATGAACTGCGAGCAGATCGTCAAGGGCGACGCCCTCGAGCTGGCCACAGTGCGCGCGCTGCTGGGCGAGATCGAGGAGCGCGCGGGCGCCCCCGAGACCGTTCCGGCGGTCGAGCCCACGGCGGCCGTCGCCTTGGCTCGAGAGGGCCAGGGCGAGGACGCGCCCGCCGCCCAGCCGCTCGAGGAGCAGAAGCGCTGGGCCGAGAGGGTCGACAAGGCCCAGCACGCGCCGGTCTGCGCGCACTCCGAGGCGCCCGCGCACTACACGCACCTCAAGGTCGGCGGTTGCTATAATGGCCCCTCCCCCAAGGTGCCCCCAGCGTTTCGCTCCGGTTTGAAGTGGGTCCTGGAGGCGCCCTGGGCAGGGGGCACCTGTGGCAATCCCCGCCAAGGTCTCGAGGATCGGCGGGGGGCGTCGCGGCGGAGTGCCGCGACGCCCTCAAGCAGCCGCCCGAGAACGCTAAGCAGGCCCGGAGGGGCCACATGCGACTTCGCACCTGCACCCCACGATGTCTGAGGGGGGGGGTAGGGTTCGCTGCGTTCGGGAGCTGCCGAACGAAGTGAGCCCCGCCTTCCTCCTCAGAACTCCCGGGTAGGGCCCGCGCGTGGCCCCCCAAGACCGCCGCGAGGATTCCCCGCAAGCTCGGCGCCATTGGCCCTGGCGAAAGATGCCCGGCACCGAGCAACAAACAGTGCCAAGCTGACGGTGGGAGCTGCGGTCTGTGGACGAGTCGCTGGATCGAGCGCGCCTCGCGCGAGATCCGAGGCGAGGGCCGCCACGCGCCAGCGAGCCCCAACACTATGGTCGCTCGAGGCAGCGAGTCAAGGAGGCCAGCGACGACGACTTGGCGACGGCCAAGGTCAGGGCCAAGGCCAAGCACAAGTCCAACCCTGCAAGGGCCCCGCGGCGGCCGAGCCGAAGCACGCCACCTTCGAGGAGGCAAGCGCCGCCGCCCAGCTTTGCAGCAAGTGCCCCCCATGCAAGGACGGCCCCAAGGGATGCCGCGCTTGCGTGGGAGAGCGGTTTGAAGTCCAGCGCAAGAGAGGTTTCTTGACCAGATCGGCCAAGGACCTCTCTTGCGCTGGCAAAATGTAGGCACGAGCTGCGAGGTCTATCGAATCAGCCTTGTGCCGAGCGCCTGCTTAGCCACGATCCTCGAGATCTCTCGAGTCAGCCTCGTGCCGAGCGCCCAGGATCATCGTCGTCATCGCCTTAGTTAACCTTCCCCGGGAAAATATTGCAGTGTCCCCGCCAGAACCCCGAACTTTATTATCCTCGAAAAATGATTGTCGCTTGCGCCGGGTTAACCGGGAGCCCCCGGCCAGGAATTGGGAGTTTGGAGCCAGGGTTTCGGAATGCAGGATTTGGAACATGCGATCGGGAATTGGGAATGCGGGGGAAAGGCAAAACGGAGTATAGTAATATGTATATATATATACATACATACATACATATACCTATACATACATACATACATGCATGCATACATACATACGTACACACATGTTGTTTCATGTAGACGTACATGTGTTGGTATACATGATGAGCGCATGCAGATATGTGTATATATGTACAGCGAAACTGCATTTCATGTCTATATATATACACATACGTACCTACAGGGAAAAGGATACGGGCACACAAATATACCAATCAGACAGAAAGAGGGGGTGGGTAGAGAGAGAAAGAGTGAAATCTGAATACGTCCTCAAATCTGCCAATACGTACACACCAAAATAATGCGGATGGACACTTATGCACTTGGTATGTATGTATGTACGTGTGTATGTACGCATGTCGATTTGTATGTATGCATGTTTGTATGTATGTAAGTATAGTTATGTCGCTGTAGACAGGGAAGGAGGTTTGGATGGAGAGAAGAAGAAGAAAGGTATATATTGTCAAATGTCCACGCATGTACATGAAGAGTTTGTGTGTACGTGAAAAGAGGTACAACCATACATACACATATATATGTAAGTTATGCGGATATGAAAATGTAGATAAAACTATACATGTGTACTCTGTTCACGGAAACGCACGTGGGGATACCTCAAACACAAAAGGTAAGGTTCCACATACGTATATACATAGATGTATATATAATACATACATACATACATACATACATACATACATACATATATACAGCACGAAGAGAAAGAGAGAGAGAGGGGGGAGGGGAGTTAAAGAGAGAAAGAGAAACAAACAGAGAGAGAGAGTAAGAGGGTGAGAGAGGGGGCGCGGCCCATGCATGTACAAGTATATTGAGGATGTGGATTATGTTCACGTGTTCAGGGCTATACATGTATATGTATGGAGCAGGAGACAGAGAGAAAAACGAGTATGGAGAACCAGCTAACACATAATCGAGAGGGAAGGAGAGGAGACAGAGAGAAAGAGAGGAGAGAAAGAGAAAGAGAAACCCCAGAACAACCGGGAACTGGGAACCAGAAGCGGGGAAATGGGAACCGGAAACCGGGAACCGGAAACCGGGAATCGGGAACAAGGAACCGGGAATTGGGAAACGGGAGCGGGGAACCAGGAACCAGGAACCGGGAACGGGGAGCCGGGAGCCGGGAGACGGGAACCGGGAACTGCCAGAAGTTGGGAGCCACGAGCCGGGAATTTGGAGCCGGGAACCAGGAACTTGGAATTGGGAAGTTGGAGTTGGGAACGCAGGACTTGGGACATGTGTTCGGGAACTGGGGAACCGGGGGGGGGGGGGAAACGGAGGAAAATATAGCAATATCCACACATATGTTAAGGATAAGTACATACATATACATAAACATATGCATTTACATATACGTATAGGTCAACGTATACACAAATATAGACATATACATTTACATGTGTTGACACACATGCACATATATATATATATAATATATATATATATATATATATATATATATACATATATATGCATATACATCTACATATATAACTATATATGCATATTTATGTATATGTTGTCAGGTTCATCTGTACATATATAGAAATGTAAAAACGCACTTATGCATATATATATATATATATATATATATATATATATATATACGTATGTCAATAGATTTGAATATGTAAGCATACATACATCCATTCATATACATACATACATACACACGTACACATACATACATACAAACATACATACATACATATAACACACATACATACATGCATACATACATACATACATACATACAGACAGACAGACATATATACAGGCATACGCATACATACTTTAATTTACATACATACATATATATATATACATATATATATATATATATACGTAAATATATATAGATATATATATATATATATATATATATAGTCTGAGTATTTCAATAGTTCTGGGCCCCCAGATTACAAGGTCCCCCTGGAGTACAAGGGCCCCTCCCCCAGACTGCAAGGGCCCCCTCCCCAGACTACACAGACCCCCCCGGACTACAAGGACCCCCCCCCTGGACTACAGGAACCCATCCCCGCACTACAGGGACGCCCCCCCGGACTACAGTCACCCCCGCCCAGCACAGCAGGTGCTACGGATTGCCAGTGACTGGCCTTTGTCTCGGAGAAGGGCTCCTCGCACGCGCGCGCGCTGCCAGCGGAATTGCCGTGCTGTTTGCCGACTCGATTGCGCGCGCGCTCGTGCAAAGCGCATTGTGTGCGTTGTGCGTGGGCTACACGAGCTCCGCCACGAACTTCAAGGGCCCCCCCTGGACTACAAGGGCACCCCCCCAGACTACAAGGGCCCCCCGGAACCCCGCCCCGGACTAGACGGCCCCCCCAGGACTACAGGGGCCCCACTCGGATTATTGGCCACCCCAAAACTATTGAGGTATTCAGAGTCTACATACAGTTAGCATTTATGCATACATATATGTATGTATATAGTTATAGAGAGAGAAGGAGAGAAATACACGATTCCATATACACATATACATATATGCACAGAGAAAGAGGCAGAGAGAGAGAGTGATATCTGAACTGCCCTTAGAGGTATCAAGACGTACTCACTATATACGTACACACATAGGTGAAGACGCATGAACTTAATGTACACATGTATGTATGTATGTATGTATGTATGTATGTATGCATGCATGTATGGATGGATGTATGTATGTATGTATGTTTCTTTGTCGTTGTAGAGGAGGAGGTAGGTACAGAGAAAAAGGGAAGAGTGGCACAGATAATCAGATCGTTACGCATGTCAGAGAACTGTGCATCCAGTATTACTACATAAACATAAGCACTTGTGTATCGACCTATGCTTATTCAAATACATATATACAATATTGTAGACATATACACCAAGAGAGGAAGAGAGGAAGGCACCAGGTAGACTTAAGTGCTCAATGGGCATCCATACATTTGTGTACACAGAAAAACGGGCGTGACCGATAGACATATATTCATATTTACACATGTACCCGAGGCGATTATGTACATACATATATATGGTAGCCCCCCCCCACATGATCATACATATTTCTTTTTTTGCTACTCCTCTTCCTCGCGCGCCCTGGGGGGGGAGGGCCTGGGGCTTCCTGGGGCTTCCTGAGGCCTCCTGGCCTTCCCGAGTCTTCCGAAACGCTTCCTGGGGCTTCCCGAAGCCTCCTGGGGCTGCCGAAACATTGCCCTGGTGAAAAACGCTGTGTTTCCCTGATATTCCTGACCTTCCCAGGGATTACCCCTGAGAAAACGCTGTGTTTCCCTGATATTCCTGATATTCCTGACATTTCCAGAGACTACCCAGGCGCCGAGGCCACCTGGGGCTGCCGAAACATTGCCCTGGTGAAAAACGCTGTGTTTTCCTGATGTTCCTGACCTTCCCAGGGATTACCCCTGAGAAAACGCTGTGTTTCCCTGATATTCCTGCTATTCCTGACATTTCCAGAGACTACCCAGGCGCCGAGGCCTCCTGGGGCTGCCGAAACATTGCCGTGGTGAAAAACGCTGTGTTTTCCTGATATTCCTGACCGTCCCAGGGATTACCCCTGAGAAAACGCTGTGTTTTCCTGATATCCCTGATATTCCTGACATTTTCAGAGACTACCGTGAGCCTGCAGGGTAGTCTCTAGAAATGTCAGGCATATCAGGAATACCAGGAAACACACAGCGTTTTCTCAGGGGTAATCCCTGGGAAGGTCAGGAATATCAGGAAAACACAACGTTTTCCACCAGGGCAATGTTTCGGCAGCCCCAGGAGGCCTCGGCGCCTGGGTAGTCTCTGGAAATGTCAGGAATATCAGGAATAGCAGGAAAACGCAGCGTTTTCTCAAGGGTAATCCCTGGGAAGGTCAGGAATATCAGGAAAACACAGCGTTTTTCACCAGGGCCATCTCTGGGAAGATCTTGGAAATCTGGAAAATCTGGTAAACGGTATTTTTTCAAGAGCAGGAGGATGATAATCAAATTGTGTAGATTCAAAAGGGCAGCGTTGGCCGTCGGCTGCCCCCCGTCAGTTGTGAACGCAGCTCCCCAATCAGTTCTGCGAGCAGCCTCCTGCTACGAAACACTACTCGCAAAACTAGCTGTGAACGCCGCTCCACACCTAGTTTTGCGAGTGATGTCTTCCTCCTCACCCTCGTCATGCTCCTCACCCTCCTCTTCTTCCTCCTCCTACTCCTCCTGCTCCTCCCCATCCTTCCTCCTCCTTCTTTTCTTCACTCAACCCCACCTCTCCGCTTCATGGCGTCACTCACAAATCTAGTTGCGAACGCAGCTCCGCAACCAGTTTTGCGAGCAGCCTCCTGATAAGAGACATTACTCGCAAATCTAAATGTGAACGCCGCTCCACACCTAGTTTTGTGAGTAAGGTGTTGCTCCTCACCTTCGTCATGCTCCTCACCCTCCTCTTCTTCCTCCTCCTACTCCTCCTGCTCCTCCCCCCTTCCTCCTCCTTCGTTTCTTCACTCTACCCCCACCTCTCCGCTTCGTGGCGTCACTCGCAAATCTAGTTACGAACGCAGCTCCACAACCAGTTTTGTGAGCAGCCTCCTGCTACGAAACATTACTCGCAAAACTAGCTGTGAACGCCGCTCCACACCTAGTTTTGTGAGTAAGGTGTTGCTCCTCACCTTCGTCATGCTCCTCACCCTCCTCTTCTTCCTCCTCCTACTCCTCCTGCTCCTCCCCCCTCCTCCTTCTTTTCTTCACTTTACCCCCACCTCCCCGCTTCGTGGCGTCACTCGCAAATCTAGTTGTGAACGCAGCTCCCCAATCAGTTCTGCGAGCAGCCTCCTGCTACGAAACATTACTCGCAAAACTAGCTGTGAACGCCGCTCCACACCTAGTTTTGTGAGTAAGGTGTTGCTCCTCACCTTCGTCATGCTCTTCACCCTCCTCTTCTTCCTCCTCCGACTCCTGCTGCTCCTCCCCCCTCCTCCTTCTTTTCTTCACTTTACCCCCACCTCTCCGCTTCGTGGCGTCACTCACAAATCTAGTTGTGAACGCAGCTCCCCAATAAGTTCTGCGAGCAGCCCCCTTGCTACGAAACATTACTCGCAAAACTAGCTGTGAACGCCGCTCCACACCTAGTTTTGTGAGTGATGTCTTCCTCCTCACCCTCGTCATGATCCTCACCCTCCTCTTCTTCCTCCTCCTACTCCTCCTGCTCCTCCCCATCCTTCCTCCTCCTTTTCTTCACTCAACCCCACCTCTCCGCTTCATGGCGTCACTCACAAATCTAGTTGCGAACGCAGCTCCGCAACCAGTTTTGCGAGCAGCCTCTTGATAAGAGACATTACTCGCAAAACTAAATGTGAACGCCGCTCCACACCTAGTTTTGTGAGTAAGGTGTTGCTCCTCACCTTCGTCATGCTCCTCACCCTCCTCTTCTTCCTCCTCATACTCCTCCTGCTCCTCCCCCCTTCCTCCTCCTTCGTTTCTTCACTCTACCCCCACCTCTCCGCTTCGTGGCGTCACTCGCAAATCTAGTTGTGAACGCAGCTCCACAACCAGTTTTGTGAGCAGCCTCCTGCTACGAAACATTACTCGCAAAACTAGCTGTGGACGCCGCTCCACACCTAGTTTTGTGAGTAAGGTGTTGCTCCTCACCTTCGTCATGCTCCTCACCCTCCTCTTCTTCCTCCTCCTACTCCTCCTGCTGCTACGGCTCCTGATCACTCAGCCCCCTCCTCTCCACTTCGAGGCGTTACCCTCCAATCTAATTGCGAATGCAACTCCACAACAAACCTTGCGAGCAACCTTCCGCTACGAATCATTATTCACAAAACTTGTTGTGAACGCCGCTCCACAGCTAGGAAGAGGCGGTGGAAAATGGGGGAGGATGTTGCTCAACTATGGCTGGTGCCACTGGAGCTCGGCATTCACCAGATGACGCGGAGGAGGAGGAGGAGAACAAGGGGCTCAATTTTGAGGAGTAGGGCAAATATGGTTTGGAGGAGAAGGTGGAGGAGGAGGTGGTGGAGGGGGAGGAGGAGGAGACGATGAGCAGGAGGACAAACATTGGGAGGAGGAGGAGAAGGAGGAGGAGGAAGAGGTGAATGAGGATTCAGAGAAGGAGGAGAAGGAAGAATAGTAGGAGGATTCTGATGAGGAGGACAAACATGAGGGAGAGCTTGAGGAGAATTTAAAGAAGGAGGAGGGGAAGAGAAGCAGGAGGAGGACAATGAGTTTAAATTTGCGGAATCGGAATAGGAGGAGGACAACATGCCGAAGAGGAGATGGAGGAGGATTCAGAGAAGGAAGATGAAGAGGACAAGGAGGAGGAGGAGGAGGAAGAGGAGGACAAGGAGCTTGAAAGTGAGAGGGGGTAGGAGGAGGAGAATGATGAGGACAAACATGAGGAAGAAGTGGATGAGGATTCATAGAATGAGGAGGACGAGGGGAAGGAGAAGGAAGAGGAGGAGGAAGAGAAGAGTTGAGGCCAATGCATTTGATTTTGAAGCGGAGGGGGAAGAAGACAAACACAAGGAGGAAGAGGATGTGGAGGAGGATTGGCAGACGGTAGAGGAGGAAAATGAGGAGGAGGACGAGGAGGACAAGGCGTTTGGTATCGAGGAGGAGGAGGAAGAGGAGGACGAGGAGGAGAGGACAATTATGAGGAGAAGGTGGAGAAAGCTTCAAAGAAGAAAGATGAGAAAGAGAAAGAGAGGGAGGGGGAGCTTGAGGTTGAGAAGGAGTAGGATGCTGAGGAGGAGGAGGAGGAGGGGCATCATAAACATGAGATGGTGAGATTGGATTGCAATGCGCCGCGAAAGACTGAAGTCGCTTCGCGCTGAAGTGTTTGGATTGCAATCGACGGAATTGCGGTTTGCAACGTAGCAAACCATCATGAAGAAAAACAGGAGGAAGGAACGGGTTATGATGACTGGAGGGATGATGGGAGAATGTGTATGATCATGTGGTGGGCGAGCATATATATACATGTATGTACACATGCGTTCATACAAATACATGTACATATGTGTTGGTGTGTACATAACTGTACATATGTACGTCACCACGCAGAAAAGATACACCCATTGGGATATGGTGAAATACGCGCGTAAGGCTCTATTTATTCATACATAACTCGTTAGATAAAGAAAGAGCGAGATGGGAGGGAGTGAAAGAGAAATAGAGAAAGAGAGAAAGAAACATAGAGAGTGAGGGTAGGAGAGGGGATGCGGACCGTACATATACAGGTATACCATATACTTACATTATGTATGTAAACATCTGGAGAGAGAAGAAGAAGAAAGAAAAAGAGAGGGAGAGAGAAGAAGCCAGTGAGCGAGAGACAAGTCAGGAACAACAGCAAAACAAAATGGTCGAGAGAGGGCGAGAGAGGGGAGAGGAAAATAGATAGGAAAGAGAGAGAGAGAGAGAAAGAAAGAAAGAAAGAGAGAGAGAAACAGAGACCAGGAACCTGGAACTGGGAACTGGGAACCAGGTGCCGCGGGAACCCGAGAACAAGAAACCACGAACCGGGAGCTGGGAACCCGGAACACGAAACGGGGAACAGAGAACCGAAAATCTGGAGCCGGGAAAAGAAGCGGGAACTGGAACCGTGAACTGGGAACCGGGAGCCAGCGGGAATTTGGAACTGGGAATTGGGATCTGGCGGGAACCCGTAACCTGGAAACAGGAACCGGAAATCGGGAATAGGGAATCGGAAGCCAGGAACCGGGAACCGGGAATTGGGAACCGGGCACCGGCAACCAGCAATCGGTAATTTTCAACCGGCAACCGGCAATTGGCAACCGGCATCCCGGCCAGGAACCGGGAACTTGGAACCCAGAGCCGGAAGCCAGGAATGGGGAACCGGGAACCAGGAACCGGGAGTTGGGAACCCGGAGCCGGGAACCAGGAATCGAGAACCGGGAACTATCAGGAAATTGGGAACCAGGAGTTGGGATTGGGGAACCCGTTGATTAAAACCCTTTACTCCTTCTTCCTCCTCCTCCTCCTCCTCCTCCCCCCCCTCCTCCTCCTCCTCCTCCTCCTCCTCCTCCTCCTCCTCCTCCTCCTCCTCCTCCTCCTCCTCCTCCTCCTCCTCCTCCTCCTCCTCCCCCTCTTTGAACAGTGTCCCAACCCAACCCCCTCTCCCTTGAGCCCTCCTGCTCCTGGGTTACTCGTTGGGGATCCTCCCGTGGGGATCGACCACCAAGTGGTCTGGGACACGAAAACTTCGAGGTATCATTGCGTATGTAGCCTGCTGGGCGTCCAGTCAGGACAAGTATGCCCGTTCCAGTGCCGACTGTGCAGCCCCAGAGGATACGGCCACGTGATCAGAGCATGTGGCCCTTCTGCTTTCTGCCGCCCTTGCCGTTATTATTGTGGTACCAATAAACGTAAGGCTCTGAAGCTGACAGACAGAGCCGATATCACCAAGCGTAGGTTAGGTAGGCTAATGAGTGGACGGGATGCCCGTACAGATGCGTAAATGGGCAATGTAATTGCTCCTGTACTCAGGCCTTCGATCACCTTAGCGAGCATGGGCCTGCAAAAAATGTGAACCCCAGGTACTTGACTATGCCTGAATATGCCTACTTATATGGCTCGGTAGCGTAACGGTCTGCACGCCGTTGTTGTCGATAGGATGACTTGGCGGCTGGTTTGTGGCAGGACGTGGTGGAGAATCTCACGTCGCCACGCCTGCCCCGACACGTCGCGTGTTCAAAATTGAATACCCAAATTTTCTCAACTTCTTACCACGCCCTGCCGCATCAACCCCGTGACATTTTACAGTCGTCGAGGTTGGTTATGTTTTTGGTGAGCTTGGGCATATGCCCAGGCTCGGCCACCGCGCCCGCGCCTGCCCCTGCACGAGGGCCGCCGCCTGTCTCTCCTTCGTCGTGTCGTCGTTGTCGTCGTCGTCTTTTCGAGGACCTGGCCCACTCGTGCGGGCTTCGCCACCAATCAGAATCAGAGTCCACCACCTCCACGAGAGGAGAGGGACGAGCAGCAGGAAGATCGGGCTTGGGCGCGCGGCAGGGAGTCCGCACACGACCCCGAGCCCAACGCTCCCATCCTGGCGCCGGTGCCGCAGGAGCGTCCGCCTCCCGCTTCTTTAAGGAGCAGGAGGAGGGAGGACGGGAGGAAGGAGGAGAAACGAGAGAAGCAGAAGGAGGATGAGGAGGAAGGGCGGGAAGGGGAGGAGGAGAGGAAAAGAGGAAGGGGAGGAAGGAGAGAAGAGGAAGGAGGGAGAAAGGAGAGAGGAGGAGGAAAAAGGGAGGTGGAGGAGGAGGATGACGAGGAGGAGGAGGAAGTAGGCCTCGCAAACTTGACTTCCCGCTAGCTGCGAGCACGCGCGCGAGAATGTTGCAGCGCTGCTGTCCCATAAGAGGCCCCAGTGTTCTAAACGAGTCGCCATCAACGAATGGTGGCTTATCCGCGGCTCGTTTTTCGTGGGACTGTGGGCGGACCGTCATCGCCATGCCCTCTTGGGAGCCTCTTTGTGCCCTCTTGGGGCTCTCTTGGGGCCCTCTTGGGCCGCTTGGGGGCCATCTTCGGCCGACTTCGGGCTTTCCTGGACCGTCGTAGGACCCTTTGGGAGCTCTCCTGGGCCGTCTTGTGACGATCTTTGGAGCCTCTTGGGCCGTTCAGGCCGTTCTGGGCCCGAAAAGGCGAGAACCCGAAAAACTTGCAAACATCATTGATTTGTGCCTCTTTGGGCCCTCTTGGGAATCTTGCAGGGCCTCTTGGGGCGTCTCGGGGCCCTCTTGGACCGTCCATGGTGCCCATTTGGGTTGTCTTGGGGGGCTCTGGCAGTGCTGGGGCCCTCCTGGGGACATCGTGGGGTGGGGGGGGTTTTTCGGGGCTCGACTGGGCCATCTCGAGGCCCTTTCCGCCCGTCCTTGAGCCCTCTTGGGCCGTTTTGGGGCCCTCTTAGGCCGTCTTGGGGCCGTCTTGGGCCTCTGGGCCGTCCCAGGGCGATATGTGGGGCCTCTGGGACCGTCGCGAAGCGTCGGGAAGCCGAAAAGCGAGAAGGACTAAATCCTGCAAAAAACCTCCCACACATCAATGATTTGTGTCTATTTGGGCCCTCTTGGGGAGCCTCTTGCAAGCCGTTTGGGGCCTCTTGAGGAGCCTCTGGCAAGCCGCTTGGGCCGTCTGAGGGCCCTTTTGGACCCCCTATGGGGCCCTTTCCGGCCGTTTTGGGGGGCGTAGGCAGTGTTGGGGCTCTCTTGCGGGACTCGTGGGGCCCTCTGGGGGCTTTCTTGGGGCTATCCTGTCTTAGAACCATATTCGCCAGCCCTTGAGCCTCTTGGGGCCTTCGTGGGCCGTCTCGGGGCCATCGTGGGGCCATGTTGGGGGCCTCTGTGGTCCTTCTGGGGCGATTTTGGAGACACCTGAGGCCGTCGCGAAGCGTCGGGAAGCCTTGGAGATCGTGGATCGGGTTGGCCTGAGCTTTGATGATCCGTAACACTTGGATCAGATCCAGCCGCTCGAGCCGGGAGGTTCGCCCCCTCATGGAGTGGACGAGGGTTGCCGCGGGCGCGGCGGGTGGCCTCGCTCACCTGGGCGCCTCCTGGCACGGCCAGCGCTGCACCTGCCAGGTCGACCTCGGGGAGGGGTTTTCGGTGGACCGCGAGCTCATTCGGCTCTTCGAGGGCCAGCTGCAGCAGTGCCCCTGCCTTGGAGCCCTGGGTCTTTCAGAAATTGTCGGAGGAGAGCGCCGTGCTGAATGAGCGCCGCAAGGCGAGAGAAGAGCGACAACTGGCCCGCTCGTCCGACTCACACCCGGGCGGCGCGGCACCGACGGTACCCTGAAGCCCCCCAAGACGCCCAAGCAGAAGGGTGGTCACGGGGGTGGAGCCGCCCGAACCACCCTGGGCGACGGCTTCCCCCGTCCGTCGCCCCGTTGCATAGGGGAGGGCTGCTTGTTCGCGGAGGATGACGAGCCGCCTCGGCGATGCAGGTGAGGGCCCTATTTGGGCACGGGACCTATATACTGCCGCTACCTACAGGCCGCTGCCTGGTTGATCTCTCAGAGGGCGCGTCGCAGGCAGGTCTGGGGGTCTCGCGATGCGTGGAGCGGCGGCGCGCCCGTCACCGCGCTGCGGTCGCTCGGCTGCAGGGCGGAATCAGCACGCTCAGCGTCTTGGGTGGCCGTGGCGACGAGTAGAGCCCCAAAGAGATGCTTGGTGCGATCCAGCGCCAGTCAGTGGCCACCCCGGCCCGGGCTTACTTCTCCGTGCCGCCGCCGCCCGACGACCTCACCGCCACGGGGGCGTGGTCTGCGCTTCGAGGTAGCGGAACCGGCCACGTCTTCAACGGGGTCGTCGCCGGAGAGTTCGCGACCTACCAGCGTGGCAGGCTTGCCCTGCCGGTGGTTGGGAACTGGGCTATCGACCTAATCAGTTGCCTGCCCGACCACTACCAGAAGTTGCTGGAGGCTAGTGGCCGCGCCATTCGGCCACCTACGGCGCGTGCACGGGGGGGAGCCTGCAGATGGGGCGGACCAGCTCGGGCCTGCGACGGATCCGATCCTGAGGAGGCCCCCTAGCAAGTTCGCCAAGTTTTGAGCATTGCGCACGAGTCTGGGGTCGTAGAGCTGGCCACCGAGGTTTGCACTGTTGTGGGAGGAGTCTTTTACGTCCGCAAGAAGAACGATTCGTTGCGGGTCATCTTCGATCCACGGTTGACCAACTCCCAGTTCGTCCGGCCCGACGGGGTCGCTCCGGCCTCGCCTGAGGCTTTCGGGGATCTGGAGTTACCGACGGGCCAGCAGTTGTGGGCGTCCGAGGGGGGCGCCGAGAACTGCTTCTACCAGTTTGTGCTGCCCGACGACCCGGGGCGACTTCTCGCTGCTGGCCGCGCTCGGGCGACCGCTATCACCTCGGCCGCGCGCTCTGTTTCCCTCGACCGCCGCGGCGGCGCGCTGCCAGGTCCGCGCGGCGCCCGCGGGCTGGAGCTGGGCGGCGGCGCTCGCCCAGGCGGCCAACGCGGAGCTGCCGCGGGTGGGCCCGCGCGGCCCCCGCCGCTGGATCTGCGACCGGCGCCGCGCACCGTCGGTCGCCGGCCGCGAGCCCGCCGCGCTCCTGCACATAGACAACTTCGCCGCCCTGGGGACCGATAAGAAGTCCGTCAAGGTTGATGGCAGCTCGATGAAGAGGCGAAGAGGCAGATGAGGGGTCGCGGTCTGGGCACGCGACGTCTCGGGACCGCAGGCCGAGGTGGACTTTGGGGCCCCACATCGACGGCTTGAAGGGCGCGATCCACATCACGCCCTAACGCTTCTGGCGCTTCGAGCTGAGTCTGGATGTCACCCTGAAGCACCCGCTCCTGACAGGTGCCGAGTTGGAGAGGTTGGTTGGACACCGGACCCACGCCCTGCCATTGCGCCGCGAGGCGTTGTCAGTGCTGGGCGCCGCTGACGCGTTCGTCGGCAGGTGCCACTCCCGTCGCGCGCGCCCCTGGCCGTCAGTGCGCAGAGCTGTCCCGGGCCCGCTCGCCGCCGCCGCCGGCGCGGGCAGATTTGCGCGGGACCTGGGCTCCGAGCGCCATTGCCGCGGGCGCGCCCCTCGCGGGGCCGGGCGCGGTCACGCGGTCGGCCTGCCCCGCTGCAGCGGGCGGCATCGGACGCGTTCGAGAGCGCTGACGCTTCAAAGAGCGCGAGCTGGCGGCGGGGGGCTTGCGGGCGCGGGCTCCCCGGGAGGGCGCGGTGGCCGACTCGCCCTTCCGGACGTGCCGGCGGATGCCGATCGCCTTCTTGGAAGACGGTGGCCTCTCGCCGCTGGCGGCATCGGGCGCCGATTCACCGCCTGGAGGGCGAGGCCTTGCTCTGGGCCATGCGTGGGCAGGTGCGTCGCGAGGCACATCACGAGCGTCGGCTATTCTTTTTGTTCGACAGCATGTGTATGCGCCGCGCAGTTGCAGAAGGTCGCGCCTCGGATTTCCTGGCGCTGTCACAGTTGAGACGCCGCATGGCGCTCGAGCTTGCCTCCTCGCGTCGCGTCTCGGTCCGCTGGGCCCCCATCCGAGTGGAACCCCGCCGATGGCCCCTCCAGGCGGTGCGAGTCCCGTCGTTCGCGCGGGCATGGACCGCCGCTGACCTCAGGCGCCCCCACCGCTGCAGCAGGCGCCGCTGGAGCCCCCTCGCGGGAAGCGGAGAGCCCGCTCTCGGACGCCTGAGACGCCGAGGTCGGGTCGCCCATCGTTAGCCCAGCCGCGGCCCGCGCCGGCCCAGCGGGCCGGCGCGCTGCCACAGCACCTCGTCGACGAGTTCGCCGCGGGGGCGAGGCGCATTCGCGCCGCGAGGCCGCCACCGGCCGCGCTTCGGGCCAGGCCAGCGCTGAGGCGACCGCCGCGGCGGCAGTCGGGCGCCGCTGGGCGGGGGGCGCCAGCGCCCTGGCCAGTCGACCTCGCTGCCGTGGCAGGCGCTGCGCTGCGCCCCCGAGGCCCTGCTTCAGAGCGGCTCGGCCGCGACGGCGGGCGCGCTCGGCATGCTGCTCCGCGTCTGCCCGCGCCGAGGCGAGCGGCTGGCCACGCTGGCCCTTCGGCCGGCGCCGCCAGGGCTGCGCCTCGCGGGCGGGGCCCGCGGGCGGGCGCTGCCGCTGCCCCCCGCGAAGTCGCAGGCGCCGAGCAAGTCGGGGGAGCCGCGCGTCACCGAGCGTCTCTGGCACCCGCCGGGGCCGCAGCTGCAGCCGTCTCGGGGGCCTCTCGAGCTGCTCTGGAGCGTCGGCTTCGCGCAGCTGCTCGCCGACTTCGGGGGCGCGAGGGCAGCGCTCGGGCGCCGGTCGCTGGGGGCCGCCTTGGGCTGCCTCCGCCTCGGAGGGGCAAGTCGCGACAGGATCGCTGCTCGCCTAGCGCTGGAGGAAGTTGCGGAGCGGAGGCGCTGGCGCGCCCAGCTGTCGGCGCGCCCGCGCGAGAAGCACGACCGACTGGCGCGCCAGGCGGCGCAAGAGTTCGCGCGGGCCCAGCAGCGGAGGTTGCTCAGCCAGCGCTCGCTGCCCCAGCTGTTCGTCGACAGCTCCAGCTCCGAGCAGCCATCTGCCGAGTGCTCCTGGGCCGAGAGCGCTTCGCCGTCGAAGTCTTCTCTGGTTCGGGCCGCCTCGCCTCCGCGCTTCGCAGCCGCGGGATTGCGACCGCGGAATGGGACATCCTTCGAGGCGAGGCATTTGACATCACCAGGCGCGCAGCCCTTGAGAGCTTGAAAGGTTGGAGTCTGAGCGGAAAGTTTTGCATTCTGTGGCTAGGTACTCCTTGTACGTTTTTTCTTTGGCGCGGAGGGCGACCAAAACAGGGCCAGGACCCCTGCGGCCCAACGAGTCCGCTCTCGGCCTGCCTGGCCCCCCCCTTCAGAGCGAGCGAAGGCCCGGCAACGAACTAATGCAAGTTTCAGCCGTTCTCGCTAAGCTCGCCCACCAGCAGAATATTCCGATGGGGCTAGAGAATCCCGCCTTTTCTCGCCTGTGGCTCTGTCCCCCCATTGTCAGTCTTCTTCGCTTGAGATCGGTCCAAGACGTGTTCACCCACTCTTACACGCGGGGTGAACCTTGCAGGAAACGAACTCGGCTTCGCATCTGGCGCGCCCCGAAGCACAGGCCTGCGCGGATGTGCCACGGCACGGGCGTTTGTGATTGCACCCAGTGTCCACGCCAGGTCCTCGAGGGCAAAGCGCCCGGAGGCCGGCCTTGGCCGGCCGTCGCTCACCCCTACCCCAAATATTTGTGCAGCTTTTTAGCTATATCGCTGGCTGACGCCGTGCGTGACTGCTGCCGGGCTCGCCTGTGGGATATTTGTAAAGGTTGACGGTTAAACCAGTGCACTAATGTAAGTGGCCGCGTGCGTGGCCAAGAATTGATGGTTAATCGTCTGCTGTAGATGTCCCATAGCGCCGCCGTTGCCTTGACTGTGTCCCAGCGTCCTCTCCAGCTTGTGCCGGAGTAAAATACAAGACCTTGGAGATCGTGGATCAAATCCATCCGCTCGAGCCGCCCATCCGCACACCACCCTTCTGTTCTCGCTTCTGTCCTGTTTCCCGTTCTCCGTTTTCTTCTCCCACGATAACTCACGAATTTAACAGGCCAAGAGTGTTTTGCGAATCGCCTGCTGTGTATGTCCCATAGCACCGCCGTTGCCTTGACTGCGCCCCAGCGCCCTCTCAAGCTTGTGCCGGAGTAAAATACAAGGCCGAAGAGGTCAGAAGAACAAAAGCTTTCAAAAACAAAAAAATGTGAATGTGGTTTGCCTCTGCGAGCCCTCTTGGGGGATCCTCTTGGAGGCCTCTTGGGGCGTCTGGGGGCTCTCGCGGACTGGCGCGGAAGCTTCTTGAGCCGTCTTGGAGATACCTATACGACCACCCTTCGGGTGATAAGGAGGTTCGGGGGGGAGGATGCAGCGTCTCACTCGATCGGTCTCACTATCCATCTCACTATCGGTCTCGCTCGATCGATTTCACTCGATCGATCTCACAATCGATCTCACTCGATATATCTCACTCGCTCGGTCTCACAATTTATCTGATTATCGATCTCACAATCGCTCCCACATTCGGTCTCACTATCGATCTCACTACCGATATCACAATCGATATAACATTTAACGTCATCATCATCATCATCAGCAACAACACCACCATCTCCATCGTCATCGGGACACTGATATCTTCATCATCATCATCATCGCCATCATCTTCAACGCCATCATCATGCCATCATCATCAATGCCATCATCATCTCATCATAATCATCATCATCGGGACACAGCCATCGTCATCATCACCATCAACATCATCATCATCATCGGGACACCATCATGGTCACCATCAGTTTCATCGTCAACATCATCAACAACATCGGGATACCATCATCATCAGCTCATTATCATCATCAACATCATCAACAGCATCATCAACATCAACGGGACACCATCATCATCAGCAGCAGCAGCATCATCACCAACATCGTCATCAACATCATCATCGGCACAACATCACCATCACCATTATCATCACCACCGTCATAATCATCATCATCGGGATACCATAATCATCATCAGCAGCATCAGCATTACCAACATCATCATCAACAACAACGGGCAGAAACATCATCATCATCATCGTCATCTCATCAGCATCAGTAACATCATCATCATCATCATCATTATGCTGCCCGCGGCTATTTGTGGCTCTCTTTCGGGCCGCGCTTCCATTCTCAAGTCTCTCAGGTGTCTTGCTCAGTTATGCAAGACATCGCCCACCATGCGGCGGACGTCCTGAGGCACGGGGCGCAGGCGCTGGGGGCCACGGTCGTGGCGCGGGCCGCCGCGCCCAGCTGCGGGGCCTGCTCGCCGCAGCTGGCCTGCCCCGCGCCCCCGACCTTCTCCTGCCCCTCCTGCGTCTGCGCAGGCGCGGGCGGGCACGTGGTCGAGCCCTCGTGCCTGGGCCTCGTCACGGCCTACTCGGTGGCCGCGCTGACCGTCGGCCTCGCCGTCGGGGCCGTGGGAGGCGCCTGGGCCGCGCGGCGGCTCCTCGGGCAGTCTGCCCACCAGCCGCCCGCCGTGGTGGAGATCGTGGACGGCATCGACATCGCCGCTCTCGCGGCGCAGCAGGTGCGCGACGCCCGAGCCCGCGCCCCAGCGCTGCAATGATGGCGGGCAGCTTCCACGTGCTGCGCTACCGCGTTGGCGGCGCCCCCCTGTGGCACGAGCGCCTCACGCTTGGCGTCAACGGGGGCCTCGCCTACATCCTCACTCCCGGCTTCGACGACTACGACGAGCCCATCGTCGTCGGCCCCGACGTGCGAGCGGTCCTGCAGCTCGTGGGCCAGGGCGACACGCCGCCAGCCCTGGCGGGCGCCGCGGTACACCGCTTCCGCCGCCTTCCGACGGCCGCGGAGCTGTGGGCGGCTGTCGCTCGCTCGGTGGCCGCGGGCTGCCCGAGACCCGCCGACCCGCTGCCGCTGGCGCTCGCGGCGGGCAACGTGGCAGGCGCCCCGCCTGGTCCCTTCCCGCTGGCGGACCCTGCGGCTGCGGCCGCCCTGCCGCCTGCGGCCCTGCCGCCACCACCTGGCGTGGGAGGTGCGGCGCCGCCCGCGGGGGCTGCGGCCCCGCTGGCGCTACCCCCCGCGGCAGCGGCCGCTGCGGCGGCCCCTCTCGGCGTCGCCCCTGGCGTCGCTGCGCTGGCCGCCGCGCTGGGAGCCGCCCCGCCTGGCCCCGCGGGGGCCTTGCCGCTGGTGCCAGCACCCGGAGTGGCGGCTGCGCTTCCCGCCGCCGCCCCTGCGGCGCCCGCCCCCGTCGGCGACTTCAGGGCCCTCCCGATGCTGCTCAACCCGCGGGGCGAGCGCGAGAGGAGGTTCGGCGAGACCGTCAACGCCCTCTCGGAGACGGCCGTGCAGGGCTGGCCTGTGCAAGGGCCGAGGACCCTTCTCTGGTGCCTGTCCTTCATGTCGACGATGGCGGGCACGCCTACGGCGTGGCATCAGAGGTGGCCCACGTCGATGGCGTTGCCCGACGAGGACGAGCACGCGAAGCTCCACGAGACCCTCTGCCGCGTCCTGGACCTCGCCGTCGTGTACGACCAGCTGCAGATCGCCGAGATGGCATCGTTCGAGATCGTCGCTCGCCAGCTCCAGCTTCTGGAGGAGCGGGTGTACGAGACGCGATCGGCACCTCCGAGCGGCGCAGCCCCCAAGGCCAAGGCCGCTGCCAGAGGCGGCGCCGCAGCTGGGGCCTCCAGCATGCCCGAGACCAGCTACTTCCTCGGCGCAGGCGTCTCCAAGGCCAATCTCTGCATCTCGCCGAAGTTGCTGGAGTACATCGCAGACCAGATGAAGGCGGAGGCCGCCATCAGCAAAGAGCGCCGCAAGGCTCGCGAGGAGCGGGCCTTGCGGGCGCCATGACGCCTGAGAACTTCAGGCCTGGCCGTGGGGCGCGCCACAGTGGCGCCAGCCAGGCTCATTGCCCCCTCGCTGCACAACCATCCTCGACAGCGAGACGTTTTTCCCCTCCGCCCTATTCCTGCGGAGCGAAGATCGGGCACTTCATCCATGGGCGGGTCGGCCCGCAGACGGGCCGCCAAGGGTGCTGCCTGGCGTGAGTGGTACAACGACGCGGTGTCCACTCTCAACGACATGTACCACTGCGACCCGAACGATGTGATCAGCCCGCCGCCTGGTCTTCCTCCGCGCGCTCGTAGTGACGCTGAGGAGTATCTTGCTCAACAGTATCGCGATTTTGAACTACCTCCTGGATGATCCGAATCTCCTCTTAGATGCGAGGCAGCCCTCGGAGAGTTGCTCGCATCGGCGCCTGGGTACTCTGGAGGGTCTCGGGCAGGACCCTACAACAAGGAGCTCGTCTCCTGGCCGAAGCACGTGGCTCCTGTCCCGACGGCCGACCTCGTTTCTGAAGCTGATCGTTCTACGTTGTCAGGGTGGAGGCATCAAATGCTACGTGACCCTGCTGATGCAGCTGCTCTCAGGAAGGCCTCGGGACTGGGGTCGCCCGATGTGGATCCACGTCTTCGATTCCGGCCTCGGGAGTATGCTGATTTTCTGCTACGCCTGGACCAGGCTGGCATGCTTGAGTGGGAGGTCGCCGAACGTCAGCCTACCTACTCTACTGGGTTTTTCTTCGTCGAGAAGTCCAACGGCGTCAACTTGCGGCTCGTCTTCGACACGCGGGTAGCCAACATGTACTTCTCGGCCCCTCCTTCTACGAGATTGCCGACTCCGTCGGCATGGAGCGCACTCGAGGCCGACCGCGAGTTCTACGTGGCCCAGGGCGACATACAGTGCGCATTCTACCATATGAAGTTACCGCCACATCTACATCGATATTTTTCTCTGCCCGTCGTCCCGAATCGATACCTGGGCTTCAAGCGGCTCAACGGCGTGAACATCGGGACGAACTCCTTCCTGCAGCCGTTCGTCTCCGTCATGCCTATGGGCTGGTCGTGGGCCCTCCACTTCTGCCAGTCCGCCCTGACCACGGCCATCCTCGACTCGGGAATCGACGAGAGCTCCATGCTGGTGGGCGGCGCTGCCATCCCTCCGCTGCGGAAGGACTCCGACGTCATCGGCGCGGGCTACGTAGACAACTTCGCCACCGTGTCTCTCGACCCTGATGTGGCCACGACGGCCTGCCAGGCCATGCGCGACGTGCTCGTGTCGAGGGGTCTGCCCGTCGACGAGGTTGCCCCCGCGGCCAAGCGCGTGGTCTTCACTGGCTTGGACATCCTCGGCGACGTCGGCATCGTCCGCTGTAAGATCGACAGGCTCTGCCGGTTGCGTCAAGCCCGTCTTGGTCTACTTAGGCGTGGCTTTGCATCGCCTCTGGCCTTGTCAGCAGTGGTGGGTCACTGTACTTGGGGTATGATCACCAATAGACCCATGCTGTCGATCTTCAACTCGGTTTACCGCTTCATGGGCCTGGACTCCCGAGTGGCCGTGCCGCTGTGGCCGTCGGTCATCGCAGAGTTGCGCGCGTCAGCCGCCCTCATACTGCTATGGTGGGCCGACGTCAGAGCAGAGTGGTCGGCGACTACCTTCTGCAGCGACGCCTCCCCCTACGGCATCGGGGTCTGCCGCAAGACCGTCGACCAGGAGGTCGCCGCGGCCGCTGTTCGCTTGTCTGAGAGATGGCGCTATCGGTTCTCCGACGCCGTGCACGCCCGTGCGCACGCTCTCGGGATCGAGCCTCGCATTGCGTTAGAAGCTACCGTGGACAAAAATTGTCTCAAAGAATGCAGCCACAGTCCGAGGCCCCCCGAGATCCCTGGGGGCCCTCCGTCTACGGCATCATCGTTACATTAACCAGCTGACGCTGCTTCCCTCGACGGCTTCGACGAAGTTCCCGACTCGATCACGGCTTTCGACGGCTGGGCCACGATACACAGCTCGCGTCACTCGAGGTTCGGCTTGGACATTATGCGATACGAGGCGGAGGCTCTCGGGTTTGCGATGCGACACTCGGCTCGGTCTGGACGGCTTCGTCATCATCGCATCTTGTTCACCGTCGACAATTTGGCTCTAGCACTTGCCGCTGGCAAGGGCCGCTCTGGCGCCCGAGGCCTTCGCGACCCTCTACGCCGTCTCTGCGCCCTGTCGGCGGCCTCGGGCATCCGCCACGCCATTCAGTGGATCCCCAGCGAGAGCAATGCCGCGGACTCGCCGTCCAGGACAGGCTTCTTCGTCGGGCCGACCTTCGAGGAGCACCAAGCGAATGCATCCCGAACTTCGACGGCAGCGGACCACGACCCTGACGGAGCAGAGGACCAGGACCCATCCTGGGCCAGTGCTGCTCGCCCGAGGGGCCCTGTCGGTGCTGGAGTCAGCCGCCGTGTCGGACACGACCATGGCCAACTACTGGGGCGCCGCCAAGAAGTTCGAGGAGCGGTGCCGCTGGACGTCCCAGACGTTCTCCACGGCAGCGGAGGTCGATGTCATCCTAGTTACCTACTTCGTGAACCTCTTTCTGGACGGCTTCGACAGTGCCACGGGCCGTGTACTCATGGCCTCTCTGAAGCACTACTTGCCCGCGATCCTCGTTGGCAGGGCTCCGTGCCCACGGGCGGCTCGCGCCTTGACAGGCTGGCGGAAGCTCGTACCCCCACATATGCGACTCCCTCTACCTCGAGCGGCGATGGCGTCCATCGTGGGCGCCCTGATCTCGTGGAAGCTCTTCGGCATGGCTGTGTTCATCAGGCTGATGGTCGACACCTACCTGAGGCCAAGCGAGGCACACCGCCTCACGGCGGGGAGCGTGATACGACCTCGACCCGACGACGCCCTGGGATACGGCCACTGGGCCCTGATCGTCAACGACGCCTGCTTCGACCGCCCTGGCAAGACAGGCGAGATGGACGAGAGCGCGATCGTCGACAACCCGACCGTCTGGCCGCTCCTGGAGGCCCTGGTGCACGGCAAGGGTCCGATCGACGGCCTTTGGACCTTCGCCCCAGACGAGGTGCGGAGCATGTTCCGTCGAGCGGCAGTTGCCCTCGGCCTGGAGATCGAGTTGACTCTCTACTCGCTTCGTCATGGGGGTGCGTCCGACGACCTGCTGTCGCTCAGGCGCACGAGGAAGGAGGTCAAGGACCGCGGCCGTTGGAGGACGGACCAGAGCCTCCTCCGCTACGCGAAGCGGGCCCGCATGCAGCAGCGGATCGCCAACCTAGGCCAGAACATCGTCGAATTCGGAGAGCAGGTGGACAGGCAGATGAACGACCTCATCATCCAGACCACGGCCTCGGGCGTCTTCCCGCTGCAGGTGCCGCTGGCCGTGACGCCGACGCCGCCTGCTGTCAAGCCTCCGCCCCCGCAGATCACTGCACGGTGGGCCTTCGCCTGACGCGCCCGTGGCGCTCTGCCAGGCGGGCTTTTACGCGAAGCAGGTACTGCCCTGCGTTGGTGCTCGGCAGCGACGGTGGTGCGGCCCGCGCCTTGCAGCGGTTGGGCTTCGGCGTCGTGCACCTCGACCCGAGTCGCCACGCGGGCGACGACATCACCGATCCCGCAGTCATGCGGCGCGTTTTAGGCTGGATTCGTTCTAGCTGCCTCTCGTGCGTGTGGGTGGAACCCGACACCGCCACCTGGCTTCGTCAGTCGCCTGCTGTGCGTTCTAAGCTGCATCCTCGCGGCCTCCCGACCTTGACCAACTTTAAAGCTCGATCTGTTCGCATCGCCAACCTCTTTCAGGATCAGTACTTGCGCGTCCTGTCTGAATGCTGTTATAAGAAGGTGCCCGCCATATTGTGCCATCCCGACGCGTACTTTATATGGGACGGCAGTGCGTGCACCACTCTTGCGAACCAGAGTTCGTCCTCGACAGTTTTCGACTCATGCATGTACGCTGGCCGTGTCAAAGACAGATTTCGACTTGTAAGCTGGAACGTGAAAGATATTGATCGGCTATCCCTGACCTGTTCACCTGTTGCCTCGCCGTGCCGTCGCACTCGAAAACGACATCTCGGCGAGTTAGGCATCCCATCGTTAGACCGTCAGTTGCGCAGCGCTGCGCGCCACCCTCCTGCCTGTATCCTACGATTCGCATGTGAAATGATGACCAACAGTGTCGATAGCCTACGATACGTCTCCCGACTAATCAGATGCGTGCGAAAATCCATTTAAGTTTTGCGGCTTTCAGCCAGTGTCTTGGACTAGCCATAGTACCTGGTGCTGGCCCCTGCGGCATCAGAGTTCGTGTCCTCGCCTGGCGCCCTCTTGCACAAAAAGAATCATCTGGCCACGGAGTCGTCCACATTATGCTGCCCGCGGCTATTTGTGGCTCTCTTTCGGGCCGCGCTTCCATTCTCAAGTCTCTCCCTCCCCCCCTTTTCTCCCTACTCAAGAATGTTTCTTTGGCCTGGTGCTGGCCCCTGGGGCATCAGAATTCGCGTCCTCGCCTGGCGCCCTCTTGCACAAAAAGAATCATCTGGCCACGGAGTCGTCCACATCATCATCATCATCATCATCATCATCATCATCATCATCATCATCATCATCACCGGAACACCATCATCGTCATCATCATCACCATCAACATAACCGTCATGATCATCATCAACAACATCATTTTCGGGACACCGACGGGACACCGGCGGGACACCGCGGGGCCCCGGCCGCCCGGAAGGGAGACATTTGGCCCGGCCGCGTCTCAGCCACACGGGACACCAGCGGGACACCAGCGGGACACCGCGGGGCCCCGGCCGCCCGGAAGGGAATCATGTGGTCCGGCCGCGCCTCAGCCACAGGAGACTTTCTCTCGCCCGCCCACGCAGCTTCGCCTCGCCCGCACGCACGGCACGCACGAACACGAAACCGAAATCGATTTCCCGGTGGGGGGGCTCTCCGTTCCACTTCGATCTCACCCCTTCACCTCCGACCACAATCGATCTCGCAATCAACGTCATCATCATCATCATCAGCATCATCATCATCATCAACAGCATCGTCATCAACGTCATCAACATCGTCACCACCACCATCATCATCATCGGGACACCGTCATCACCACCACCTCATCACCATCATCATAAACATCAGCATCGCCATCATCATCGGGACACCATCATCGTCACCATCATCATCATCATCGTCATCATCATTATCATCATCATCGGGACACCATCATCATCGGAACACCACCATCATCATCTCATCACCATCATCATCAGCATCTTCATCATGAACCACATCATCAACATCATCACCATCGGGACACCATCAACATCATCATCATCAGCAATAGCATCATCATCATCATTATCATCATCTTCATTATCGTCATCATCATCATCGTCATCATCATCATCATCATCGGGACACTTTCATCATCATCACCATCATCATCACTGGGACACCATCATAATCATCAACATCAGCATCATCATCACCATCATCGGGCCACCATCATCAAAATCATCATCACCTCATCACCATCAACATCATCATCATCAGCATCGGGACACCATCATCGTCATCATCATCACCATCATTATCATCATCGGGACACCTTCATCATCATCACCATCATCAACAGCATCATCATCAACTTCATCATCATCACAATCGGGACACCATCATCATCATCATCTTCATCATCATCATCACCCCGGCCGCCCGGAAGGGAATCATTTCGTCCGGCCGCGCCTGACAGCCACACGGGACACCAGCGGGACACCGGCGGGACACCGCGGGCCACCGGCCGCCCGGAAGGGAGTCATTTGGTCCGGCCGCGCCTCAGCCACAGGAGACTTTCTCTCGCCCGCCCACGCAGCTTCGCCTCGCCCGCACGGCACGCACGAACACGAAACCGAAATCGATTTCCCGGTAGGGGGGCTCTCCGTTCCACTTCGATCTCACCCCCCAACCTCCGATCTTGTCCGAAGTTGGAGGCTTCTTGGTCCCTCTGGAGCCCTCTTGGAGGAGGAGGAGGAAAAGGAGTAGGAGGGCTCTCTTGAGGCCTCTCGAGGCTTCTTGGAAAAAAATTGGGCGTGCTGAACATGGGTTTTCGGCCGCCAACCCCTTTGAACTCCCCCCAGTTTAAGTCTTCTGACTATCGGATCGCACGCTACGCTCGCTTTCTGTCACCAGGGACCCTTGGCGGCGCATGGTTTGTTGTGCGTGTGTGTGTTTTATGTTTCATCCGCGCTCGTGTTGCCACCGGAACCCCTGAACCCTTCCGGCACGAGTACCCTTAGCACTTGAGCACAATTGGTTCCATCATGTGCTAGCGCGCAGCTGCTCCTAGAGTGCACTTGGTCTTGCAGTACAACTAGCCTAATCGAGTTGCGAGTGAGGCATTTCGGGAAACAGTATAGACTCGTGACTGAGGCAGAAGGAAACAATATTCAAAACTTTTGGGTCGCGACTTGTGAGCACGGAAGCAGAATCGAATCGTGATTAAGGAATAATGGAGACACTATCTTTTGCCGATTTCGGACATAGGACAAACAGTAGCGTGCATTGAAAGCTGGTGCAATTCGCTAGTTGCGATGCTGCATAACATGTACCATTTGGGCTCTCGCGCTTTTCCTGTCCTTTTTGCGCTGAGGGGGGACCCCGCGCGCCGCCACCCCCGCGGCTGAGAGCACCCCCCAGCACCCCGCCAACACCCCCGCGGCGCCAGCATTCCTCTTCGGGAATTTTGCAAGGGCAACCCCCGTGTCCCAGCCCTTCGCCAAGGATTTCTTCTGTCTTCCGTGGAAACAGGACCCCCATGGGTTCCTCGGCACGCCCTGGGCATGCTTTCCTTTTGGATGGCGCCCCATGGGTCCTACCCTGGAGTCGCCCGGGTGATGGGCATGGCCCAGCCGACGACGACGACGACGACGACGACGACGACGACGACGACGACGAACGTTCAAAGCCACGATCGTTCAAGGTTGAACGACACACTCGCCGGGGGCAACGATAGGGGGGCATAGGGGGGACGCATCGACACCCAATCGCCAATCAATCGCCGGTAGGGACCCGATAGCCCCACCCCGCCCAGGAAGGTGCGGATTCACCATCGGGGGCTTATCGCCGACCTATCGACGACGTATCGCCGATTCCAGGCCGATGCATCCCCCCCTATGTCTATCCTCCCTTGTCGTTGCCCTTCATTTCGGTGTCAGCAATCAGCGAGCATGTCGTCACGACGCGAGCTTGTTGCGGGGAGCTGGCGGATCCTGGCTTCGACGGGGTATCCGCCACGGCCAACCGCCGCCGTGCGCCTCCCCGAGCAACTCCCGAGATCTCGGTGGCGAAAGAGAGCGCACGCGCACCCGGCCCTGGCTCCGAGTCGGAGGCGAAGCTCGAGCGAGGGGGGAGGAGGGAGGAGGAGGAGGAGGAGGAGGAGGAGGAGGAGCGAGGAGGAGGAGGAGGAGGAGGAACAGGAGGAGAGAAAGAGGAGAGGAGGAGGAGGAGGAGGAAGAGGAGGAGGAGGAGGAGGAGGAGGGAGGAGGAGGAGGAGGAGGGGGGAGGGAGGGAGGGAGGGGGAGGGAGGGAGGGGGAGGGAGGGAGGGAGGGAGGAGGAGGGAGGAGGAGGAGGAGGAGGAGGAGGAGGAGGAGGAGGAGGAGGAGGAGGAGGAGGAGGAGGAGGAGGAGCTGACGTTCCGCGGGCGGGGGCAAGTCTTCGCCCCACGCCCGGCTATTCGCCAGCGCGGCAGTGCGGGCCGCAGCAGCCCTTATGCGGACCACGAGGCGGGACGACAAGGAAAAGCGGGCCAGGCAAGCGACAGAAGCGGGCGGGCGCGCGGGGGGGGGCACCAGACGTCGGCACTCGTGTAGAACATGCGGTTCGGACCCCGCCCCCTCGCCTCCCCCATCACCGTGTTCAGTGATGGCCTCGAACATCACGGGCGTTACGCCTGAGCGGTCCTGGGTAAGCCCGCCAGCTTTGCAGCTGATAGGGGAGATGGGGGATTCTTGCTTAAGCAGTTGCTCCCCGTCCACCGTCCTGGGAAAAAAGGTTCTATGGCTAGAGGGGCCGCATTCTTAGAGGACATGGGCCTTCTTGGAGGGGATCGGCCCCTCGAAGATCCTTACCGTAAGTCCCCTGCAAATTCTGTGAGGGGCAGGGCGCCGTCTTAGAAGGCACCCTTCTCAATCTGCGCTCCTACGACAAGTGGAGATCTCGAGCGGATCGGGAGCGGGCCTCGGGGAGATCGCGTGGAGGGCGTAGGCTGCTCGGCGACGCAGCCGTGCGCGCTCCCCCTCTCGAAACAGTCTTGGCTCGAGAACGCGTGCCCCATGTCTGCGCGCTGGGCGAAGCTCGGCAGCTTGCTCTTACTTGCTCGCCTGGCACCCACGGTGCTGTTCTCAAGATTTCGATTCTCGGCGGGTCCTTCGATAGTCAGTTCACGTTTTCGACGTGTCTCTGCAGTCGCCAGGCCATATTGCACGACAGTCTCAATGGATCGGCTCGTCGTGGACCGGTCCAAATGGGCGCACCGATGCTCGCCAGAGACTACTCTCGTGGGGGGCATCCTTCAACGGGAGCATGTCTTCCGCGTACCATTGGACTGGTCGGATGACACTCCTCTTAACATCACGGATTCGACCGACGGCGACGAGGTCTGGGATCCCTTGCTCTTCCCTAGCTCCCCTTACATCGACGTGTTCGTTCGCGAGGTGGTGAAGGGCAAGGCTGGCCAGGCGAACGAGGAAGCGGAGCGAAGGGAAGGTGTGGAGCAACGTTAGGAGGGCTCAGGGGGGGGGGGCATCGACCCGCGATCGCCCATTCCTCGCCGACAGGGGCCCGATCATGTCCGATAGCCCACGTTGCCTGGGAACGTGCGGGCTCGCTCTCGGGGGCCTATCGCCGACATGTCGGCGGTGTATCGCAGATTCCAGCCTGTTTCCCCCCCTGAGCCGGTCCCGCCCCCGATCGTTCCACTTCAGAAGGGGAGAGGGAGAAGCAGAACCAGAAGGAGGTGCTGCTCTTTCTGCAGGGCGGGCCAGGGTTTCCCAGCCCGCGGCCGAGCGCGCCACCGTCGGGATGGCTGAAGAAGGCGCTGGAGAAAGGCTTCCGCGTCCTGCTGCTGGACCAGCGGGGCACTGGTCGGTCCACCGCTGCCACACCCGCCAAGATCGCGAAGCTGGAGGCCGCAAAGGAAGTCTTTCTCTCCAACCTACGCGCTGACGCCATCGCGTGTGACGTGGAGTGCGTGCGGCAGTGGTTCTGCGGCGAGGGTGGGAAGATTTCGCTCCTCGGCCAGTCCTACGGCGGCTTCGTGATGCTCACCTACCTGTCGCGCTTCTCCGACTACGTGGCGCGCTGCATCTTCACATGTGGGTTGGCGCCCGTGCTTCGAAGCGCGGCGGAGGTGTACGCGGCCACAGTCCAGCGCATGCTAGCGCGCAACCGGCGCTTCTACGCGCGCTACCCAGAGGACATCAAAACGGTGCAGCAGATCGTTGTCCACTTGGCAGACGCGGAGCAGTCAGAGGAGGGCGGAGGGGTGGTGTTGCCTTCGGGCGGCGTGTTGACGGTGCGCCGCTTCCAGATGCTGGGGCTCATGTTAGGCAGCGGCAGCGGCATGGAGGCTCTGCACTGGATGCTGGAGACCGCCTGGGAGGAGCCCCCCGGAGACGGCCCCGAGCTCTCGACGGCGTTTCTGCACGCCGTCGACGCGCAGCAGAACGCATTCGAGACCAACCCGGTGTACTGGGTGCTTCACGAATCCATCTACTGTGAAGCGGGAGGCGCCTCCAATTGGGCCGCCGCGCGGGCCGTGGCTGATTCTGGCGAGTTCGACGCCGTGGGAAACGCAGAGAAAGGCCTCCCCGTGAGCTTCACGGGCGAGATGGTATTCCCTTGGATGGGGGAGGATTTCAAGCGGTTGCGCCCGCTGCAGCGAGTCGCCACGGAGCTGGCGGCCAGAGCGTGGGACAGACAGCTCTACGACCGTCAGAGGCTGAAGGACGTGGCGCAGAAAGTGCCCATCGCCGCCCTGGTGTCGTACGACGACATCTACGTGGAGCGGCGGTTCAGCGAAGAGGTTGCCGAGCTCCTGGGGAAGGAGGCATGCAAGCTGTGGGTCACCAACGAGTTCCAGCACTCAGGCCTCCGCGACGACGGCGAGCGCGTCTTCGAAACCCTGCTGAAGATGACCGACGACGAGATCAGCCTGCCATCATGAGCTCCCCCTGCTGCGGGACGACCCTCCCGCGGGCCGACCACCTGCTCACAGCGAGCCCCCTCCGCAGGGTGTGTGGGAGTCGCTCAGGGTTCCTCCTCTTCTTCGCCTGGCTTTGACTGTGGCCTCTGCTGAGGCCTCGGTGGGCACACCCACGCTTCGTGCACTCACAGCGCTGCGCCTCAGCAGGATATAAAAACATACCAACAGAAAAAAACGAGCCATGGGAGTACATGGCCTGTGAAGGGCAGCTGGGCAACAGAGCGGGGTGCGGCTGGCCCGAGGCGGGGCACGGCCGGCCCGACGCACACCACCGCAGAGCATCCACGGCTAGAGCTGTCGGCCGCATCTCTGCGTGGAACTCCTCGAGCCAGGTCGATCCGTGAGGGGTGTCATGGGGGCCCGAGGCGAGGCGAGGCTCGGCCCGACGCCATACATTTTGAAAAGCAAGTGCGCGTCGCCTACCTTCTCTATGATTCGACTCAGTTGTAACGACCTCATCCCCGCCTCAGCCCGCTCGGGAGCCCACTCGGGCATACCTCAGAAGCTACGGGGCGCAGCTTGGGGCGAGATGCACAACGCACTGGCGCCACCCAGACGCGGCCTCTTCATCTGCCGAACAAGTGCCATCCACCCTCTTCATTCCTGGCACGGGAGGCTCGCGAGGCATGCCACAGAGAGAAGCTACGAGGGCGCAATCAGCGATCATTGCATTCTTCTCGTTACTATAAATGAAGACTGGTCATCACTTTCAATTGCATATCTCTCTTATGACCTAATGAGAATTAACGGCCGGTGCATTGGTTAACTATCCCAGTTAGCCAGGCCCCAGTTCAACCGCGCACGACAACGCGGCTTTCGACGGCGAGCAGCACGCGACACTAGCAGTACAACAGCACCGGCACAGCGACGCCATGACAGCACATTGCAGACCGACTCACAATATTACGACATCAAGACGAAAGTGGTATATAGATGACATTGACAGGGGCAGGAGGCACACATGCAATGGACGACAATTGCTTGGCCGATGCATTCTAGGCACACACGGACAGCCGAAGCAATTTTCTTTACCGCACCGCCAGCTCTCTTGATCTCTCTTGTACACGCGCGCTTGATATCAGGTAAAGCCCATCGCCATCCGCAGCCATACTTGCTCAGGCGATGACCAAATATGCACCACTTCGCGGTGCCTTACATGTAGCGCTCACACTCATGCAAAGTGGCCAACATATACCCTAGATTGCTACACGTGACGACGCGTTTGCAGCACGCGCCGACGCAAAGACGACCTTCCCCCAGTATTCCAAAACGAAAAGAAGACACATGAAGACACCGACGCGGGAGACACTACAACGCACAGCAACACCTGACCACTACGACCCCGAGACAGCGACAACGCTCAGAGCACAAGTACAACGGAACAAGCAAGACGGCGTTGGCAACGCCAGCCTCGACAAGATGTTCGTCTACATATGTTTGCACTTGGGCCGCGAAGTTATACCAGTTCCTACTAAAATGGAGTGGGCCTATGCAACCAACCGAAGCCGCATTGCAATTTCTTGCCTGCCAGACACCAACCCAAGTTATTCAAGAATACTGCGCACACGACTGAACGACGCACTAAGCAATTGGAAGAGCATGAGCTCACACGACAGCATAAACGGCCATTGGGCACAACGACCATGCGACATACCCGTCTACAGCCACGCGCAATACAGGCGCGACGGGAAGTCATGCACACTGGGCGACACGGAGGGCAACGAGCTACGACGACAGTGCATCATCGAGCTCACATGGGATAAACTTCCCGACGACATCGACAGCGACGAGATATGCCCCAAGCAACCATGCTACAACAAAGACGGCACCGAGAAATACTTCAAAGAAACATTCTACCGCATCTACAACCAGCGGCACGCCCAGCGGTGCCGTTTCGCACCCGACGAGGGCAGCAACATGCACAGAAATATAAGTCCACAAACAACAGCACACTCATCTGCTGAATGGCCACAAGCGAGAGCAACATAGTGAAATAATCAGAGCTATTTCCCCTCTCTAACTCATTGGCTCACGCTGTCCACGCGTGGGGAGCAGCAACACTACACCCGCCACGGGCCACATCAACCATCGACAGGTCCCAGATGCATGTCGCGCCGCCAAGAACACACGACCAACCCAAATACGCGGAACAAAGAGAAGAAGCAAGCGACGTAGCAGGGGTGCTCAAAGAACGGACAGGCACAGTGAGACAACCACCACCACCACCACCACCAACATCAATGCGCCAAGCCGCACGACCACCGACACACTACAAGTTTCTAGCACCAACGCTTGGCAAGCCCGCCTGGCCACCAACGATCGGTGGGCTTTCATCCATTCCGGTCGTGGATAAACACCCGAGGCACCACGTGTGACCCGTGATCGTTATTGGCACACCGTTACATATTCCGCCTTCGATGCACATATCACACCCACTAGGTACGACATTTATCTATAGGCCCCCCAAACACATTGGGGGAGTACCGACAAACACCGACAGCGACAAGTTGCACCACGATTGGATGCAGCAGCATCTGGAGCAACGAGAACAAACGGAGCACATGGAATACGATTACCAGGACAGGCTACGCAAGTACTCATTAGGACACACTTTACCACCACCCCCAAATCCATTCATACCTCAACTCGACTTCAGGACAGAGCGCGAGCGCAAGCAAGACCGACCGCCAGCACCACTGACCCACGAACTTACGCCTCGACCCAAACCGAAGCTACCAACACCTGCCGCAGCAACACACCACAGCAGGCCGTAGTAACCAACCCCTGGGGCGACGAAGGCATCGCAGCAGCACTAGCAACCATTACCGAAGTGCACACATACGACGAAGACAGGCACTGCGATATCAGCGCCGACGAATACAAGCACAGCCAAGCGCCCTTTACACTGATGCCCCAACAACAAGGCCAGCGACACGATATGCACTGCCCACCAGGCTGGACAGCATACAGTGCCAAGAGCAACTACGATGACGACGACAGCGATGTCCACAACTGGCACTACGCAGTCTACTACAATGCTACCAAGAACATATACACTTGCATACTCCCAAGCGACCACCTCTTATTGCCTGGTTGTCACAGTTATCTCGGCAAATACAATCGCGAGAACTTCATCCGCAGCAATCGCCAGCGCGCCTCGCATCGTCCACCACCCAAGCCCGGCCCAAACGCGACGCGACTCTTCACGTTCAAGCTCCCTCCAACTGAGACGACCACCTACTCAAGACTTGATGGCCCCAAGACGGCGGACACACACCTTCCTCCACGGCAACCACGGCCAGACGACCAACCACGATTACTGCTAGGCCGAAGCCCACAGGATTTTGCTACGCGCGACCCACACAACGAAGACTTCAGATTAGCAGTCATCCTCACCAACAGAAACCTCACCTCCAGGATCAGCGCACCTACAACAACACTGAACGACACAGCCAAGCACGCTATCATCACTGCATCGCAATGGCTGCACTCATGCCACGACATACGACGAAGAATTGAGACACGACTGGGCAGCACGCATACACGACACAATACAATACGGTTCTTACAGCAACTATGCATTCCAATCGACATGTTGCACAACGACCAGAGCCTCACCACACAGCATACAAGGAGCCCAAGGTAGGTAGACGTTGGGAAATTTGGCGATCTACGACCTCACATCTCCCACCACCTGGACTTCCTGTGCATCAGAAACCGCATCAAAATTCAGAAAAGGCGACTGCGAGCTGTCCACGACCACGCAGCCTCCGCATCAACCATCGCCAAAACTACAAGGACTGCCAGTGCAAGGATTACTGATCGGCTCTCCCCTCCCTGCTCTTACAGCTGCTGGCACCCAAGCCACTCAGGTGTTCCGTTTCTCGCGCTCTTCTGGCATCTATGTAGTTTTGCGCTCACTTTGGCTCTGTGCTCTCCAGGCACACGCAGCTGTGTATATATATACATATATATATATATATGCTACACTTGTCACAGCTTATACCCCTTGTCTACACGCAGCGCCTGTTATCCTGGGGTCCTCCTGCTGTCGTTCGTCCCGTCCCTCTCCTCTCTCCCTTCCCGCTCCTCTGGGCCCTTGACCTCTCCTCTCTCCTTTTCGGGCGTGGCTCCCTGCTAGGATCGTTGGGTGTGTGTGGGGGCCTGGCGTCCGCTTGCGGACACCAGGCGCACGTGCCTGCCTAGCTTCGGGTCGGCACTGCGGTTGGTCCCTTTTTCCTCCTTCTGGATCGTTGTTGCTTGTTGTTGAGCCGACCATGTCCGCTTGTTTGTCCCTTTTGCCATCTCTCTGTGCACAGTTGCCCCATCTATGAGTTTCAGCACCACGTTTTGTGACCGTTGGCCCAGGGTGGCAGGAGCGGGCTCCTGATCATGGTTTTTGGGGAAGTGGACGGGGAGGGAGATATCCTCAGCTATTACACGGTCCCCTGGGCAACGAGGAATGGTCCCACCAGCTGAGCAGCTTACCCTTATTCCTCTTCGCATCCGTGTCCTGGAGTGACTCCCGATTCACCAGGCTCGGATGTCGCAGCGTCCCTAGGATTCGACAGGACAAACTTGCGTCCCCCACCGTACACGTAGCTTGCACAAGCTCGCCTAGCTGTTTTCCCCTACGCCGTTGCACTACTATCCTACGTGTTGTTCCTCACTGACTTAAGCATTGACATTGCCAGGTCATACGCGCCAGCCAAGCTACGTTGTGCCCACCTACGAGGGCCCGTGCAGAATCCGTAAAGCGCGATCACAGAAATACACGAGGGGCCCGAGGCTTTGGAGGTTGACGGTGAACCGTAAAGACCTGAGTAGCAGCTCAAGAATGGCAGCCAGGCTTGCATGTTCTTGTCAGTGATCACCTTACAGCCTTAGCCTCGATCATCCTGCACTCCACTCTACCTCCCTTGCCTCTTTACATGCTCGATTGATTAAGATGTGGAGGGGGGGGGAGCTTCCGTTCTACCAGAAAAGCCATTGCCGACCTGGTCAGCATATAGTATAGCCAGCCTATGGTTCGCGATAGTCTTCTCCATCTCAAGGCTGGTCAGCTTTTTCGCCAGTAACGTAATGATGCATCATAGGCCAGTTTTTACATCATGCCATCATCTCTGCTCACAGGAGAGCCTTTTACATGTTGCGATAGCCCCCTCAGCACGACACTAATTCGAGTTTTGCGGTGGTGGTGGAGGGTTCTATATCGGGGGTGGTCGGGGGAGCGCTTCTGGCAGACACCATTTGTCCTTCGGCGGAGGCCGTTCGCCCTGCTGTAGGCCGCCGGGTACGAGTAGTTGACTCCCACCTGGCGTATACGCCACCTCCCATTTGCCAGCCTGCACTTGGTAGATACGTTAAGTCGGATAATTGTTTACTGCACCTCTGATTGGCACATCCCCTACCGTACTTTGATGGCGGTGCCTGCGCTGCACTTGTTCTTGCGTCTTTCACCCTAAACACTGCTAACCTGGACAGGCCTGGCAGGATGGGCGGATGTACTGAGGATTGGTGATCACGAAATCCAACGTGCCTGGTGTGTTCGGTGAGCTAGAAAGTGCGGCTGTAGCGCTGAAGTGTGCCATTGGTGTCGGTGAGCGTGGCCTCTTCTTGTTGTGCAAAGTGCCTTGTGAATTCGTCTCTCTGTTGCTCGTCGTTTCCCAGTACCTTTCCCGCCGCGTCGGTGAACAAGGGCATGGCTTGTGATTTGGCCGCCTTTTTGTCTGGTGGCTGGTCCATATCGAAGTGCCGCTTTGGCGTATTGCCACGCTGCCTTGTGTTCGTGTATGGCGTGGAGTCGCTGGACAGTGTCGGAGATAGTTGCTATGTAGTTAGCTTTGTCTTGCTTGAGCTGTTGAGCAAGTGGCCTTTGTGTTGTAGCCTGAAACATCAGTATTGTTGGCTCTGCGGTGTAGTGGTGGTCTGTCGCAGCAGCGTATAATGCCAAGTGGAGCCTGTGTGTGCTGGTCCGTGGATGTTCCTGAAAGGTATTGCTCGATGCCGTTCTTGAATGTGTGTAACATGATGTTGGTGTTCATGTTGCGGCGTGGTGTTAGAATTGCTGTGGCATGTCGTTAGAGTTGGATTAGACTCATTGTGTCCGTGGTTCTGTCAGTTTGTCGAGGAGTGAAGTCGTCCGCCGGCAAGCATTATGCCGCTGCATCGTGCAGCATGTTGGTTGTTTTTCCTCCTCTTCCTCCTCCTCCTCCTCCTCCTCCTCCTCCTCCTCCTCCTCCTCGTGACTATCTATATCATGTTCTTTCATTCCCTCCTCTAGCTCTCCCACCTCCCTGCTGCCCCCCCTTCTGCTCCTGGGGAGATCTCTGGTCAGTGATGTTTTCGCCGTGCTGTTGCGCGCTCCGGAGGAGGCGCGGATCAACAGGAGGCTGCTGGATATATACCGCAGGCGCGCCGCGGCAGACGCGTTGGTGAAATATTTTGAGAGGAGAGTGGTGAGGAGGAGGAGGAGGAAATGCTATAACATGCTACAAGATAAGATCAAATAGGATAGCACCATGTAGTAGAATCCAATACCACCCAAGAGCCTAGGGCTCCGATCCACCCAAGAGCCTAGGGCTTCGAGGAGGAGGAGGAGGAGGAGAAGGAGGAGGAGGAGGAGGAACCATAGGATGAATAGCAGTAGGAATAGAAGGAAGAGGAAGAACATGATGCGGATGAGGGAGGAAGACGAAGAGGAGCGGGAGGAACGGGGGGGGACAGTTGAAGTGCCTGTGCGAGGGTAGTGGCATGCAGCCTGGCGGAAACGTCCTGCGAAGCGTTATTTAGAGATATGATTCACGAGAAAGCCGTGGCAATGTGACGGCTGCGCTTGTGTCCCCCAGCCTTCGGTGTAATTGTTTCTCTCTGACTGTTTCTGGTCCCTGCGAACATGTATTGATAAACGTCCCTTCGCTCTTTCGAATCGGATCAATAATAGCGGCACATCGCCCGCACCGTCGTGTCCTATTGTACGCGGCTCCAAGAATCCAACGTCGGTTTTGCAACCCAGTTGGACACAAAAAAAAATGCACACACATACACTGCATGTTCGCTGAATTTCGTTTGGGAGGTCTACCGTCGACGAAGAAAAACCGCGTGTCGAGGTCGCCACGACACCGCGCCGTCGAGAGTTCGCCGTGGCCGCAGCATTTGGGATTATTTTGCGAAACGACTTGTCTTGGCTTGGCTCTGTATGAGCAGTCTGTTCAGCTGCTCACCGTCATGGCTCTGGGCACCACGTGGACACTCTGCTCTTACCAGCCACGCATGTTTGTGCTCAAATGTTTGGTGTTGCCAGGTTCCCCGGGGCTTTGGCACCAGCGATCGGCAACCTCGCACGCGAGATGGTGCGCAGGACCAGCGCGGAGCTCAAGCGGGCGGTCGTGTCTCGGAACGAGGAGTGCGGATGGCCCATTTGCCTGGCGCCTCCCACGTGGCCAGGTTGCCCAGTCTGCCCGCTGGTGTTCTGCCCGGCGTGCCCCGCAGTGCCGCTTCTGGCATCGCCGCCGGCATGTCCAGCTTGCCCAGGCCCGTTGTCGGCGTTTGCGGGCCCAGAGGGGCGGCGTTCAAGCAGGCCTAGGATGAGGGCAAATCGTTTTCGGGCTTTCCAGGACATTTTCAAAGCGTTCTGGAGCGCTCTGGAACGGCCGCGCTGCCCGATGCATCCATCAGGCCCGCCAGTTCTCAGAGCTCCCGATTCATCCCCATCCGAAGTTGTCTTCATCCTGGCTTCGCCCGAAGTGCGGAGCCACTGCAGCGGCGGCTGAACGCGGGGCTGGGAGCGCTGGGCTGGATCGCGGGCCTCTGTTGCGCGAGGCCGACGCGAGGTTGGTCGAGGTGTTCGCGAACGCCTTGGCTGACCCTGGCGGACGGCGAGCACGACGTGCTGCGGGCAGGGGCGCTTGGAAACCGCGAAAACCAGCTCGTGCGAAATGGGCGGCGCCCGTCGCGCAGCGTTATGCGGCATCTGGCGGGGAAGACAGCCCGAAGTGACAAGGCCCCCGGGCTGGTGCGCGGAGGTGCCGAAGCACCCGAAGGGGTGCCGAAGCCCGTTCCGAGGATTGCGCGGGGCGGGTTGCACAAGAGGCCGTTGGCGGAGTTCCCGTGGGAGAAGCTTGAGCGGCGAGTGCAAGGGTTGCGGGCTATGTACATGCCCCCTGATCAACATGTGAAGACCCGTTGTGTTTCCGTTTTTGGTTGTCTGTTATGTTATCGTTGCGTGTGTGGCCTATTGTGGACTGCTGATATGCAGCGCATGTGGTCCACCATCCAGTCTTTGAATGTCTTGAAGGGTTGCGAGCAGGGCACGGGGTCAGCGGTTACCATATCGAGCGGTCTGGCGATGTGAGGGGTTCACTGTCGTTTAACCAATATTCATCCCCATCCCGATGTTCACCATCCCACAACCCCAGTTGGGGGTATGCCCCTCGAAACCCGAAAGGAACAGGCGACATCCCCTTCTGGAGAGGTAAATCGACCAGTGGAGCCCAGGCCACGCCCGTGAAGATAGGGATCGGTTAAGCGATGCTCATCCAGTCACCCGAACGTCAAGGAGGCCAAGTTGGATCGCAGATTCCAGGCGGGGCCCGTCTGCGAGGACCCGTTTGGAGGCGGCACCGCGCTCCAACGAGAGGCCTGGCCCCCGCTCGAGCTCTCGCCCAGAAGCGGCCCCACTTCGCTCGGCGGGTCGCGCACGCGGCGCGAGCAGCGAGGCAAAGTGGCGTTCTGAGCGGCGAATGCGCTCGAATGACTGGGCCGCCTGGCGACTCGCTGAGACAATGCATCCACCGCAGCTTCTTGCAGAGCATAGCGTTGCAACTCGTTTTAGCAGCGATGATGGCGCGCCCTGCACCTCCTTCTCGACTGCATGGAGCTCAACCGTGCCCATGCGCGACTCCCGAGGCTGCCTGCAGACCGCCGCGGAAGAGTACGCCCAGGCAGCTTTTTTCCAGTTTCGTCGTCATAGTCGCGCGCGCGTGCGTCAAAGCCAGGGTGCCTTTGTGCATCGAGCACACGCAAGCGAGCAACGTGACACGACCTCATCCTGCGACAAGCGTTGGCACGAAAAGGCGCCGCAGTGCCGCTATGCTCATCAGCGTCGATTCGGCTCCGCGAGGAAGCAAACACTCATCTGATTTCCGTGTGTTGAGACGAGCCAGATATTTGCATTCTCGCTGTTCCAGGGCAGAACAATGGCACAATCGAGTGCGGCTTCAGATCGACGGTTGGCCGCAAACACGCTGCTGCGGCAGGAAAGAAAATGACAGCGCTCTCGGCCGCCTACCCTTCCCGATCGGCCGAGGCGCCAGCAGAGGCGTTGCTTTGTACTACAAGAATCCAAATGATCTCTCTGTATAGCCGAAGCGCAACCTTTCCCATTAGATTGCGAGCTAATCGAAGGGTCTCAATTCCGATTCCGATCTGAAGTAGAAAGTTGGGTCGACTCTGCGAGTTGCAGGCAAGATTGCGCAACAAAAGTCAGGTCCGACGGTACACGGAAGACACACACACACACACACACACACACACATGTTGCGTCGGCGGCTAGGCAGAGTGTGTGCGCTGGCGATGTAGCATTAGCGAGGCACACAAAACGCGAATTTAGGGGGGAGGACGCCCAGCAAGGGATGCCGGGCTCGCTCAGAGCAGGGCCAGGCGGCGGCGGGGCAGCGCCACGGGCAGGGGCCAGCGGCTGCGAAGCAGCTGGGGGGGGGGGGGGGCGGACCAGGCGGCGGCAAGAAGCGGCGCCAAGGGGGGCAGCGCCCAGCACGAACTGGGAGCGAAGCAGCGAGCAGCGGGAGTCCAGGGTGCCGAGGTCACATGTGACCTGCGAAGCGCCCAGGGATAGCGACACGGACGAGGCCACCACCAGGGCCGGCCAAAGGATAACGACGGACAGCGAGCCCACCAGCCAGGGAGCGGGGGCGACGCCCGAGGTGCAGGGTCGCGTCTGCCACTGAGGCAGCAACAGACCGCCCGGCCAGGACGGCATGGGACGGGGGGCGCAGCAGGGAAGAACAGCGTGCCAGGCGCCGAGGCCAAGCGCAACCTAGAAGGCAGCTTTGGACGGGACAACTGGCCCGAGGCGGGGGACAGAGCTGGGAGGAGGCGCAAGGCAGCGCCCGGGGAGGCAGGCACGGCGGGCAGGCCCCACGGATGCGAGCCGGGAGGGCGGTAGGAGCGAACGTCATGGGTGACCTACAAGGCACCAGGGCGAAACAACGAAGCCCGCTGGCGGCAGGCTGGCCAGCGAGCCAGGCAGGCCGAAAGGCGAGAGGGGGGGCCAGCACAGGAGAGGCAGACCCGAGGGGCGGGAGGAACGAGGGGGGGCGGGGAGACAGCGGCGCGGCGCAGGACCAGCGCCACAGAGAAGTGAAGAGGCTGCCAAGGGAGGGGGCAGCGGGCGCAGGACCGGCGCCAAAATCCCGCAGAGGGCCGGCGACCCAACCTGCACGGGCGGAGCCGAACAGGGGATGCAACGGCGGGGGCGGGGACCCCCCCCCAGGGGCGACAGAGTGGGGCGGGCGCAACGGGTGGGCCCAATCCCCGCGGCTGGGGCGAGGGCGCAAGAGCGGGAGGGGGGGGGGCAGGGCGGGCGCCAGGGGCGGGCGGCGAGACTGGCCCACCCAGCGCCAAGGCCAGGTGCGAACACCCCAAAGACAGGGCGCGGGCGCACGGGCCCCGAAGCATGGGTTGACTCAGCGGTTGATCATCACCTCGCGGGGGGCGAAAGGGGAGTGACCAGCAAGAAGGACAGAGCGGCGGACGGCCCTCGCAGAAGCGGGGCGCCACATGTGAGAGGAGCCGAGGCAACTCGTCGCTGATGTGCCACGACGCGGAGAGCAGCGAGGCGCCAGAGGCGGCGAGCTGGAGGGGCCACACCAAACAGGTGCATTGATTGTGGTCGGAGCAGGGGGCACCACCGAACCGGCGCACTGAAGTGTGTTCGCGCAGGGGAGGACGGGGACAGGGCCTTCTCTGAGCTTGCGCGCGCATGCTGCGGGGGGGCAGGCGCTGGGCCACACCGAACTGGCGCGCTGAGTTGTTGAGGCCAGCCGTGATCAGCGGGCAAGTAGGGGTAGCAAGAGCGCGCGGGGGCGAATTCTTGCGTAGAGGAGTGGGCGCCCGGCTATACTGCAGCTGCCTACCATTGGCGACCCGAGGCCAGGTGGAATCGGCTGGCCTTTTAGCCTTGCCGCGGGGTGGGGGGGTCTTACCCTTTGCCTTTTCCACCATGACTGGCGAGCCCCCTCTCTTCCATCTCTTGGTCCCGCGAGGCGTGCCAGTCGACCTGGATGTTTTTGCTCCAGCAGAGGGCGCGGGCGTCGAGGTCGGCCTGAATGAGCTTGGTGATGCAATCCATGAAAAACTCGACTGGCAGGAGGCTCGGGCCCCGGGCGGACCCTTGTCTGCCCATGCGGTGGTCGGAGACAGCGCCCCAGCCGATGACCAACATGGGGCCACATTCTTGTTTGAGGCGGTTGACCACCTCGGGCCACCCCTCCCGGCTGCAAGCACTGTGATTTCAGCCAGGGTGCCAGTTGATGGATTGGGGCGGTTTGTTGCACAACTTGTCGTCGCGATCCCAGAGGGGAGTATAGTCGCCAGGCAAGATGGCAGCGCGGTGGGACTGACAGGACTGGCGCCAGGGCTGGTCGCTTCCCCGTGGGTCGCTCCCGTTGCCATTTCCCGTCGTCTGGGGGCTGGGGTGTTCGGTGGCGCGGAAAGTCTTGCGCGCGGGCTCCTCGGCGGCGCCAGCGGGCGCGCCTCCGTCGGACTGCTCTGCCTGTAGCGCGGGCCCGCTTTCTGGGACCGGGGGAGGCGCGGCGACGACGGCTATGCCAGTGGCTCACCAGCTGGGCCAGGGCGGCGCGCCTGCCGCCCCATTGAATGACATCCCCGAAACCCAGGCTGAGGGACAATGTCGCCGTAGATGGTCGCGGCCTCGGCCCATGCCCTAGGGTCACCAGGGGGCCCTGATTTGATGAGGGCGGCCGCGCGGTGGTCAGCGGCCCAGGTCTTCCATGCCTCGTCGATCTGGGGGATAGGGAGCTGGCATATGCAACCACGATGCGTGCGATAGCGCTGTCAGCCCCCCCTTCGGCCTGTAGCGCGTCGTTGCGCCCCACTGCTTCCAGCTCTGCAATAACCCCCACCTTGAGAGCTGGGCAGGCGGGGGGGGGATGTCGGGGAGGCTGTCCAGCAGGCTGTTGACATGCTGGGGAGGCTGGACAATCGGCCTGGGCCGCGACCTTCCCGCCCTCTCCTCCGCTGGCGCAGGGCGGCCAATTGCGAGTGGTCGCAGTGCTGCAGAGCTGCGACTGTTAGGCGGGCCACGGGTCAGAGACGGCTGCCTCGGACTGAGGCAGGGCGGAGGCGTGCAGGAGCGGCCGGAGCTGGGGCCGCCGCCGATGCTGGAGGGGCGCCCCTGCGAGGATTTAGCCCGGCTGTCGGGGGAGCGGCTGGGCGGGTCCCGTCGACGCGCTCGGCGGCGCTTTTGCCTAGGGGCGCGTTTCTGGCTTGGGCTTCTGGGGCTGCTCGGGCGCCGGCGGCGGGCTGGGCCGCGGTTCCGCGGGCGCCCACGCTGGGCCCGCGGCTGCGTTGGCCGCAGTCGGGGGGCGGGCGTTTTCGAGTCGTGGCGTGAGCTAGCAGCTCCCGCGCCAGCGTCCCTGGGGACGCTGCTGGCGGCGGTGTCAGAGAGCAGGTCGAGCGGATCAGTAGATCGGCGAGGGGCTTCCAGTGGGCGCCTCTGGCCCTTCGGCCGGGGGGGAGAGGGGGCGCGGCTGGACGGTCGCGCCAGGGACGTCGGTCGCGGGGCGGACATGGCCAGCTTCCTCTCCAGCTTGGGAGCGACACGGGGAAGCATCAGAACGCCGCCCCGCTCAAGGATGACCTTGACGCGACTGGGGCGGGCATCCCACCAGTGCACGAGGGAGTCGGCGCAGTGCCAGGTGGCGTTCCACTGCTTGTTGGCAAAAAGCTGCCCAAGTTCGCGGACGGTTGGGAGGCCGCGAACGCCGGCCCTTGGGGCTTCATTCTTTTGTCGGACAATGGAGATCCCCAGCGGGGCTTCCCCGCGTGCCCATTGGCGCGGGGGGCATCGCAGGGGCAGCGGTCTCACTGACACTGCCAGAGACCGCGCTTGATGTTCCGGCAAAACCTATCGTCCGTGGCACGGAGCAGGGGACCGGCAGCGTTGGTGCAGGCGGGGCTGCGCGCATTCGAGACTGGCGAGGTGCGCTTCCATTTTGTCGCCTGTGGGTACGGGGAGCCACTTGAAGGTGAGGTCGGCCTTCCAGCAAGTTTTGCAGTGCCATCGGCAGTCCTGCCCCTTTCTGTAGCACTCCTGCCGGCTGGCGGCCACCGCTTTCCTAATGCTAGGGTGAACCCATGCGCCTCCGCTGTTTTTGCGGGGGTCGAAAGGGCCCTTTCCGCAGTGGTTGCAAAAGATGCACGGGGACTGCACGTCGGCGTGCAAGCGGTTGTCGCCTGCCCCAAGGAGCGGCGGGAGCAGGTCGGCGCCCGGGAGCGCGCCGGAGGGGGGGGGAGGCCAGGTGAAGATCTCTGCTTGATCCAGATAGTCCGCCTCCGAGGTAGATGGGAGCAATGGGGACATGGTCTTCTGGGAGAAGGCCGAGCGCCGTGCCGGGCAGTGCCTGTGACAGGGCGCAGGCGGCGCACTTGTGCGACCGCAGGCAGGAAAGGTCGGCTGGGGGCGCGAGGAGGCCGCATGCCTCGAGCGCGCGATTCAAAAGGAAGTCGCCCGCGGCCGCCTCCTCCCATGTCGCAGCCTGGCGCGGCGCGACCAGGCCAGGGCGGCGATGGGCAACGGGGTGACCAGCCCAGAGCATGCCCTTATGAAGGTTTCGAGGTACCCGCGGAGCCCGCGGAAATCCTCGTCTCCGAGGTTGGATGTTCTACCGAAGCTTTCGCGAAAGGGGAGGCGCGCCTCTTAGTGCATGGGGGGCAGATGCCAAGGGCCGCTTCCAAGATGTCGCCGATGTGGCCGGGGCTACCGCAGGGGGCCAGGGTTGCGCGGGGCTCTCTGATCAGCGTGAGCATCAAGAGCAGGATGGCGTTTGCCCAGGGTCGTGCGATAGGCACCCCGGAGTTGTCCCAGAGCAGCCCGCCCACTATTGCACCTTGGTGCGCGCGGGGTCCTGTAAGGGCAGTGAGATACTCGTATGTGGGCTGTCCCTGGTGGCGCTTGCACTCGCATGTTGTCTTGCTCCAGGCGCCAGGGGGGCACCTGGTGGTGCCGTCTGGGGCTGGTCCATGTGCCTTTTCCAGCGGTTCTCCGAGCGCTGTCCAGAAGGCGGGGGGGGCAGCCTGTCGTCGGCGATGCCGCACTCTGGGTCAGAGCTGGGCTGCAGCCCCGCGATGCGCAACAGATAGGCCCAAGAGGCAGTGCCAACGTAGATAAACGCGTCCAGACCATGCTCGCCGTAAAGATACCCGTCGTGGCTGACCTATTTCAGGCACTGCTCGAAAAGGTCCATGGACGCGTCTCCTGGGCCGTATTGGCGGGGGTGGAGACTGACCACGCAGTACAGGACGGTTGCTCGGGCTGGGTCTTGCAGTAGCGTGGTGCTTGTGTCCTGCTGCAGCTCCTCGCCCAGCCTTACCCAGCTGCGGCTCGGGGGTAGCCCACTGTCGCACAGGGTACGAAAGCAAAGGGCACGCTGGTCCGCAACCTTCTGGGCCTTCCGCTCGTCGCTGCGTCGGTCCTGTGCTACAGCAAGGCGCGTCAGCTCCTCCTGGGTGAACGGGTGGGTATGGGAGCTGATGGGGGCCTGTTGCACTTTGCACAGGGAGAAGTCGGGGGGCTCTCTGAGGTCGCGTCGCGCGCCTGGGGCCCACAGACTGGCGGTCTCGAGCAGCAGTTATCCTGGCGTTGAGCATGACAATGACGCCGTCTTATGCTCTAGCAAAGGCAACGTCGATGCGGTGGGGATCGTCCATAAACCCGCACTGCCCTGTAAAGTTGGCACGGGTAGTGCAAAGGATGACGTGGTTGGCCTCGCCCCCCTGACTGCCGTCGATTGTGGACACACTGACGAGACCCTGCTCAAGCAGGCGGGGGCAGGCAGAGTCGAGGCCGTGCAACGCGAGCCCCAGGCCATTGAGGTCGGTGGATGTCTTCTGTCAACGAAAAAGCGGGCCTGAGGGCCCGCCCCTGCCCTTTCTTGACCCTTTCGTGGAGTGCCGAGAGCCGGGTGGGGTGGAGGCGCGGGAGAGAGATGAGGTACCTCTGGGAGGAGCCGCTCCACTCCCTTGCCACTTGCCATGGTAGGCGTGGAGGAAAGCGAGAGCGTCGGTGGGCCATCCTGTCTTAATCAGGGCAGTTTGGGCGCGATACCCGCAGAAAATCAAGACGCGCTTGTTGATCTGGAGCAGGTGGTGCCCACTGGCCTCGACAATGTCGCAGACCGCAGCAGCTTCCCTGAGGTCGGCCGCGCCTTCCACTAGGAGGGCGGTCAATTCCGCCGCTTTCTCGTGGGCGACCAGGACGCGGATGCGGTCGCCTGGCTAGGCTCCATAGCGTGGGTTTTGGACACCGCTCGCCCCGATTAGAATGGGGTAGCCGTCGGGATCGTCGGGGGGGGATCCGGGGGGCGCTTGTGCAATTGGGTTGGCGCTCCTCCAGGGAATCCCGAGGACGAGAGGTCTCTGCGCGAGTGGCCGGGTCTGGCTGGAGAAGAGCCTTCCTCCAAAGAAGCAGGCGGATGCCCATTGCAGGATGCCAGGGTGCATGCGGTAGCACTTATCGAGCAAGACGTTGCGTTGATCGGCGGCCCCTAGGGAGTCGCGGAACCTGGCGAGCATGGAAAGTCCCAGCCCAAGAGCCGCAGCGCTGGGGGACATTACCGCGGGACACAGCTGGTTCTCGTCTCCACAAAGTACGAGCCGCCCGCCGCTATGAGCGGCGATGGCCAAAGGGATGGCCGCGACAGGCTCCGTGGACTGACCAGCTTCACCCAGGATCCCGATCTGGATCCTTGAGAAGTCGGGGTTCGCAAGCTCGGCAGCGAGCTCATGGGTGGCCAGCACCAGACGGGCGTTGAGGAGAGCTTGCCTTTTCTCGCGGGTGGTGATTCCAGGCCGATGTCTCTGAGGGAGAGGTGGTTGGCTTTTGGTAACGCTCGATTGGGGTGAGGTCGCGGGCCTCGGGGTTAGTGACCTTGCCGGCGTTGGCCCGCCTGACGGCTGCTTCTGGAAAGCCGCAGCCTCGGTTCAGCCTGCCTGCCGCGCTGGCGTCGGCGAGGTACTTTGCGTGCACCATTGAGTCCAGGGATTGGTGCAGCACTGCGGTCTGGGGTTAATTGTGCTCGAGCCGATTTGCGGCCTCGTCCGCAAGGTGAGGGGATGGAGAGGGCAGCGACCGCTGAAAGACGCTCCCAGCCCATTCTTCCATTTCGCGGTCGCTCAGAGGAACTCCGTTCTTGGGGGTGAGGTAACCGTCGGGGTCGGTGATCTGGAGGTTGAGGGTGGCTCGCGCGCAGAACCGAGGCGGAGAAAGTTCAGTGCAACGGCCAGGGCCCCGCGCGCGCTGGGTTCAGAAGGAAGCAGCGCTATACGCCATCCTGGCGTGAAACACACACACACTGACACACACACACACACACACACACACACACACTGACACACACACAGACACACACACACACACACACACACACTGACACACACACACACACACATTCACACACACACACACACACACACACACATTCACACACACACACACATTCACACACACACACACATTCACACACACACGCATACACACGCACACGCACACGCACACGCACACGCACACGCACACGCGAACACACAGACACAAACTCACACACGTTCGGGCGACGCGCCCACGCGCGTGGCGGCGCGGCGGGGAGCAAGTCAAGCGAGAGAGCTAGGACCAGGCCAGCTCATGCAGCGTGGAGAAGCTGGAGCCGCCCATAGGAGATCGACAGCAACACTCGCGAGGGGGCAGTCGCGAGGGGAGTGGGGCAGGAGAAAGAAGGTGGAAAGAGGGGGAAGAAGGACGGACAAGAAGGAAGCAGTGCGACAGTGATGTGGCGAAGTAGGAAAGCGACATCGGCAGCCGACCAGGAAGAGGAAACAAGGCAGAGTGCGGAATCCTTGGATAGCCAGGGGGCCACATGGGGGACACAGCAAGGACGGTGAGGAGCAACCAGGAGCGGCGCGGGAGAAGGGGGTAAGGCGGCAAAGATGCCCGCGATGAAGCGGGTCACAAATTTTCACGCACACGCGCACACAAACAACAACAAACACACAATCACAACCAAAGTTGTAGGGACTGCACGCATGTGTTTATCACATACTTCTGTCGTAATCGCACGTGTTTGCTCACACGCTTCCAATCACAGGCCCACCCTTTGAGGGTCATTGGGGTTTCACCCCCTCGTTTCGGCCAGTTGCTGAAACAGCACCGCGGCCCATGCCCGCCGTCGGCATTTCAGCCGCGGCGCTGAGTTCGAGGCGCGGTTCGGCAACAGAAGCCTGGGTCAAACCGGTGAAGAACAACATAAACCAAATGTGCCATCATCGTCGTCATCGCCACCCTTCGCTCGCAACAGCTCGGGGAACCGATCTCGTCACAACCTTTTTCTTCCCCCTGATCCTTTTTCCCTACCTAGGCTCTGCCTAGAAGGGTTCTTACTCGGTGTGCTTAAAGGGCCGGGCAGTGGGGCTCGCCCTGGGCGGTTCCCCCAGGATCCGCCCCGCGGTTCCCCCAGTCCCCTGGGAGCTTTAGCTTTAGCTTTAGCTTTAGCTTTAGCTTTAGCTTAGCTTTAGCTTAGCTTTAGCTTAGATTTACCTTAGCTTTACCTTAGCTTTAGTTCAGATTTAGCTTAGCTTCAGCTTAGTTTCAGCTTAGTTTCAGCTTAGCTTGAGCTTAGTTTGAGCTTAGATTTAGCTTAGATTTAGCTTAGATTTAGCTTAGCTTTAGCTTAGCTTCAGCTTAGCTTCAGTTTAGTTTTAGCTTAGCTTTAGCTTAGCTTTAGCTTAGCGTTAGCTTAGCCTTAGCTTAGCTTTAGCTTCGATTCAGCTTCGCGTTAGCTTAGCTTTAGCTTAGCTTTACTTTAGCTTTAGCTTAGCTTCAGCTTAGCTTTACTGTTACTACTAATGCTGCTTTCCTAGGGGCTCCAACTCCTAAGTAGGGTCGCACTGGGATAATTATTGTCCTATATTATTATCTTCCTCCACCCCCTTCGCATCTTCCATCCGGCAGTCAAAAGGAGGCCCCACAGGAGCATCGTGCCCACGCTGTGCGAAGAGGGCGACGACGGCAACTACGGTTCCACCTCCGTGCAGGACGTGCACTGCGTGCAGACCATGGCGCGCCCCAGCAGAAGGGGGGGACAACGAGAAGGGCAGGCGGAGGAGGACGGCCCTTTCTACATTGTTCTGACGCGACTGCAGAGCAGACGCGTCGCGGCAGGCACCCATAAACCGGACCTTGGCACTTGTTGGTTGTTGGCCGTAGTGCAGTAACTAAAAATAAGACCAAGAGTAAAGCATTGGTGAGTAAAGCATTGGGGTCGTTTTCGGCATTCACGAGTGATTTTGCGACATCTGGCGCAGGGATTCAGTTCAGAAACTCGTTCGCGGTGGCAGAGGAGAAAGAAGAAAAGGAGGCGGCGGAAGAGGAGGCAGAGGAGGCGACTTTGTACACCCATTGCTGTAGCAAGAAGAGGTCGATGACAGGGGAGCGACAGAGGAGGAAGACTCAATGATGCCGATGCGTCGGCGCAGGAGGAGTAGGATGAGGGCGGATGGGAGGAAGCTAAGTCACAGGAGGAGGAGGAGGAAGGAGACGGCAAGGGTGAGGATAGCAGAGGCTAGTGGAGGCGAGAGCACGATAGAGGCTGCCAAGACCGTCGAGCAGCGAGGTGTGGGAGGGGACGGGAGTCGAGCAGAGCGGAGTGGAGTGGAGTGGGGCCGAGTCGAGTGGAGGGGAGCGGAATAGGGTGGAGGCGAGCGGAGCGCGATCAAGTGGAGGGGAGCAGGAACCCATAAATAGGCGAGTGGGCGCCTAGTACCAGGGAGGTGTTCCCAAATTGTGCTTCTCTTTGGACTTCAGGGTGCCTTCTCCCATGGTCGGCCTTTCGGAGTCGGCATGCTGAGCGCGTGCATCAGCAGCTAGTGGCCACGAGCTGCCGCAGAAGCCTTGACGCCGGTGCGGGAAGAGGGGGCTGCCGTGGCCGGCGGGACGCCGAGGCCACCCGCATCTATTTCGGCCTCTTCGTGGCGGAGTCCAAGTTCCGCTCTGAGACCGAGAAGGCGACCAGGTTGATAAAGGCCGGCCGCCAGCCGCCCCGCCGCGCAGCGCCTGTCCGCCACTGGCGCTGCCACGCCGCGCGCACGCGCAAGGCGGGAGGAGGGAGGAGGCGTGAGATGGGGGGAGGAGGAGACAGGGAGGAGGACGAGGAGGAGGAGGAGGAGGAGGAGGCGGGAGGAGGACGCTGGGAGGAGGGAAAAGAATACGGCGGGCTCGCGTCGTGTCGACGGGCGGCGACCCCGCCGCTGGCGTTCCACGTTGAACGCCGCCAGTGACCAGAACCGGTCGATGCTGAATGGTCTGACGTGTCGGAAACGGCCGATCGTTCGAGGTTGAACGATCCCTGCGTTGTCAGGAACCAACGTCGAAGTCGACACGACCGACACGAAGCTGCCGTACGGGAGAATGCAGCAGAATGCCAGTCAGCAGCGTGGCCACAGCAAGTCATGTTCGCCGCCGCCCCCCGCTCTGGAGGGCGGCTCTGGATGACGCACGCACTGTCGCTGAGGCTTACAGTTCAAAAGAATGTGTGCGAACACTGGCCTGCCCACCCCCTTTCCCGAGCCGCTCCCAGACGGCGGGAGTGGCCAGCCTCGGCCAGGTTTCGGGGGGCGGCACCGGCGGAGAAATCTCAGGTGTGGTTTTGCCGAGGTGGTGGAGATCCCAGTGCACTCGTCAGCGAGCTGTACCACCTCCGTTGGCCACGCTAGCAAAACTGGCACATTTCCAGCACCACGCAAGTCCTTTCAGCATAGCAACGGTATGGGTGGGGTGCACGCTTCGAGTGTGGGTTTTGGCTTTAGACACGGCAGAGGTGGAGACTAGAGCAACGGCACCGTTCTCGCTTTGATACCTCTGGATCAGGTCGCCTAGGAGAATCACGAGGCGGATGAGAACGATGCGAAAGAGGATGGACGAGGCATGAGGAGGGAGAGGAGGAGGAGGAGGAGGAGGAGGAGGAGGAGGAGGAGGAGGAGGAGGAGAGGAGGAGGAGGAGGGGGAGGGATGAGCAGGAGGTGAAAGAGGAGGTGGAGGAGGAGGAGGAGAAGGAGAAGGAGGAGGCGGGAGGGAGGAGGCGAGATGAGGAGGAGGAGGAGGCAGGAGGAGATTGGAGCGGGAGGAGGAGGAGCAGGAGGAGGAGGAGGAGGAGGAGGAGGAGAAGGAGGAGGAGGAGGAGGAGGAGGGGGAGGAGGAGGAGGAGGAGGAGGAGGAGGAGGAGAAAGGAGGAGACCAGAGGAGAGAGGAGATGAGAGGAGGAGAGAGGAGGACAGGGGAGGAGAGAGGAGGAGAGAGGAGGAGGACGGCAGAGCCTCCTTCCTTCTCTTCTGCTGACCCCCCCCCCCAGGCGCGTGACCGCGAGGGCCTCATGGCTTTCATCACGAAGCCTGAGGCGCCACTGAGGAAACGAAGGGAGGGGGAGTGGCACGCGGCGTAGATGTTTCTCGCCCGGGTTGGTTTTCGCCCGGTTCGTTTCGCCCGGGTTGGCTTTCGCCCGGGTTGGCTTTCGCCCGGGTTGGCTTTCGCCCAGGTTGGCTTTCGCCCGGGTTGGCTTTCGCCCAGGTTGGCTTTCGCCCGGGTTGGCGTTCGCCCAGGTCCCGGGTTGGCTTTCATCCGAGTTGGCTTTCGCCTGGGTTGGCTTTCGCCCGGGTTGGTTTTGGCCTAGGTTGGTGGTTCGCCCGGGATGGTATTCGCGTGGGGTCGTTTTCGCCCTCCTCTTCCTCCTCTCCGCTTCCCGCTCCTGTCCTTTTATATTGCTGCTGCTCGTTTTCCTCCTCTCCTCTGGCACCTCTTGCCCGCGGCCGGTTGGCTGGAGCTGCGTTCCCGCAGCAGCATTGGAAGTACAACACCCCGCCTTCTTCCCAGACGGCCTGACCTACACATCAACACCGCCCTTGCTCAGGCCCCCCTGAGGCACAAGGTCAGTCAGTGCTACGTGCCCCCTGGCAAAGCGAGACGCGTGCTCACTCGAGCGCGCCCCACACTTTAGTGTCCCGCCCGCCCGACCCAACCCGCCCGTCAGGGTCTGCCCGACCCGACCCGCCTCGCCTGTTAGGGTCCGCCCGACCCGACCCAACCCGCCCGTTAGGTTCACGCGTGCTCGCTCCAGCGCGCCCCGCACTTTAGTGCCCCGCCCGACCGACCCGACCCGACCCGCTCGTTAGGGTCCGCCCGGTCCGACCCGACCCGTCCCGCCCTTAGGGTCCGCCCGCCCGACCCGACCTGCCCGTCAGGGTTCATGTGTGCTCGCTCCGGCGCGCCCCACACTTTAGTGTCCCGCCCGCCCGACCCGACCCGCTCGTTAGGGTCCGCCCGACCCGACCCGACCTGTCCTGCCCGTTAGGGTCCGCCCGCCCGACCCAACCCGCCCGTTAGGGTTCACGTGTGCTCGCTGCGGCGCGCCCCACACTTTAGCGTCCCGCCCCCGACCCGCCCGTTAGGGTCCGCCCGACCCGACCCGACCCGTCCCGCCCGTCAGGGTCCGCCTGCCCGACCCGACCCGCCCGTTTGAGTTCACGCGTGCTCGCTCCGGCGCGCCCCACACTTTAGTGTCCAACCCGCCCGACCCGACCCGCCCGTTAGGGTCCGCCCGACCAGACCTGTCCCGCCGTCAGGGTCCACCTGCCCGACCCACCCCCCCGTTAGAGTTCACGCGTGCTCGCTCCGACGCCCACACTTTAGTGTCCCGCCCGCCCGACCCGACCCGCCACCCGACCGACCCGTTAGGGTTCACGCGTGCTCGCTCCAGCGCGCCCCACACTTTAGTGTCCCGCCCGCCCGACCGTTTTCGACCACCCGCCCGACGCCGCCCACTAGGGTTCACGCGTGCTCGCTCCGGCGCGCCCCACACTTCAGTGTCCGTAGGGTCCGCCCGGCCCGACCCGACCCGTCCGCCCGCCCGTCAGGGTCCGCTTGCCCGACCCGACCCGCCCGTTAGAGTTCACGCGTGCTCGCTCCGGCGCGCCCCACACTTTAATGACCCGCCCGCCCGACCCGACCCGCCCGTCAGGGTCCGCCCGACACGACCCGACCCGTCCCGCCCGTTAGGGTCCGCCCGCCCGACCCGACCCGCCCGTTAGGGTTCACGTGTGCTCGCTCCGGCGAGCCCCACATTTTAGTGTTCCGCCTGTCCGACCCGACCCGCCCGCAGGGTCCGCCCGACCCGACCCGACCCATCCCGCCCGTCAGAGTCCGCCTGCCCGACCCGACCCGCCCGCACTTCTTAAGTGTCCCGCCCGCCCGACCCGAACGGCCCATTAGGGTTCGCCCGACCCGACCCTACCCTACCCGTCCCGCCCCCGCCCGACCCGACCCGCCCTTTAGGGTTCACGCGTGCTCACTCAAGCGCGCCTCACACTTTAGCGCCCCGCCCGCCCGACCCGACGCGCCCGTCAGGGTCCGCCCGACCCGACCCGACCCGTCCCTCCCGTTAGGGTCCGCCCGCCCGACCCGACCCGCCCATTGGAGCCCGCCCGCACCTATCCCTGGCGAAAGCCAACTCCTGCGATGCCAACCCTGGCAAAAGCCACCCCCCAGCGAAAGCCAACCCCGGCGAAAGCCAACCCCGGCGAAAGCAAGCCTGGCGAAAGCAAGCCTGGCGAAACGAAGCCCGGCGAAACGACGCCCGGCGAAAGCCAACCCCGGCGAAAAGCATCCGTGCCGTGGGACGTTTGGCCAGAGAGTACCGGAAGGTCTGCGAGGTGACCCAGACATCCGATGTCGTGGCCACTTCTCTTGGCAAGCGTGGGCAGACACGGTCGACTAGACGTAAGAGTGACCTTTCGCAGGAGTGACCTTTGGTGCGGGCACTGATGGGTCCCTAGATGGCTGAAAACGAAACAGTAGCAGCTGCTGGCGCGCCCGGGTTTGGTCCCCCCGCGGCCCCCAAAAAGCCGCGCACCAAAGGTCACTCTTACCCAGGGCCACTCTTGCGTATAGCCGACACGGTCGCACGCGGTGCAGCACCGGCGGGCAGCGCTCGCGCGAACATTCGGGTCGTGCAGGAGCGGAGGCGCAGCAGCAGGGAGGCCGCCGCAGGAGGGGGAGGGGAAGGAGGCTCCGGGTGCGCGCCGCTCCAGGCTAAGTCGGGCCTGTCCTTCTACAGGGGGAATATTCAAAAATAGTATTCAAAAAAAAAGGCTGGGGACTATTTTTGTTAGTCTTTTCGGGCATCTTGTGAGTATGTTTGAGATGTTTTACTTTTCGTCCAAAATCCCCCTGTATGGGGGACAGGCCCGGCCTAACTCCAGGCAGGCGCGTCGTGACCAGGCGGCCACGGGCGGCAGCGTAGAAAGTTCTCGATGGGCCCGACCAACTCCTTGGGAGCAGAAGTGGGAGTCCCTAGTCGGGGAAACGCGTAAGACCCGAGGAAGCTGGAACTCGGGTTTGCCGTTTTTTTTTGACGAGCGCGTCCTGGATTTTGACGGTCCCGTTTTCGCGGGACGTCTGCAGCGGGAGCCCGCGTCAAATTTCAGATTCGGTCTCGTCATTTTTATGATGGCCCCCGTCAGGCCAACCCGAGTCTCCCGTACCCGATTATCACGTCTGCCCGACTTGCGTGTAAGCAGTGTTTGGGAAAATCGATGTATGATGATCTTTTCGTCTTTACATATGTACATTAACACTTGTATACACGAACACATCATAGCTATGTGTATGGTTGTAAACGCATCACGAATGGATTCGTCTACACAAATATAGATAGATGTATGTATGTGCATATATATATACATGTGTAAATATATGCTAGCCCCCCCAGGGACCCCATCTGAAGAAAGAAAAGTAAAGGAAATTGCGGGAAAGAGAGAGAGAGAATAAAAAAGAGAGAGAGAGAGAGAAAGACGGAGAGAGAAAGAGAGAAGGGACGAGCACGAGAGAGAGAGAGACACAGAGAGAGAGAGAACGAGCACGAGAAACAGAGAGAGAGAGAAGGATAACGACCCGAGGTAGATGTGTATATTGATGAGTGTATACGCCAGTTTGCACGTTGATGTTGGATGCGACCAAAAACAATAATGCTCATATTCGGAAGCCGAACAAACAGAGTGCACTCTCCCAAGGTGCATGTATGATCGCACTGGCAGCCCTCAGCATGGGCCGCCCGCGGCGCAACTCGCGCGCGTCGACAGCCCCAGGGCTGCCGAGTAGCTCCCCAAGTGCTGCAGCGCAGCACCTATCGCACGAGCTTCGAGATCATGTCCCCCGTGGCCTGCCACAAGTCCTGACCTCGCATCCAGTAGGCCCACTGGGCGGACCTCACCCGATGGCGCAGCATGTCGGACCCGACCGCGGCCGTCACGCCCTCCAAACACCCGCGCAGGTGCCGCCAAGCGCGGTCGATGATCTGCGCCCCAGCCTTCACGTAGAGGTCGCCCTTGTCAGGGATGCAATGCTTGACGACTTTGGTGATGCTGGGCTTGATCCACACAGCCTTGCCCTTGATCACAACGCGCTTCATCTGGTGAACCACGTTGTCGTGCAAGACGCCGTCCATCTTCAGCTTGTACGCTCTCGCCCCGTCCGCGCGAAGCAAGACCTTCCTGGACTTGAGGAACTTGGCGGCGATCGGCGCCCAGTCGCGCTTCCGCATGGCCCCAGGGCCAGGGGTGCGGCGAACCGTCTTCGACGGGTCTAGGCGACAGAACACCAGGGATGCCGGATCGCCGCGCTCCACGATGCCACCCCACTGCTCCCAGGAGACGTCTTTTTCGTGTCGATGCCATCTGGAATCACATTGCGGAGGTCGACCTTGTCGGCCTCTACGTCATGCCAGTGCCCATTCTGGCCGAACTTCATCCCCTTCTGCTTTTTCTCCACGAACTTCGACCGAGCCTCGTGCAGCCTTTTATATAAACCCTCCATGACCTTGCGGTTCCTGCCCGTCAGCAAGTGGCACGCGGACTGCTTGACCCCGGCCGTGGCGCAGAAAAGAACGGCAGCTTGGTTTTGAAGCGATGCGCCCGAGCGGCCACCGCGGAGGGCGAATATCGGGCGGCTGCGGTGCGGCGGCACCCATGCCCTGCACCCCGCGGCCCCGCACTTGCACGCCCACGCGCGGCCCCCTGGCCGCCGACGAAGAAAATGTTTTGTTCCATCGCCGCACACAGGGCAACTCTCGCCGTTCCAATCCCTCAGGATCTTCGTCTTGGCCAGGTGGTCAATCAGTTTCTCCTCACTCATCTGGAGCGATGCTTTTGGTGACGTGCACCACCTCTGGCGGTCGACGCGGCTCTTGGCGCTAGCCAACCCATGTCGGACGTACTTCACGTTCTTGGGCAACGCCTTCACCTGCTTGCAAATCGTCTTCCTGGCGGCAGGCCTGCGCAGCACAGCGGCAGCTGAGACGCGTGCCTTTCCCTTCTTCGGACCAGGGAAAACGCATCTCGGGCTGCGGTACGTCACGGCGTTCGTCGGCTGACGCGATGAGGCGGCGTAGTGGCGGCGGGCTCGACTGCTAATAACGAAACGGGCAACGCGCCGACAGCTCTGGAGCGCCCGATGGGAGCGCGGGCGCCCGAGGCCCTGGCCGCCGGTTCCGGCCAGAAACGGCTGCGGCGACAACGTTGGCGCGGCGCGGCGGCCCGCGACTAGCCCGCGCCCAGGTGCCCAATCATACCAAATCATCTCTCTCCCGCCCAAGGGTTGGACACCTCGTGCGCCCAATGTCCAACCCATGGGCGGGGCCCCGCGACTAGCCCATGCCCCGATGTCCAAACATATCACCATCTCTCTCCTGCCAATGGGTTGGACACATGGCGCACTCCGTGCCCAACCTTTGCGCGGTGTTCCGCGACTAGCCCGCGCCCAGATGCCCAAACGAATTGCACCATCTCTCTCCCGCCCATGGGTTGGACACCTCGTGCGCCTCATGTCCAACCCATGGGCGAGGCCCCACGGCTAGCCCGCACCCAAGTGTCCAAACATGGATCGCATCATCCCCCCCGCCCATGGGTTGGGCACGCGGGGGCTCCGCATCCAACCCACGGGCGCGAACAATCTAAGACGCGGCAAATGTTTTTGGGTAGCTGCCCAGAAAGGACACAGAAGGTTCGGACGCGCGCGTCGGCAAGATGAGCCGAGCGCTCGGACGACCAAAACAGCTGCGGCCGACAACGATGAGATCGCCACCCCTGTGATCTCGCCAGGCAACGCCCCGCCTCGGTGGATTGTAAAGAGGCCGTGCCAGAGAGTGGTCTCCGGGAGGGCGGGGATAACAGCGTTTCAGAGACGCGCGCCGAACATTAACCGAACAGGAATCAAACATGTTCTTAGAGCTGCTGGTTCCGCCCATAGGCGGGAACGCATCCGTGCCCTACCGATATGTCTGTTGTCTGCCCAGCGACGCTTGCTTAGATCGGTCCCCAATCGGGCGCGGTGGCGTTGCAGAATCAGCGATGGCATTGGCGCTCTCAGATGTTGCACATCCCGAACACTTGCTGGTACTTGACCACCCACTGCCCCCCGTCGGCGGCGAAGTCGCCCGACTGCTCTGGAGCCTCGTAAAAGACGCAATCCTTGGCGGCGCCCCAAAGGGGTCGGCTGGAGGGGGGTCGCTAGAAGCCGCCGAGGGCTTCTGAGAAGCCACCCGCCTTCTAAGAAGGCGAACTCTCTCTTGCCACCACATTTGGGGCGCAACTGATGTCCGCCAGGCAAATGTACATGTGGGCAACCACGATCGCCGGCAACATCTTCTGGAGATGCTCCCACACCTTCGGGCTGGCCTTCAGCCGTCAGCCACGCGCCGGATAACGAGTCCGGGCGCGTCCCCAGTGGAGGCCGCCCTCAGCGCGAGCTTGGCGGCGGCGGTTGCCTTGCTGGGCACAGGCCGACAGCTGGCGCATATCTGCCCGCGGCATGGTCGCGCGGCGTTTCTTGGCGGCGCATCAAAGGGAGTAGGGGTAGGGGGGAGGCTTCTTTGAAGCACCCCTGTTCGTAGAAGCGCTGGCGCTCCCTTCTAAGAAGCGCGCGGTTGCTTCTCAGAAGCTGTTCCTGGCGTGCTTCTAAGAAGCGGATGGCTTGCTTCTAAGAAGCTGCTTCTGTTTCTAAGAAGCTATTCCGTGCTTCTCAGAAGCCGTTGGGGCGTTTCTAAAAAGCGCCGCGCCCTGGGCTTGCGGCCGGCCTCTTCTAAGAGGCAGCCCCGTTCTAAGAAGTCCCCCCCCTCCCCCATACCCCATTTTCAACGCAAGTTTTTGCCCCCTTCGGATGTCCGCAGAAATCGCGCGGCCGCGCGGGCAACCGCAGGCGATTCGCGCCTACTCGCTTGTACACCCGTTCCTTCAGCTGCTCCTGGCGAGCTTCGCCGGCCGGCCGCAGCTTGAGCGGGCTTTGGGCGCGGCTCGCTACCTGGGGGTTGGTGAATAAGGAAGGGGAACATTGATCACCCGAAGCACTCACGGCCCCCCTTCATTATTCCACAAGACCCAAGGACCTTCTGGTGCTCAGTGTTCTTGTTGAGCCCCTTCAGGCGCGGCCTGCGCAGGCCGAGCCGGCCGTGGCGCTCGGGGGCGCACACTTTGCGGTGGCGCCCTCCCTTGCGCGCCTGCGCCCCCAGCTCGGCAGGCGCCCGCCGGGCGCAGCATGCATGGCACCACGTGGAAGGTCGCCCCATCCCTGGGCGACCCACGCGTGCCTGAAGCCAAAGGCTTCGTAGCAATAACTAAATAAAATGCGCGTGATGATCATCCTCCGCCTCCCCATCCTCCTCCTCCGCCTCCTCCGCCTCCTGCCAGCCCCAAGTTTGATTGGAGAGTCGAGGCGAGAAGGTTAGGACGAGGAGGGCAGGATTGAGGAGGACGACTCAAAAGTTCCGCCGATCCGAGGGCCGGCGGAGGAAGATTGAAAAGAAAGGTTGAGGAAGGAACTACATAATGAGGTTGAGCAGGAGGATCGAGGAGATTGCCTCCTCCTCCCCCTCCTCCTCCCCCTCCTGTTCCTCCTCCCTCCCTCCCCTCGTCTTCCGCTCACTTTCCCCGCCTCCTAGCAACCCCAAGTTGAATAAGAAAGCCGAGGGGACCACTGAACATCTCTCGAGTAAGCCGTGCACTCCGTGGCACTAGGCGGCAGGGACTAGACTGCGGCTTCATTTACAGCAATATCTAATATCTACAAAAGCACTTCTAACACCGCGCAGACCGCTCAACCTCGAGCGACCGGCGGCTTTCCGATCGCCAGATCGTTCCATGCGGTATGCGGACCGATTCCAGGCTCTGACGGCGTTCAGCCTTGAACGCCCGCGGCAGGGTTACCAGCAGGCAATGCAATGCGATTTCAATACAATGCAACGCAATGCGATTGCAACGATTGCATCGAATCCTTTTAGAAACCTGCACATGAAATTCTGCTTGCAAACGAAATCCCATTGTAAGGGAACGAAAACTTTAATACATGTGTATGTATATATATGTGTGCGTATGTATATATATATATATATAGACATTTCAAATATATTTGCTTCATGAAAAAAATTATCCCGAAGAAATTCTCCTTCCCAAATCACAAGGTTTGGCAATGCCACCGCCTCAAAAACTTATGTTCTCACACGGAAAATTGGTCGGATGGTGCCAAAACTTGAAAACATATGTTGTTTTAGCGCTCGCCTCCCAAAACCTTGTGTTTTCATCCGGAAAACCTATCTGGCGGCGCCAAAACATATTTAAACACAAGTTTTGTTAGCCGTTGCCTCCCAAAGCTTTGTGTTTTCACCCGGAAAGTTAGTTTGGCGGCACCAAAAGTTATTTTTTATATAAAGAATATTCTGACATCCCAAAGCTTTGCGTTTTCACCAGCGAAATTGGTCGGACGGTGGCAAAACATGTAAAAACACAAGTTTTCCTTTGGTTAGAGCCACGAAATTTGTGAGACATCCAAAAAATGAGACAAAAAAAATCAAAGGTGTTCGGGCCTCGCACTCCTGGCGGGCCTTGTGTTTTCACAGGGTAATTCGTCAGATGGTGCCAAATCCTGTAAAAAACACCAGCTTCTTTTACTTGGAGCCACGAAATTTGTGACACATCAAGAAAGTGACAGATCCAGAAATCCAAAAATCTAAGGTTTTCGGGCCTCGCACTCCTGGCGGGCCTTCTGTTTTCAGAAGGTAACGCATTGGAGCTTGCCAAAACTTGTAAAAACACAGGTCTTCCTTTCCTTAGAGCCACGAAACCCGTGAGACATCCAAAACCCCCCCCAAAAAAAAAACAAAAACAAAAAAACATTTGACATACCCCCAAAAAAAAAACAAAAATCAAAGGGTTTCGGATTCCCGCCCATCCCGGCTCCAGACCCCAGGAGGGCCCGCCAGGAGTGTGAGGCCCGAAAACATTTGATTGTTTTGTGTTTTGGATGTCTCACATGTGTTTTTCCTGTGTTTGATGTTTTTGTTTGTTTTTGGGGATGTCTCACAGGTTTCGTGGCTTTAAGTAAAGGAATACATATGTTTTTACAGGTTGTGGCACCATCCAATGGATTACCTTCTGAAAACACCAGGCCCGCCAGGAGTGCGAGGCCCGAAAACCTTTGATTTCTGGTTGTTTGGATATGTCACATGCGTTTTTTGATTTTGTTTTGATTTTTGGTGATTTTTTGATGTCTCACAGGTTCCGCGGCTCTAAAGAAAACATGTGTTTTTACATGTTGTGGCACCATCTGACGAATTACCTTCTGAAAACACCAGGCCCGCCAGGAGTGCGAGACCCGAAAACCTTTGACTTTTTGTTGTTTGTATATGTCACAAGGTTTTTGTGGTTGTTTGCTTGATTGTTTTAGTATTTTTGGATGTGTCACAGGTTTCGTGGCTCTAAGTACAGGAAAACTTGTGTTCGTACATGTTTTATGGCCCCATATTGATGAAACCTGTGACTCTCATTGAACAACAAATACAGGGTTTTAAAGTCAACAAATATTCATTGCAACTTCTCTGTATTTCCTCTCTCCTCTCTCTCTCTCTCTTTCTCTCCCTCTCCCTCTCTCTCCCCCTCCTTCCCTTTCGTCGTTCTCCCCTCCACGGGGCCCCTGTCTTATTGCTTTTGAGTGTACGGTTTCCTTATTGTTCTTGATTGTGATGCTATCGATTGCAAACGTTCTTGCAACAACATAGGATCAACATCTACATCAACATACGAACGAACTCTTTCGTTTCAAGCTCTCGGGCTTGTTTTGTGAAGGTGGAGTCCCCCAGGGGGGGCTACCAAATACATAAAAGCATACATACATACATACATACATACATACATACATACATACATACATATGTATGCATGCATGTCTGTCTGTCTGTCTGTCTGTCTGTCTGTCTGTCTGTCTGTCTGTATGTATGTATGTATATATGTATGTATGTATGTATGTATGTATGTATGTATGTATGTATGTATGTATGTATGTATGTGTGTGCGTACTCGTGTATAATGCGTGGTGCAAGATAGAGGCGGCCACGGGCGGCAACGTTGCAAATCCTCGCCGGACCCGTGCAAGCTGTATAGTGCAAGTTATGTGGTGGAAGTTCCGTAGTGCATTCGACTTGGTGCACGATATGCGGTGCAAGCTCTGTGGTGCAAGATGTGCGATGCAAGCTACGTTGGGCGGTCACGGGGCGGCCACCAAGAATGATCTTCGGGTTGCTTGCCCAACTCCTCAGCACAACGAGAAAAAACCTTTCAGTGGAAGCATTGTTTGGGGAATGTGATGGAGATAGATAGAAACAAGTTGCAAGTGGCGTTTGAAGTTGCTGCCCACACTGGTGCAACCCAGGCCGACACGTTGGCGAGCTTGCGGCACTCGAATAGGCCATGCACTGTAATGTGCGGAGCCGTCGCTTGTTTTCGTGTCCGATCTTGCGAGCTCACTCTGTCTTTCTCCCTGTCCTCCTCCTTCGAGCTCACTCTGTCTTTCTCCCTGTCTTTCTACTTGTCTTCCTCCTTCGAGCTAATGGGTGTTCTCCGTGGCAGCATGATTGCCGCAAAGCGAGGCGAAGAGTTCGACAGGGGGGTTGAGCAACGGCTCGATGGGCCCCACCCCGGGCTGAAGGGCACGAGGCCCGAAGCATTCCTCCTCCACTCTGACGGCCCCTAATAACTGCGGCCCTCGGCGGCCCTCGGCAGCCCTCGGCGGTCCTCCGCTGCCGTCGGTGGCCTTCCGCGGCCCAGGGCGGCCGACTGCGGCCTCTGGCGGCCCTCTTGGCGGCCATCGGCGGCCCGAACCTCCAGGCTCGGCGGGTCAACAATGTGGTCCCGAGGGGTCGGATCCTAAGGACGATCGTTGGCGGGCGAGGAGGTGAAGTGAGAAGGAGAAGGCCTTTTCGGAAGGCGGCGGGCCTTCTCGGAAGCCCTCGCGCCTTCTGAGAGGTTTTGTGTGTCTTCGGGGGAGGCCTAGAAAACTTCTCAGAAGGCCGGGTAACATCCGAGCCTTCTGAGAAGGCCCGCCCCTTCTCACTTCCTTTCCGGGCTCGCCGCCGACATAAGTCCACCCTTGGATCCCTCCCTATCCTTACGTAGGTCCCCATCCCTCAGGACGCCATGTTTGGACCACCTCCAGGCCAGCCACAACAGAGCATTTCCGCTGCGATGATGGCCCTTCAGGGGCAGCGGATCGTTCGGTGTCCGCCTCCAACTTTCCCTCCCAGGCAAGAAATATGTTTGAACCACCTCCAGGCCGAGAAGGTGTTCGCCTCCACCTTCTCCCTCCAAAACAAAAACTCTGCGAGCCACCTCCAGGTCGAGAAGAGGAACGTCCAGCGCGTCGTGCTGAAGGTGCCCCCGCGGCGGCCTCCGCGGAGTGTACCTCCGGGATGTCTCCCGCGCCCGCTGCTCGCGGCCCCGCTCCTCTTGGGCCCTCCTCCTGCCTGCGGAGAGGGCGGCAGGGAGGACGGTCCGGGAAGGACGGCGGAGGGACGAGGCGAGGAGGGGGGGGGGAGGGGGGGGGAGGGGGGAGGAGAGGGGAGGAGGGGGGAGGAGGGGGAGGGGGAGGAGGGGGGGGGGAAGGGGGAGGGCGGAGGAGGGAGGAGGACGGGGGAAGAGGAGGAGGGAGGAGCGAGAAGGGAGGAGGAGAAAGGAGGAGGGAGGAGGAGGAGGAGGAGGAGGAGCAGCAGCAGCAGCAGCAGGAGGGAGGAGGAGGGTTTGGGGGATTGCGAGGCTGCTGGAGCTGAAGGCATGTCAGCAAAGTGGCTGCGCTGCAGCTGTCATAATATTTATCCCAACCAAAAGTTCCGAGCGGGCACCAAGAAAGCAAGTACAGTACAGTATGACGGCACGGAAGGAGAGCAATAGCAGCGCAATGCAGGGGAGTCTTGCTGGCCCCCTGTGGGTCGCCCTGGCCACGCAGGCGCCAGAACCGTCGGAGACAGGACACCTAGTCCACTCTGCCGAATCAAGTGTCAGCCCGGCTGGCCTGGAGAGATGGAATATCGTCACGCCCAAGCACGGCACGAGCGACGAGACGGCGGAGGAGGCAGAGCGCAATAATCGTCACATCTCATCACCCTGGGCACGAGGACGGTCTGCGGCCAGCCGAAGAGGGGCCTGAGCCAGCGCTGCGGACATATCTAACACCGCGGTCAGCGCCAAGAAGAGTTCTGCAAACAGCTCCTCCTCCTCCTCCTCCTCCTCCTCCTCCTCCTCCTCCTCCTCCTCCTCCTCCTCCTCCTCCCCCTCCTCCTCCTAGACGCAGACAGCGTGCTTTAGGACGCACCGCGTAGGGGCGGGGGAGGCTGGGCGAGCACACCTGTGGTGCAGGCAGCCTTCTAAAAAAACTTCGCAAAGGATGCGAAGGGGAGAGGAGCGAGGACGCCGGGGAGGCGAGGAGTGCCGACTACCTGTGGAACTCAGCGCCTGGCCCCGGCCCTCAGAAGTGATGGCGTGGGAGCACTCGCGTACGTAATGGGCGGCGGGGGGCGGAGCAGCAGGCCAGACCTGCAGATTACCCTGTGCAGCTCCGCGAGGGACGCCACAGCGTCGACGGGGTCGGTGAGCTGGTCGATGCGGGAGTCTATGTGCTGGTCGGAGCGGGAGTCGGGAGCCGCTTGGTCCAGACCTCCCGGGGGCGGGGTCGGTGAGCTGGTCGATGCGGGAATCGATGTGCTCATGCGACCACGCTGCTGGCGTCCGTGCCGGCGCCGGCGACGGTCAGGATGCGGCCGGCGACGATGCCGGAGACGGTGCCAGAGCGACGGATCCTGGGGTCGGTCGGCCGGCAGGGGCGCCTCCTGCAAAGACGCGTCTGCTGAAGCATGAGCAGGTTAGCTCCGGGCTGTCCCCATCGTGGTGTCGATTTGTTGCGCTCACTGGCGCGGACCGATCGCGCCCCCCCTCTGAGGCGAACGACGCAGAGAAACGTTCCATGGACACAGGGGCGTTGTTAACAGAGTGGCCCCCCTCCCACATGCGGGGCCCTGGCAACCGAAGTGGTGAGGAATGAAAATGCGTCTCAAACGCAACCGCCTTCGCGTCAACACATCCGCTGGTGTGCCCGCAGTGGTGAGGAATACAATGCGTCTCAAATGCAACCGCCTCTGTGTTAATAAATCCTCTGGCATGGTAGGCGGAGGACGATTCGTCCCAGACCCACCCATCCGATGTCGATGGACCCGAAAACGAAGAGATGGGAGTTGGGAGGCAAGTCGGAGCAGGAATCGGAATTGGCGAAGGCATCGGGGATGGGGTCGGAGCCAGAGCACGCGGTGGTGGGGAGTCGGAGCCGCAATCGGGGTAGTCGCTGGGGTCGTGGTTGGGGTCGGAAGGGGGGTCAAAGCTGCCGTCAGGGCCAGTGTCGAACCTGCCTGTGGAGTGGTCGTTGGCGCGGGGGTCGGAGCTGGTCGGCGCGTGAGTCGGCGAGCTGGTCGGGGAGGGAGTTGGTGAAATCCCAGAGGACCCGAGTTGCTGGAGTCGGTGCTGGAGTCGGTGCTGGTGGTGGAGTCGGTGCTGGAGTCGATGTGCTGGTCGGAGCGGGAGTCGGGAGCCGCTTGGTCCAGACCTCCCGGGGGCGGGGTCGGTGAGCTAGTCGATGCGGGAGCCGATGTGCTGGGCGGAGCGGGAGTCGGGAGCCGTTTGGTCCAGGCGTCCTGGGGACGGGGTCGGTGAGCTGGTCAACGCGGGAGTCGATGTGCTGGTCGGAGCGGGAGTCGGGAGCTGTGAATCATGTGAGACACGATAGGCGTAGTAAGCTCCAGTTTCGTCTGTGTTATCTACGCTCTCTTCCAGCCCGCGAGCTTGAGAGGACACTTCGTTGGGCACTCCCTACCAGAACTAATCATACGTGTACTTGCCGACTCGCGTGGGGCTCTCGTGCATACACCGGCGGAATACATACATCTGTCTGGTCTTGCGCACGCGCGAGTTTTTCTCCCCTCCGGCTCCTCCCCTCGTTGCCTCCTCCTTCCTCCTGTTCTGGCTGCTCTCCTCTGCTTCTGTTTCACTCTGGGGTTAGCCGGCAGTTTCCTTGCCTACCGTCCCCTGCTGCTGCGCGTTGCTTTCCGCCCGCGTCTCCTGTTGCTTCCCTCTCTGCTGTTGCTGCTGCCGTCCACGCGGCCCGATGCACTGAGTGACGCAGCGTAGCCCTGCTCACCGTGTGTCGACGGGGTGGACGCGGGATTTTGCTGTCTGGATCCCCCGCTTCCCCGCCTCGCCCTCCCTTCCTCCCCTTCTCCCTTTGGCTGGGTTTCAAGTTTGCGTGTCAGTCACGGAGCTTGGTCTCCGCTCGCGAAATCTGCATCCTCAGTGCCGTCAGTACGTGGCCAGGGAAGAGGCCCGTGGAGGGCACGGAGGACTCTGCAGAGAGAAGTCACCATGTCACGAAGTTGTCCAACTTCATCGCGAAAGGAAGGAACAAAAAACAACAACAAAAAACAAATGAGAACAAAAACAAAACAAACAAAAATAAAAAATAAAAATCTAAAAAAAAAAAAAAAAAAAAAAAAAAAAAAAAAAAAAAAAAAAAAAAAAAAAAACGTGCTTTAGGACGCAAGGCTGCCCATCGGCGTTATGCCCAGCTATGGAAACGCATTGCAGCTGTTACTGCCCCTGGTGGAGTAGGAAAATGTTTGAGGTGCTGGAATGAACTTTCCGACTGCCCATCGAGAAGTGGGGGGGTCGGAGAGTCGGGAGGTCGGCCAGTCGGGAAGTCGGCCAGTCGGGAAGTCGGGGTTTCGGTCAGGGCCGGGAAGTCGGGGAGTCGGTGTGTCGGAAAATCGGAGAGCCGGGGAGTCGGGAAGTCGGCCAGTCGGTGAGTCAGCCAGCCCGCCAGTCGGCCAGTCGGGAACTCAGTCGGGGGGTCGGCCAGTCGGTCAGTCGAGGAGTCGGGGAGTCGGGAAGTCGGGGAGTCGGGAAGTCGGAGAGTCGGGGTGTCGGGGAATCGGGGAGTCGGTCAGTCGGCCAGTCGGCCAGTCTGGGAGTCGGGGAGTCGGCCAGTCGGCCAGTCGGGGAGTCGGGGAGTCGGGGCGTTGGCCAGTTGGAGAGTCGGGGAGTCGCGTAGTCGGCCAGTCGGGGACTCGGGGAGTCGGGAGGCGGGGACTCGGGGAGTCGGCCAGCAGGGGAGTCGGCTAGTCGGGAAGTCGGCCAGTCGGGGGGTCGGGGCGTCGGCCAGTCGGCCAGTCGGGGAGTCGGGGAGTCAGAGGGGAGTCGGCCAGTCGGGGATTCGGCCAGTCGAGAAAACGGGAAGTCGGGCAGTCGGGGAGTCGGCCAGTCGGCCAGTCGGCCAGTCGGGGAGTCGGGGGGTCGCGGAGTCGGCCAGTCGGAGAGTCGGGGAGTCGGGAAATCAGAGAGCTGGGGAGTCGTGGAGTTGGGAAATCAGGGAGTCGGCCAATCGGGGAGTCGGGGAATCGGCCAGTCGGTCAGTCGGGGAGTCGGGGAATCGGCCAGTCGGGGAGCCAAGGAGTCGGAGACTCGGCCAGTCGGGGAGTCGGGGGGTCGGCCAATCGGGGAGTCGGGGAGTCGGGGAGACTGGGAGGGTCCCAGCAAGGGTCCAAGAGGTCCTTCTGGCGCACGGTCTCGCTCCCGCGCAGAGCTCGCCTGGGTTTTTTTTTGAGGCTCGTTTAGGGATTCCTTAGGGTCCTCAGACGGGCTCGCGAGGGCCTCAAGACGGCTCTGAGAGGGCCCCAAGACGGGTCCCAGAAGGTCTTTCGGCGAGCGAGGCCCACTTCTACGCATGGAGTTGGCGCTGGGCTTCCAGAGGGTCCAGGGTCTCACGCGAGGCTCCCTTGGTCTTCCTCGGGCTAGTTTGGGCTTCCCGTAGGGCCCTGGGAGGCCCAGGAGGGCTCCAAGACGGTTCCAAGAGGGTCCCAAAACGGCTTCAAGAGGGCTCCCAGAGGGGTTCAAGGAGCCCCCTGCTTGCGCGCAAGGCTCAACTCTATGCATAGAGTTGGGGCCCGCTGGCTTTTTTTGAAGTTTTCGAGGCTCATGAAGCTCTCTAGGGGGTTCCTTGGGGATCGTTCGCGTTTTTCCTAGGGCTCTCGGATGGGGCCAAGTGGGCTGCCGCTGGGTTTTCTCCCCGGGCTCTTAGGAGGGCCGCAACAGTCTGGGAGAGCAGCAAGGGAAGCCCACGAGGGTTGCCGTAGGGGGGGTCCTTCGGGCTTTCGTGCAGTTTTCTGAGATTTCCCCTGGACTTTTCTAAGGCTTTTTGGGCATGTCTGGATCAGGAACGCTTGAGATCAATTCGGCCAGGCACACTTCGGCCTGCTCAACACGGCCGGGATCAATTCGCCCAGATAACTCGGCCAGCTCAATTCGGACCTGGACGAACTCGGCCAGATTATTTCGGTCGGGACTCAACTCGGCCCAGATCGGGAGTCGGGGGTCGAGTAGCCAGGGCGCCGGGGAGTTCGGGAGTCAGGGGGCCGAGGGATCGGGGAGTCGGGGAGTCGAGAGGTCGGGGACTCGCGGAATCGAAGAGTCAGGGAGACAGGAAATCGGAAGGTCGAGAAGTCGGCCAGTCGGCCAGTCAGGCAGTCGACCAGTCGGCCAGACAAGGAGTCGGCCAGTCGGAGCGTCGGGAAGACGGGGAGTCGGGGAGTAAAGGAGTCAGGGAGTCGGCAAATTAGGAGGTCGGAGAGTCAGCCAGTTGGGGAATCGGCAAGTCAGCCTGTCAAGAAGTCGGCCAGTCGGGAAGTCGGAGAGTCGGCCAGTCGGCCCGGCAACCAGTCGGCCAGTCGGAAGTCAGGGAGTCGGCCATTCGGCCAGTTGGCCAGTCGGGAAGTCGGCTACTCGTCCAGTCGGCTAGTCAGCCACTCGGGGAGTCTGCAAGTCAGGAATTTGGCCAATCAGCCAGTCGCGGGGTCGGCAATCGGCCGGCGGGCCAGTCGGCTAGTCGAGGAGTCGGGAGACGGGCAGTCGGCCAATCGGCCAGTCGGCCAGTCGGCCAGTTGGGGAGCCGGGAAGTCAGGGAATCGCAAAGTCGGCCAGTCGGCCAGTCGGGGAGTCGGCTAGTCGGAGAAAAGAAGAAGTCGCGGAGTCGGAGTCGGATAGTCAGGGAGTCGGGAATCAGAGAGTGGACAGTCTCCCAGCCGGGCAGTCGGGGAGTCGGCCGGTCGAGGAGTAGGCCAATCGGGGAGTCGGGGGGGCGGGAATCGGAAAGTCGGCGAGTCGAGCCAGGGAGTCGGCCAGTCGGGTGGTCGGGGAGTCGAGGGGTCAGGGGGTCGGGGAGTCGGGGAGTCGGGGAGCCCGGGAGTCGGCCAGTCGGGGAGTCGACCAGTCGAGTGGCCGACACCCCGACTCGAAATTCGCCGGTCGGCGAGTCGGGAGTCCGGGAGTCCAGTAATCGGTGAGTTGGTGAGTCGGCCAGTCGGGGAGTCGGAGAGTCGGGGAGTCGGGGAGTCGGGGAGTCGGGGAGTCGGTGTCGGGGAGTCGGGGAGTGGGGTAGTCGGGGAGTTGGGGAGTCGGGGAGACGGGAAGTCGGGGAGTCGGGGACTCGGGGACTCGGGGACTCGGGGGGTCGGAGAGTCGGGGAATCGGAGAGTCGGGGAGTCGGCCAGTCGGCCAGTCGGCCAGTCGGCCAGTCGGCCAGTCGGGGAGGCGGGGGATCGGGGAGTCGGCCAGTTGGGGAGTCGGCCAGTCGGGGAGACGGGGAGTCCGAGGGTCAGGGAGTAGGGGAGCTGGGAAGTCGGCCGGTCGGGGAGTCGGCCAGTCGGGGAGTTGGCCAGTCGGGGAGTCGGCCAGTCGGGGAGTCGGGGGGTCGGGGAGTCGGGGGGTCAGGGAGTCTGGTAGTCGGGGAGTCGGAGAGTCGGGGAGTCGGCCAGTCCGGGAGTCAAGGAGTCGGCCAGTCGGGTGATCGGCGAGTCGGTAAGTCGGCGAGTCGGGAAGTCGGCCAGTCGGAGAGTCGGCCAGTCGGGGAGTCGACCCGTCGGAAGGTCGGGGAGTCGGCCGGCGAGTCGTGGAGTCGGGGAGCCGGGGGGGTCGGGGAGTCGGCCAGTCGGCCAGTCGGGGGGTCGGCCAGTCTGCCAGTCGGGGTGTCGGCAAGTCGGAGAGTCGGCCAGTCGGGGAGTCGGCCGCTCGGGGAGTCGCGGAGGCGGCCAGTGGGGGAGTCGGCGAGTCGGGGAGTCGGGGGGTCGGCCAGTAGGGGAGTCCGGCATCCAAAAGTTGTCCAAATGCCCTGGTGGGGCGACGAACGTCGGCCAGGATGGTGTTTCCATAGCCTCTCATGTGGTGTCACCTGAAGGCTCATATCAAGCGCTCGCTGATTTCTGGGCTCCCGTGTTCGAGAAGTCCATGCCTCTCCCGTCGTGGGTTGAGCATCACGTTGAGCGGTTTTGTCCTCCAGGCCTGGACTTCTCGAGCCTGCGCCCTCCTCAACTTCGGGATCTGCGGAGGTTCCTCGCAATAGCCCCCGCTAGCGCTCCTGGGCCAGATGGCCTTCACTTTCATGCCTGGAGGGTTGGTCCCGGGCCCGGGATATTTCACAGTTGTCTCTCCTGGGTTCTCCAAGGCCTCCCGATGTCTCTTTGGTTTTTTATCTTTTTGTTTTTCCCTAAACCATGCCGGGGTAAGGGGGACCCCAGCTCTGGAGGAGTTCGGAGGAGCGCACAAGACACACGCCCATCGGGTCTCAAGAATACGTGCAACAAGGTGTTCGCTGCGACGTTAAACGGATGCCTCATCCCTGCTATTCAGCAAGTTGCGTCGCCTGCTCAGGGAGGATTTGTTGCGAGAAAATACTGTGTGAACAATACCGTCGACCTTGACAGTGCTGCCCGTCTGGCTGCTATTCGCGTCGCGTCTCATCCTTCCCCTCCCCTCTTGCCCGTCCGCCCTTCTCTCTTTCGACTTCACCCAAGAGTTCCCCTCTGTCACTCAGGCCTAAATGAAGCTCGCTGTTCGTGCGTACAAGATGCCACGCGGTTCTGCTCTAGCCGTGGGTGCCTTCTACGTTACTAATCCTTGCGGAATGACGGCCACTCTCAGTTATTGGATGCATGCGTGCATGTTGCTGGGATGCCCTCTCTCTGTGGCTCTCTCTTGGTCCTTGCTTCCAACCCCTTTCTCGATGACCTGTTCCGCAATATCGAGCGCAAAGCGCGCGGACGGGTGCGCGCATGTGCGTATGGCATCGGTGTTGTGGTCTGGCATGCTCGAGCATATGCAGTGTTGGCGCGGGTCTTTCGGAACGCCAAGCTGTGCGCGTCGCCTCTGCTTTAGCCAAGTAATTAGGTGTGCAGCAATCCCGCTGAGTGCCCCCCCGAGTCTTGTGAGCTTCGCGGCTCTTCGTGACACGTTGGCAGTCCTTATCACAGATAGGCTAGTATGTGTCGGAGTCCTGCTCGACCCTGCCGCGACGGACATGGACCAGTGGTCGGCCCCTCTTTTGAAGTTTCGCGACCGTTCGGTCCAAATCGCGCATTATGGGGCCCCAGTGCTCCTTGCCACAGGCTCGTGCATGTCTCGTTGCTTCCTTGCACTGTCGTACAAAAGCCAGCTCCCTGCCTCGCCACTGTGGTTTACTCGAACGGTTTCTGCTGGCCAGGCTGTGAAGCGTCCAGCGTCCCAGGCTGTGCCCTTGCTCGCTCCGATTGGTCCGAGATCGAGGTATGCGTCCCGAAGTTTCGAAGCGCGTTACGAGCCAGCGCCGGTGCCCTCACGGGATCTGCCCTGGCCCCCCTCACCACTTGGTAGGCCAATACCGCTGAGCTTCGTTCGACGGTCGGGCCTGGATCACAACGTTAAAGATCAGATCATCCCACAAAGATTTTCGTAAATGGGTCGACTGAGCGATCAGAAGAGGGAGAGGATACAACATATGCGTCTGGGTATCCTGGTCACCTGACCAAAAGCGCATTGAGGCCTCAACTGCAGATTTGCTGGTCTGGTTGCGGGCGTTGTTGTAGGTTTTGCAGTTGCTCGATCGCGCAACCCTGCGCATGATTTTTGTAAGAGAGCGAAAGCCCCGCACTTCTTTGGAATCACATATCAGGCGAAGTGTTCGCAACAAGATTTCAGAAGATGACGTTCGCCACACTAATTTCCAAGGTGCTATGGACAGTCAAATGTTTCCATTTATTTTCAGAGATCTCGACGGCACTGTGCTTGGACAGCAGAGTGGCACGACTCTTACTTGGAGCCTGGGCCGTAGCAGCAGCGTCAACTACTTCACGTCCTGAGCGCCTCGCCCTGTTTCAGTCCCCGCCTCCGCGGCCGCCCTCCTCTCCTCCCGCTTCCTTGTTGCCAAGTTGCTGTTGCGCATCCCGTTTATGCCATCCTGTGCTGAGCGACCGCCAGCGCCGCGAGAAAAAACGTCTGGTTTGTAGACTGGTGTAAAGTCACGTCAGAACAATGTCAACGACAGCAACGAAGTATAAGACGACATGACAGCAGTAATGTTCAGCGATCCCTCCACATGAAGACTTGTACGCTGACAGGCCGCAGACCGTTTCGAGACATGCATGTGTGACAAGTTGGGGCTGTTTCTAATTTACGGCTGTGGTATAAGGTATTTGCATTGGGCTGGTAACATTTGGCAGTGTCGTTTGAAGTTGAGTCGGGGCGTAGATTATAGGTTTGTTGTCTTGTCTGGTGTTGCAAGAACGGTTAACTTATTATGTCAACCAGAGGGTGACACCTTGTTCACGGGTGTGTGTGGCATTGCTTGATAGACATGCATCGACGTAACTCGTACAGTTGTTGTCACTTCGAGTGCAAGCCTGATGGTGCTGGCCGATACAAAATGGAAGGGCCATTCGGTACAGTTCGGCTCTGGTGACTAAGTAGGACCATCACGCATCAGTGTGGCAAGCACAGGTACGTGCGACACAAAGTAGTAACCACCAGTGTACCATGCGCGCGGCTGTACCCGTCATCATGTCCACGTGGCGAACCGTCACGTGGGCGTAACGGGTAGATTTGGCAGAAGGATGGACACATAACAGCGCCCAGCATTGCGCTGTTGGCAACCAGTTGGCACCGCAATAGTTCACCTTTGGCGTTACAATAACGGATACGTGTGACCCTTCTGTGGCGATTTGCAGTCTGACACCAGCTTGGTACTTATTGGGATCTCACACAAAGACGCGACGGCCATGGTGATCGCACCAAATTCCAACATGGCGAGAAGCATGTGGCACGAAGGAACCGTAACATGCACGAGAGCGAAGGTAGCAGGCTCCGCAGATCTGTTGCAAGTCCTGGTGGCGCAGAAACACCACGACACAAGCTACGACTACCACGACTGCATCTGAAGCCAGTCGTTGTCGAAAAGGCGGCAGCTGTAACAGCGGCGATGTCAACAATGATTCGGAGCATTCGGAGGGGCGGTCGCGTGCCTCTCCCACGTCATGGGTCATCGCGCTGGTCTTTGGGCATCGCGGTTCGGGTGCCCTTGCAGCTCAGCTTGCAATGAATCTACGGGATTGCATCGCTCATCAATTGGTGGAGCTCTGAAGCCCTCCATACTGTGCTATGCCCCGCACTGGAGGCAAGATTGATCAAACGGTGCGGACGGAGCCACGAGGGCTCCGGCCGCATTGTAGAATTGGCAGGTGGCCAGCGGGGCTGCACCGTCAGATCCGCGGGGCCGCCGGCCCACGTTCGCTGATGCTATTCCCCTCGGGGCCGTTCGGCCGTCGCCCTGGCGGCGGAACCCGTTGATCAGATCAGCGGGTACAGGTATGGGCATTTGCTGCACGTGCCCCCCTCTCACTCATCTCCCCCCACCTCCTGGATGGAGGGATGGAGGCCAGGAGAGAGGGAGGGATAGGACGAAGGTGGAGGCGGAGGAGGAGGGGCAGAATAAGGGAAGGAGGCAGGAGGCAGGAGGAAAGAGGAGGAGGAGGAGGAGGGAGGAAGGAGAAGGGGAGGAGGGAGGGAGGGAAGAAAGAAGGAAGAAAGAAGAAGGGGGAAGGAGGAGGAAGGAGGAGGAGAAGGAAGGGTGCCTGCAGCGAGGCGCGGACCTTCTCCCAGACCATCGCCTCCGCGGAGGAGGGCCAGCAGGTCCCCGACCGCAGCGCGCGCCTCGGCTGGGGGCGCGACCGCCCGCGCCTGTTCTGCAGAAAAGGGTCCTCAAGAGGCATTTTAGGGCCCCCTTTGGAGCCAGCAGGGGCCCAAAAGAGGCCCTAAAGTGCCCTATTCGGGTCACCCCATATCACCACCCGCCCGACGGTGGAGAAGGCATGGAGTGGGCAACACGCACGCTATGGCGACGATACCGCCGTGGGTGCGGAGCCGAAGCCTGCGTCGCGGCCACGCGCGCAGCAGCCCAGCGGAGTCGGGCGAAGGCCGAAGGAGGTGCGCGGGCTGAGGCCTTCTCCTCCTCCTTCTCCTCCTCCTTCTCCTCCTCCTCCTCCTCTTCCTTCTCCTTCTCCCTCCTCCACGGTGTTCGTCGCCCGCCCCCGTGGTCCGCTCGAGGGGTGGCGGGGGGGGGGCCCGGCGGGCAGTATTCGCGCGGCCGCGGGAGAGGGGGGGGTTCTGCTCCCCGAGGTGGCGGGCTTTGGGCGCGCGGCGCCCGCGAGTGAGCTGCGACCGACCATCGGGCAGCATGGGCGCCTGCCCCTCTGGGGGGGGTCCGCTCCCTGGAGGCACAGAGGTATCGAGGCCTGCTCCGCGGGCGGGGGAGGGGTGGCCTGCTCCTCGGGCCGGCGGACTTCGGCCCGCGGCGCCCGCGAGCGAGCTGCGACTGACCATCGGGACGGCATGGGCGCCTGTCCCTCGGGGGGGATGCTCGCTCCCCAGAGGCACGGAGGTGCAGGGAGCCAGCCGGCTACGCCACCTCCACCCTCTTTCTCCTTGGCACGTTTCTTCTCCTCCTCCTCCTCCTCCTCCTCCTCCTCCCTCCTCCTCCTCCTCCTCCTCCTCCTCCTCCTCCTCCTCCTCCTCCTCCTCCTCCTCCTCCCCTTCCTTCCCCCCCTCCACGTCCTACGCCATCCTCCCTCCCCCATACAGGGAGAGTCAGGCAAAAGCCCTGCAGGTGCGTCTACGCCACTACCGGGGGGGCCTGGAGATCAAAATCGAGTCGAGGATCCTCGCTCCTAGATCCGCCTCGGCTCGGCACGGCATCAGCGAGTGAAGTTTGAGAAGTGCACCGATCACACTTGCATGCAAGCAGGGGGGAAGGATACACGTCGAGGAAGACAGCGGCGGCGGCAGGAGAAGCGGATCGAGACTGGAATGACCAGATACCTGATGCTTATCGCGCGGGTGTTGCCCCCGCCCATGTCCGTAGCGGCAGGGGTCGCATGACATTCCTGCGCATTATTACACCTCGTGTTCCTCCTTTTCCTCCTCCTCCTCCTCCTCCTCCTCCTTCTCCTCTTCTTCCTTCTCCTCTTCTTCCTTCTCCTTTTCCTCCCCCATCCCCCTTTCCTTATCATCCTGTTCCTCCTCCTCCTCCTCCTCCTCCTCCTCCTCCTCCTCCTTATCTTCATCATCATCATCATCATCAGCATCATCATCATCAACATCATCAGCAGCAGCAGCATCAGCAGCATCAGCATCAGCATCAGCATCATCAACATCATCAACATCAGCATCAGCAGCATCATCAGCATCATCGGCATCAGCATCATCATCAACACCATCATCATCATCAGTATCATCATCAGCAGCAGCAGCAGCATCGGCAGCAGCATCATCAGCAACATCAGCAGCATCAGCAGCAGCATCAGCATCATCATCAACATCACCATCAGCAGCAGCAGCATAATCACCATCGTCGTCATCATCAGCATCAGCATCAGCATCTTCATCATCTGCAGCATCTTTATCATCATCAGCATCCTCATATCCTCATGGTCATCATAACCATCATCATCATCATCAGCATCAGCAGCATCATCATCAGCAGCAGCATCATCCTAAGCATCCTTCGTTTCCTCCTTTTGTTGTTCCACCTCCTGGGATCCGCCTCCTCCTCCTCACTGGTATCATCCTCCTCCTCTTCCTCCTCCTCCTCCTTCTCCTTCTCCTCCTCCCTCCTCTTCCTCCTCCTTCTCATCCTCATCATCATCATCATCAGCAGCAGCAGCATCATCACCACCATCATCATCATCATCCTTCTCCTCTTCCTCCTCCTCCTTCCCTGCCCCCTCGTCCTCCTCCTCCTCCTCCTCCTCCTCCTCCTCTTCCTGCTCCTCCTCCTCCTCCTCACTCAAGCCATATGGGCACGAGCACCAAGACCTTCGCCCCCGAGCGAAGGCACGTGCTGGCACCCGCCCAGACCCTTCACGCGGGGCTTGAGGGATTGCGAGACCTGTTTGACCCCCCACACTCAGTTTTCGCCCACTAAAACTGGGCATCTTACGATATATCCCCCATGGCATCCCACCACGTTTCATTTCGACCATGGCGCCAGTGCAAGTTCTGCAAGCAGCATAAGTACAACGACAAGCTGGCCTTGTCTAACAATCGTTGTGGACGCTGCGGCAGGCAAGTCAAGCTCTATCGGCCTCGTTCTCAGTCGGCGACCAGATCTGTCACATTTGAGGACGGGCAGCCTTCTTCTGGCGCCCACACGCCGAAGGGAGGCAAGAAGGGAACCTCTGCTGGTGGCCGCAGCGACAAGGAGCTCGCGGCCCTTTCTGCAGCAGGCCTTGGCAGTCTCGGCAAGGGACCCAGAGCTGCACGCCGTCTTGCAGCAGCAGAGCGAGCGCCTCGCGGAGCAGGCCGCCACCAAGAGCGGCACTTCCAGCGCTATCGACGCTGTCAAGAGGGCAGACGGTGCATGGAAAGCAGCAAACAATCGTCAGGAACAGCTGGTGAACCAAGTGGTGCGACTACGGAAGCATTTGGCCACCGCCGAGAGCAAGGAGCGCGAGGCTGCACTCGAGCTCGCTCGCACGGCGGCGGCCAAGACGGCGGCGACAGCGGCGCCGGCGCCGGCCGAGGGGGTGCAACCCCAGAGCCAGGCGCAGGCGTCACAGGCCGACGAGGCCAAGCCGTCTGTCTTCGGCATACAGATGAACATGGACGTCTTCAGCAGCTTCGAGGACTGGGAGTGCGACGAGACCGACAAGCATAAGTTTCGGGACTTGCGCACGGAGCTCGAGCACTACAAGTCAACGCTCGAGCAGCGCAACTCCCAGCGGCAGGAGTTCGTCAACAAGGTGAAGCTCGCCGAGAGGGAGGTCACCGACAGGATGGCCAAGAAAAGGAAGGGCGTTGACGGCCAGTCAGCCCCCTCCGCTGCTGCTGAGGGCCCCGCCGCCGCCGCTGCGGCCGCGGGCCGAGCCTCGCCCCCTGGCGATGGCGCTGGCGCCTGGGGCGCACCCCAGCAGCAGCAGCAGCAGGAGGGGGCCATCAAGCAGGAGGCGGAGCGCATCTCGCAGGCGCGCTTCAAGGCCGCCGCCACCGTGGATGGCGTTGCGGCGGCCAGCAGCGGCACGGGCTCGGGCAAGGGCGGCAGCGGCTCAGCCACGGGCAAGGGCGTGCAGCCGCAGCCGCCATCAGGCGCTACGTCGAGTTGACTAGGGACTACTACAGCAGAGGTGTGCACTACTACCTTTGCCTCTGGGGCCACCAGTATGTCTACTGGTACCAGCTCTTTTTCTGCCTCCACCTCTTCGTTCACTCCTTTTTCCTGCCAGTCCTACCACATCTTCGGGTGTTGCCACATTTTTCACGTCAACTTCGAGCAGCACATCTTCATTGCTTTTCCAATATCACGTGCATGGGCGATAAGGCCTGGGGGCGCATCGTCGGCACGCTGATGCAGCAGTACGCGTACATTGCGGCGTGCGAGACGCACGTAGGTGCCACGCACATCACTCGCTGGAAGAAGCAGGCACGTGAGGCAGCGTTCAAGCTTTTTCCTAATCCAGCCAGACCCAAGAGTAAATGGATCACCAAAGCAGACCCTTCCTCAAATGAAGGAGGGGGAGTTCTTTTTGCGTGCACGACATCGACCAGCACAGCTGCTGGACGAGGCAAGGTCTACCCAGGGCCTGAGAGCTGAACGTGGCAGTGGTTTTGACTGTTTTTGCCTAGTTCTGCTTGAGCTTGAAGGACATGCCATTGTTGTGCTCACATTCTACGGTCACTCGTCCATCGGCATACGTGACCAGAACGTTCCTAGGTTACGGAAGCTCGCTTCCCTCCTCGCCTCTCTCCAACCCCCTTGGATCGTAGCTGCCGGTTGGAATTTCACACCCGCACCGTTAGCTCGGACCGTTTTCTCAAGAAGGTAGGGGGCCAGGTCCTCTGTTGCGATGCCGATTTCACTTGCACCCCTGGGGGGATAACAAAGCGTCTCACTTAGGTTATTTAGTTGTCAGTGCAGCCGCGCGACCGCATGTTCGCGCCGTGCGCGCTGTGCGCGACGTGCCCTGGCGCCCCCGCATAGGCCTCCACATAGACCTCGTAGGGGGAGCCAGCCAGCTCTTCACCAGGATTTTAGATATTGCCCCCAGGTTCCCCAAAGTGGCCAGGCCTGGGCAACAGGCCATCGAGGGTTCCAAGTCTAGCATTAGCAAAGCCGATCGTGAAGCCACTAGGACGCTGGCGCTCGAGAAGCGCCATGCTCGAATCCAGGAGCGGTTTGGCGAAGCGCTCACGAATGAAAAGGTCGAGCGCCTGAGCGAGGGCGAGGTTGGGTCTGAAGAGGAGGTTGCGTCTCACAGATCGCTCGACGAGGGCATCCGCATGGACGACGACTTCGATCACGACCCTTGGGCCAACGAGCCCAACTTCGACACCACCGACCCCGCCGCCCAGCCTCCTCTTTGCGGACCTGCAGCAGCACGAGCATACTCAGTCTCAGTCGAGTGGCCCAGCTTGTGCTAATTCAACCCCGTGCGAGCGACCCCAATGCCCCGCGCAGCCTCAGGGGAGCCAGCAGGACCTGGCCCCACTAGACTCGGTGAGCTCAGAGCCCCCTGACACCCCAGGCTCCGTCTGCTTCGATATCTCGCATGAAGAGTGGGTCCAGGCCAGGAGAAAAGCCGGGTTCTCTCCGAGCTCGTCCGGTCTCCTTGCGCCTGCCGTTGCCTCCTCCGTTGAATTTCGGCTCGGATCTCTTTCGGCCGCTTCTCCACATCAGCTACTTATATATCAGCTGGATCCGATCAGTTGAGCGCGCCATCCACGAGCACCATCAGCAGCCCGAGCCGTTGGTCAGCCGTGGCCAAGCAGTTCAGTTTCGTGCGTGCGAAGTCCACCAGTCCAAGCCGCAGCGAGTAACCCCTCTCCGCGACCGAGTTGCAGGCTGGTGGACCAGAGTTTCGAACATCCTGCACGGCATTCAGAGTCATCGTCGGCGGCAAAACGGTGACAAACAGGTACAGATATTAACTCAGGCCCTCAAGAGCTTGCGTCTGCAGTGCCCCGACGAGAGTCACATAGTCATCCGACGCGGCGATTTCTTCAAGTGGGCACAGTGGAAACGGCATCTTGAGAGCATCGCAGACCAGGCCGACACCGACCTCGACAGGCTAGTGGAGTTTGCCACGCGTCTAGCACGACGCGGCCAGCAAAGAGCGATACAGAAGTCACTCAGCGAATTCCGTGATTGGTCAGAGTCTGCACCAGCAGCTGGCGCTCTACATCGGGCAATCAAGGACATTCCCATCCCCTCTGAAACGCTCGAGGTAGGCCCAACCACGTTGGCGCACCCACGCGACATCCTCGACGCTAAGAGCAAGCATTTCGAGAGTTCATGGTGCCCCGGCCTCGCCTCCCAGGACTACGACCTATTAGTAGAGCTTTTCGGAGAAATACGCGAACGAGTACGAGGCGAATCTCTAGCACCGTTGGAAGTTGCAGATATCCGCGCCGCCCTCAGAAGGATGAAACCTTCATCGGCCATGGGCGTCGACAGGGTATGTAGTCTGGACTACGACAGGCTGCCTGATGCAGCCATCGCCGAGCTAGCGGGGCATTCTCACCTTGTGCGAGCTCCACCAGGTGTGGCCCCACCAGGTGCTCCTCACGTTTGGCACCCTTTTAACCAAGAAGGTCGTTGGGGACCGTGCGATCGGCCTTCTGTCGCATCTAAGCCGCACATGGTCCCAAGCGAGGGAGGAGCACGTCCGCACATGAACAGACCAGTGCGAGGCACACTGGGACGCAGCTGCGAGGGGCAATGCGGCCCTACGAGAAGTTTTCCTTCGGCCAGTCGACGAAGAACTAGCAGTCCGCCTAGGAGCATCCATAGGCAACGGTATGATTGATATTGCAAGTATTATGATAGTGTAGGTTGGTACCGCATGGGTAAAGCAGCATTACGATTGGAGTCCCCACCAGAATTATTAGGACTCGAGTTTCAGCAATGCATGGCAGCAAGATGCGTGAGGCAAGCAGGAGCAGATGGGCCGCCGTTTGCCCCAACACGTTCCATAGTGCAGGGATTGAGATATGTCGCGCGTTTCGGTAAGTGCGCTACCTATCACATGCTACGACGAATCACAACGTGTCATGTCAACATGTTTCGCTTATGGGTGGACGATTTCAGCCAGACAGTTCGTGGGTCACGGGTTGCAGTACGCTATCGACTTGTATACTGCTTGGTGGACACGTGCCAGCAGCTGCGCGACAACGGGTTGAAGGCATCCCCCAAGTCGGTCGTCGTCTGCACGCACGTGCACGTGGCTGATGCAAGGATGGCGGTGCGACGGGTAGCCGCCAGAGGCTTCCAGCTCAAGGTCGCCACCCAGGCTGCCTACTTGGGCGCAGACCTGACGGGCGGCAGACGTCACGGTCGTGCCTCCAGGCGAGCTCGGGCGCAGAAACACACAGCCATGTCCAAGAAGATTACTGGCTTCGCGCGAGCGCTACGGCGCTATCGTGCACCTGCACGCCTCGAGCTTCAAGGAGCTCAATCTGCAGGGCTGCACGGCCATCAGCTGCACGGTGTATGGGGGGCACAGATGAAGCAGGTCAGACGTAAGCTGGCCAACTCGGTCGGTCCGCGGCTCACTGGAAGGTGCATCACAACACTTCTGGACCTACGAGCTCCCGATCGCGACCCACAATATAAACTGCCGTGTGATACCTTGCGCATGTGGCTGGCCATGTGGAGTTCCCAGCAGTCCTTGTGATCAGGAATCACACGTACTTGGTCAGCAGCGGTTGCAGATCTCATGGCTATGCCCGCCACAAGGCGCTGCCGCCACATTCGGGGTCCACAAAGCGCTACCATCGCGTACCTCCTCGATGCAGGGTGGAAGCCCGACCCACCGTCGGCGTAGACGACTCCCGACGGCAGCTCAAGGTGGCAGTTCAACACGATCAGCATGACAGGGCATCCTGTTTTGGACATTCCCGAAGCTTTCTTTGACGAGCTTCGGCAGACCATCGAGGCCAGCATGTGGATGACAGCAGCGCAGCACTTCGGCGGCGCTGGCACGGAGGCAGGAGCGCGCAACTACTCCTACCGACGCTTCCCCAAGGAGCTGGAGCAGGCGCCAGGCGGCCGACGCCTCGCAGGTCTCCTCCTGGCGGCGGCAGCGGGCGCGGCTTGGCCTCGCAGCCGGCGCCAGACTCGATGTCGGCAGACGCTTGATTTAAAGTGTGCACGGTGTAAGCTTGTCCCAGAGACTAGTTTCCACCGAGTCTGGGGGCGCAGTTGCAGGTCCCAGCATCCCTTGTATAAGCTTAGTGAAGATCTAGTAGCCAAAGCGTACACTCAGGCTGAAGCCGAGGAATGTTTTTGGACTCGAGGTTTCGTTCCCAGGGCCTGGATGCATGTTTCTGCTCCCCCCGAGGCCGAACAGTGGGTCTCGCCCAACAACCTCGACTTCGAAACCGTTGCTCAGAGTTCCCCAGGCAGGCCTGTTTTTATTCTCGGAAACGCGAGCGGGGGGAAGGATACACATCATCCCCTCCTCCGCCGCGTCGGCCTGGGGATCGCGGTTTTCCTAGATGTTTCTCGTATGGATTTGAACCTTGGCATGTGGAGCCTCCTCCCTGGCAGCAGGCAAACCGTGGTGCGAGGCGAGCTCTGCTGTCTCATGTTTTGTATCCATCAGGCTTCAGGCACAGTTGTGTATGTCACGGTAACGATGCCGTGAATGAAGGCTGGCACCAGAGACGCTGGATGAACGCTTTTGAACCCGACG
>CAUYUJ010016649.1:100000-105902 GCA_963575745.1 Prorocentrum cordatum
GAGGAGGAGGACGAGAAGGAGGAGGAGGAGGAGGAGGAGGAGGAGGAGGAGTGAAAAGGAGTGAGAAGGAGTGAGGGGGAGTGAGGAGTTGTGAGACTAATAGTGAAGAGGAGTGAGAAGTGAGGAGGAGGAGGAGAAGGAGGAGGAGGAGGAGCAGGAAGAGGAGGAGGAGGAGGAGGAGGAGGAGGAGCGAGGAGCGAGGAGCGAGGAGTAGTGCAGAGGAGGAGAAGGAGGTGGAGGACGAGGACGAGGATGGGGGTGGAGGAGGAGGAGGAGGAGGAGGGACAGGGACAGGGACAGTCAGGGTCTAGCATCCGACGGGATGGAAGCTAGCCGCGCAGACCTGGAAGGATCTCTGAACCAAGCTTGGCCCGAGGACGCAACGCCCGCACACGGGGCAAGGAGCTTGCGCCAGATCGGCGCGTCTCTTTTTCCACCTCCACATCGTCATCAGTGTCATCGTCGTTCGCATGCCCCCCGCGGTCGCCGACATATGTTGCCACGACGTCGTTGGATGCTGGGACATGATCGCGAGCGCTCGGGAGGAAAGCCAGGGATGCGCGCAAAACGGGACGAGATGAGGGCGAGGGCAACAGAAATGAGGACGAGGAGGAGGAGGACTGTGTCAAAGGAGGGTGGCTTGGCGGTCGGGGAGGGATTGGCAGGGTGAGCTGCGATAGACGAAAGAGCGGCCGCGAGTTCGTGGGCAAGGCGCGGCTTGGCGCGCTGCCACGCGAAGCCGCCTGCTTCGAGGAAGGAAGCCGTTGCGATGGGGGGTGGCAGGCTCATTTGGCAGCAGAGCACTTCTCGCGCAAGCGAGGAGTACCCAAAGCAATGGTGATTGGCACACGTACTCTTGGAGGATCGGGCTGGACGAGAGGGCGAGGGAGTGTGGAGGGGGGTACGAAATCTGCTGCGTGCAGCTAGTTTCGGCCTCGCCGCCTTTCCTCTATACGTTTACGCCTTCGGCGCCTTCGGGAGCCGACTCGCATTACTGTACCCCCATTTCGTCCCACCCGAGACGAGGGCACATGCTGCCCGCTTTCGTCTTTGGCCTATCCTTGCCCCTCGCTCGCCACGAAGCGTGAGGGGAGGACGGAGCTAACAAAGCAGCACGGGATGTTGCTTCCAAGTAAATTTGGCGGACCATGTCAATGCCTTCCTCCTTGACCTACTCCTCATATTCCTCTTCCTCCTCCTCATCATCATCAGAAGAGGCTTATTATTCCCCCCTCCCTCCCCTACATCGGAGTCTAAGCAGTGATTCTTCAAGCAGCAGCAGCAGCAGCAGCAGCAGCAGCAGCAGCAGCAGTGCAGCAGTAGTCATAGCTCTAGTAGCTTTGCGAACCCCCATCGGCTGTTGCAGCAACCTCGAGCTAGCAGCATTATGCAGCCAAGTTATGCGCATGAGAGTAGCGGCATGCACACGTAGTAGATGTGTGTTTTATTTCGGAACATTTTGTTGGGTACGTTCCGCATCATCATCATCATCATCATCATCATCATCATCATCATCATCATCATCATCATCATCATCATCATCCTCCTCATCCTCCTCATCCTCCTCATCCTCCTCATCCTCCTCCTGATTGTCCTCGTCCTCTACCCCTTAACCCGTGATTTCACGGAAAGGTCTTCGAGGATTATATCATGCCGCTCACCAAAGACGTAGAGGTGGAGTACCGCAATTCTCTCGCTGCTGAGGGAGGGGAAGGGGGGAGCAGTAGCAGGATCGGGAAGGCAACGAAGAGAGGAGTGCGGAGGCAGCACAGGAGGAGTGGGAAGAGCAGGATTCATGAGGGCTGAGGAAGACAAGACCAGACCTACACACCCCACCACCACAGCCCATCACCGCATAAGGTGTGAGGGCCACCGGGCACGCACCTCAGATTTTCACGGAAGCCCACCGAGCGAGGTCAAATCGGGCTATGATGTCCCAGTGTTTTCGAACCGTCAGACTTTGGTTGACAGATTCAATGGAATACTTGCTGGTTCGTACCAGCCCACCTACGCGCCCACCATACACCCCGGCGGCCCTGCCCCGAATATCCCCAGAGTCTCCGAGGCATTTCGCCTCGAGTCCTTCACGAATTACGTCAGAAGCGCCCCACATTCCCCCCTTGGCCCGGCCCCCAGTATCCTCCCGGTCTCCCCAGTACTTGCCGAAGCGAGATAATTTCTACTGGAGTGCTTGGACGAAGAATAGCACCACGGACGTAGGCACGCGAGCGCCAAGGTATTTGTTGGCGAGGCTCGACGGCGAGCCCAGCGCGAAGCGGCGGCGCGAAACTCCTGGTGATGGGGACATCACTTGGAGATGAGCATCCTCATCCTCATCATCCCCTTCTTCCTCGTCCTCTCCCGTCTCATTCAGTATGAGCATGGAGGCGGGGATTTTGACAAATAGCATTGCTTAGCACGGGATTGGAGGGCATTGCATATGTCAGTATATAAGCAAAGGCCAGGCAAACTAAAACAACAGAAAGCAGAAAAACAAGCAGGCGACCAAAACTAAAAGATTGAACCCCCAGGGGACCCCCCGAGGAACTTCAGATACCCCCCAGGGAAGAGCCCCGAGGGACGCCTCGGGATCCCCAGGGAACCCCATGGGGAACCCATGGGCTCTGGCGGTAGTCGTCAATACCGTTACTGGCTTTCATGTGCCAAACGATTTTAGACCTTTTTAGGCGCAGCCTCACGAGGAAAATGTGTGCGCACACTGTTCGAAAGGCATTGTTGTCTTGTCGTAAACAGTCCGGGCGTTGAGGTTGGGAGCGCTGGTTCCCATGCGGGCTAGCGCTTTTTAGATTTATCTGTTTGGGCTTGGGCCAGGCAGCGGTACCTACGCTTCTCCATCCAAAGTCCCTCCTTGGAAGACTTCCACTGCATCCCTCTAACGCCTGCATTGAACCTCTCTTCCCCATCCTCCTGCTGTCGCTCACTCCCTCTCCCTCTCCCTTCTCTCGCGGCTTCGCACCGCTCGGCTGCGGTGACGAGGCTGCCCGTTCCCGAAGCATCCGTCGCCACTAGGTGTGCTGGACCGTCGCTCCCACGGCAGCTCCCCTTCCTTGTGCTCGTCCTTCCTTTGGCCTCAGACGTCGCGATTTTGTCAAGGCTCGGGGGCCCCCAAACGGGGTGGTGACCACACCCTGTGGTGAGTCGGTGGGGATTCGGGGTCATCGCACGGTTTTGGGCTTCGGGTCGTTCTCCGAGGACGTCTCGGGCGACTGGGGCATCCGGGGTCCCAAAGCCGTGCGTTGACGGACCGTGCGGTGAGGTCTTGGGGGGGTTCGAGGTCACCACACGGTCGGTTACCGCACCGTCTCGGGGTTCCCAGAGGGCGAGGGCCCCGGGGCTCTCCCACAGCAGCACAGGGGCACTGTGGAGTCGGGACACGGCTGCGCACATTTTCACACAGGGTCTGTGTCGTTGCGTACATAGAACGTGAGTCAGGGCCCGCTCCTTCCAGCCTCTGGACAAACTTTGGCCCGAGCCCAACAGTTCAGGCAAAACAGCGAAAGTAATGATCTTCACAACCGCCCCGACCTACGGATCCCATTTCTCCTAGCGGTCCCCTCTGATTGATGGGGCCTGCAACTGGCCTCCGGGCGCCGAAACTGTCGAGATACGCCGGCCGTGATCTTCTCGCGACCCCAGAGGTCTCCTCCTCCTGTTCCTCCTCCTCCTCATCCTCCTTTTCCTGTCTGCGCTGGCCAGACTGGGTCCTCTCCCTGTCGCTGGAGATGCACTTCGCTGAGGGGGCTCGAAAGGGCCTCATGTTAAAATACGGAAAAGCGAAAAGTTCGAGGCCAAAATTGTTACAAAGTTCAAGGTCAACGTTGCTAGAATCTTGAAGTGCGAAAAAGCTTGGATAAAGTTCGGCGGCGGAGAAGTTCCAAATATCCCAGAGGGTGTGAATTGTGGGTGAGGCGAACTCCCGAAATAGTTTCAAATTGTTCCCGAACTGTTCCCCAATTTGCTCAAAAAATGGCTCCGAACTTCGGAACTTGGTTCAAACATGTTTCAAACTGTTTCCAGCTTTTCCATATTCGGTGAAAAAGAAAAAACGTTGTTCGAACTCTCCCTGAATTTTGTGAACTCGAACTTCTAACCGTTCCTCCGCCCGAACCCAAGCTACATCTCTATGTCTTTTCCAGGACAGGCCATCTCTTCATACACCAGCCAGTTGTAGGGCTGGAGCGTCCATGCGAAGCAGTGAACGAGCACAACGCTCAGCAGAAGCAGTTGCAAGGTCGAAAGAGCATAGGATAAATTTGAAGTCCAGACAGACGTTTGAATACTACTTTCCCCCCTCTCCACGGATTCTATCCGAGCAGGGCCTCGTCTCGTCAGCAGGTCGGTTTCTCGCGTATCGGATAATCCGTGGCCCCATAGGGAGCGCCGCCGAAGGCCCCAGTGGCTGCGTTCGCCCCAATCATTTTCGGCTCACCACTCACATATTTCGTGACCCCGTAGGGAGCGCCACCAAAGGCTCCAGTGGCTACGTTCGCATACGTCCGCCCATTCCATTCCAGTACATCCCTCACACGTCTCGCGGCCCCACAGGGAGCTCCACCAGAGGCCCCTGCGGCGGTGTTCGCATGCGCCCGCCCCACACATTTCGGCATACCCCTCACGCGCTTCGTAGCCCCATAGGGAACTCCACCGAAGACCCCAGTGGCAGCGTTCGCGCTCACCGCGCCCACTGCATAGGGTCGGGTCTTTCGCCAGGCTAATTGATATTTCTTTTCAATCGGGACGCCTATGGTGTTTCGAAGTTGAATTACCGCTGGAGCTTTGGCCTCATTTTGGGATCGGCGCTTTGCTCCTGTGGCTCAGAATGGCGCTCTCGCCCCAGCGCGGGCCACGCTTCTGGATCCGAGTCTTTGTTCGTCGTTGTTGCCCCGATCCTTTCCCCTCCTCCGCCTTCCCCTGGTCCTCCTGCGCATCCCGATCCTCCTACTCCTGCTGCTACTTGTCCTGCTCGTCCTCCTCTTCATCCTCTTGCTCATCATGCTGCGCATCCGCCACCACTTCCTCCTCATCCAATGCACACGGTTCCCTACGGTTTTTTGTGGGGGTCCCAGGTCCGCTGTGACACCCGCCGGCGGATAGATGAAAGATCGCGCAATGGGAAGAGATGGGTGGGAAGGGTAGAATGTCGGATATGGCGCGAGCGCACCTAGTTTGTCTTTTCCCCTCTCTCATCTTTCCTCATCATCCTCCGCACCATCATCAGCATCATCAGCATCATCCTCATTACCATCATCATCATCATCATCATCATCATCATCATCATCATCATCATCATCATCATCATCATCATCATCATCATCATCATCATTACCATCCTCTTCATCATCATCCTCCTCCTTCTCCTCCTTCTCCTCCTCCTCGTCCTCCTCCTCATCCTTCTCCCATTCCTCCTCCTCCTCCTCATTTTCCTTTTCCTCCTCCTCCTCCTTCTCCTGCTGCTCCTGGTCCTCCTCGTCCTCCTCCTCCACATCCTCTTCCTCATCCTCCATGTCCTCCTCCTGCCCCTCCTCCTCCTCCTGTTCCTCCCTTCTCCTCCTCCTCCTCGTCCTTCTCTTCCTCCTCTTCCTCCTTTTCCTCCTCCTCCTCCTCTTCCTCCTCCCCCCCTCCTCCGTCTCCTCCTCCTCATCCTCCTCCTCCTCCTCCTCCTCCTCCTCCTCCTCCCCCTCCTCCTCCTTCTCCTCCTCCTCCTCCTCCTCCACCTCCTCCCCTTTCTCCTCCTCCTCGGCCTCCTCCTCCTCCTCATGTTCCTCCCCCAACGGCCCCGAGGGACTGCCTAATGGTGGCCCGCTCGCTGTCCTGGCAGTTTGGTCAGTGATCCTCATGTTCCTCCTCCTCCTCCTCCTCCGCCTCCTTCTCCCTCCTCCTC
>CAUYUJ010016649.1:106002-123502 GCA_963575745.1 Prorocentrum cordatum
TTCTATCATCCTCCTCATACTGCTCATCGTCTTCTTCCTCCCTCCTCATCCTCCTTCCTTTTCTTCCTCCGCCTGATCCTCCTCCTCCTCCTCCTCATCATCATCATCCTTATCCTCCCCCTCCCCATCCTCATCCTCGTCAACATCGGCGTGCTCATCAGCATATGCATCATCATCATCATCATCATCATCATCATCATCATCATCATCATCATCATCATCATCATCATCATCATCATCATCATCATCATCATCATCCGCCTCCGCCTCCGCATCCGCATCCGCATCCTCCTCCTCCTCCTCCTCCTCTTCATGCTCATCATCTTCCCGCCGCCCGCGCAGCGGTCAGGCGGAGGGACCTCCTTCACCGTACCCCATTTTGGCTCAAGCCCGCCCCCCCTGGGGGCTGGGGCCCCTCCTTCGCTGGGGGGGACGCGGTGCGGGGCGCCCTTCATGCGCCCGGAGGGCTTGAGCCGAGCCGATCGGGCCTGGGTCGCGGCGTTGGGCGCTGCCTCCGAGGGCGCGCGCGCCGTCCTGGCCCGCGAGGGGCTCGAGGATCCCAGCCGCCTGGCGACCTTAAGCGACCTGCGGCCCTACGAGCTGGCGCAGGCGCTGGGGGTCGAGATCGTGGAGGGGGCGGCTGCGATCGCCGACCAAGCCGAGGGGCGGCAGGTGGAGGAGATCTGGTGCCTCCTCCCCAAGGCTACGGCGGCGGCGGCGGCACGGCAACGGCATCTGGCGTTGCTGCTCGTCGATGCTCTGGAGGCGGAGCTGGCCAAGCGCCGCCGCCTCTCGGCCGCGCGCCTGGAGGACGAGGCGGTGAGCCGCGCGGCCGTCCCATTGCCCGCGCCGCCTGCCCAGGCGCGGTGGCCGACGCGCATGGCCAAAGCGCGGGCCGATGGGGGCTCCGCGGGCAACGCTGGCGGCGCTGGAGGAGGCCAAGCGCCGCCGGTTCCAAGCGAGGCTGGTGGACGAGGTCGTGTACCTCCAGCTCCCGGTGGTGGCGGAGCTCGAGAAGGTCGGGGACCCGCTGAAGCACCTGGGGTACATGGCGGCGGGCCGCCGGGCGTCCACGGTGCAGAGCGTCCTGGGCGACTGGCGGCGCATGCGGCTGTGGCGGGAGACCTCCACCAGCGGCTCCTGGCCCAGGGGCCCCGAGGACGCGGTGGCCTGGAGGCACGCGCGGCGGAGCCCTGCGGCAAGACCCTGCTGAAGGGGGCGCTCGACTCGCTGCGCTTCCTTGCGGAGCTCGGGCGCGTCCCGGCAGAGGTGCGCCTCGGCCATCATCCGGTGATCGTGGGCGCGGAGCGGAGCAGCAGTTGGCGGCTTCCTTGGGCGGGGAGCCCGCTGCTTCCGTGGTCTCGAAGGCCCCTCAGGTGCTGGTGGCGCTGGTGATCGCCTGGGAGAGGTACCTCGCGGACCCGCTGAACCCCAGGTACGCTCGGTACTACGCGGGGGTGAGGTACATCAAGTACTGGGCCTCGCTGCGCTTCGACGACGCGAAGTGGGTCGACACCGTGGACAGGATCGCGAGGGGGCTCTGATTGAGCCTGGCCCGGACCAAGACATCGGGGCCGGGGCGGAAGATCACGCGGCTCCACGCTTACGTGAGCTTGGGGGCCTACTACGAGGTGACGGATGGAGGTCTGGTGGTGCGTGCGCGAGCAGTTGATGCCGATGAGCTGCTTCCTGCCGCTGCCGAGCTCGGACATGGAGATGGTCGTGGATCGCTCGGCGGGTTGGAACGAGGCCTCGAGCAGCTCGCAGGCCCTGGCGCGCATCCTCCCGGGCCAGAGGGAGGACGACGCTGACCTGCTGGGGGGCCGCCTGCTGGGCGACGTGGCTGGTCGCTTCTGGACGGAGCACAGTGAGAGGTGCTGCATGGCGAGCGCGGCGGCGGCTCTTGGCAGGGACCGCTCGACCATCGACAGGCTCGGGCGCTGGTCATCGTCCATGTCGGAGGGGTACGTGAGGACGCAGAGGATCGTCGTGGAGCGCTTGCAGTCGGAGCTGGCCTGCTACGCGCGCGGGGGCCGCGGGGGCCCGGACTTCCTCGACGAGAACGACACGCTGGACCAGCTGGGGGCCTACCTGCGGAAGCGGGGCTGCGGGGCCGCAGAGGTCGAGCAGATCGGGAGCAACCTGAAGTACTTCGGGGGCTACCCTGGAGCGCCGAGGCCCGAGGGGCTGACCGGCGGTCCAGTGGCCGGGCGCATCGGGGGCCTCGAGCTGGAGCAGCCCTCCCCCGAGCCCGGCGGCCCGCCGCTGGCGGCGCTCAAGGACCTGGTCGACGACGACGAGCTCGAGGAGGAGGTGGAGGCGCTGACGCCCATCGCGACCTCCAGCGAGGAGGACGTTCCGCCCGCAGGCTACGTCATCTCGATATCGGAGAAGGGGCGGCAGCGGCTGCACCATCGGGATCGCTGCCACAGGATCCCGGGCCTGGACTGCAAGAACTAGCGCGACCTCGGGATGTTCGCGCCGGCACCGACCGAGTACGACATCGTCTGCCGGGTCTGCTGGCCGGAGGGCCTGGCCGCGCCGGGGCAGCCACCCAGCGCCTCGGGCGAGAGCAGCGACGCCGGGGGGGGGAGGAGCTGGCCGCTCCCGCCCTGGCGGCGGAGGAGGCGTCGGGGGTCGTAGAGGGCGCGGCGTTGCCTCCCGACCTCGGCGGGCCTCAGGAGGGCCGGGCGACGCCACCAGGGGGCCCAGGAGCCAGGTGGAGGCGTCGGCCCGGTCAGCGCGCCGCCGGAAGGGGCCCAGGGGCCCGGGCGCCGGGAGTTCCTGTGAGCGTCGACGGCGGCGCGCGCGCCGCCGGAGGGAGCCCTGGAGGCCTCTGCCTCGTTATCGGCCTGCGCACTCGGATCTCGGCGCAGGTCCAACTCGAGAGCAGAGGGCTTCCGCGGGAGCTCACATGTGCAGTCGGCGGCGGCGCAGCGCACGCTGGGAGCCCGTGCATACGGTGGCCAGCTTCGGCGCCACCCTTGCCGGGGGGGGCGCGCGCGCGTCTCCTGGCAGACCCTCGGACTCGGAATATTGTTGCCGCAGTCGGCCGAGGGAGGGGGAGCGGTCTCTGAAAAAAGAAGGGGCAGGGAGCGAGGATCGTCGAGGCTGGCGCATCGCACAGCTGGCGCTCGAGCGGCGTCGCCGTCGCGCCCCTTTTTTTCCCTGGCTGGTCTGACGGGGCCTGCCTGGTCCGCCCTGCAGACCACAGGGTCAATTTCGGGCACGAGCGGGCCGTTGCGGCAGCTGCGAGGGGCGGCGCGCCCGGGGCCGGGCGGCGGGAGTCCAGCGGGCGCCCAGCGCGGGACCCGGTGTGCGTCGCATGAACACGCAGCCGGATTTGGCCCAAAATCCCTCGAGGGACTTTAGGCCAAATCTGGCTTCCTCGGGCTCACCTCCCCTCCCCCCTTCTCTAACTTGGATCGCTCCTCCTCCTCCTCCTCCTCCTCCTCCTTCTCCTCCTCCTCCTCCTCCTCCTCTTGCTCCTCCCTCTCCTCCTCCTCCTCCCCTCCTCCTCCTCCTTCTCCTCCTCCTCCTCCTCCTCTCCTCCTCCTCCTCCTCCTCCTCCTCTCCTCCTCCTCGTCTGCTCTCCCTCCCCTCCTCCTCCTCCCCTCCCTCCTCCTCCTCTCCTCCTCCTCCTCCTCCTCCTCCTCTTCCCCCTCCTCCTCCTTCCTCCTCCCTCCTCTCCTCCTCCTCTTCCTCCTCCCTCCTCCTCCTCCTCCTCCTCCTCCTCCTCCTCCTCCCTTCTCCTCCTCCTCCCTCCTCCTCCTCCTCCTCCTCCTCCTCCTCCTCCTCCTCCGCCTCCTCCTCCTCCTCCTCCTCCTCCTCCTCCTCCTCCTCCTCCTCCCTCCTCGGCCTGGCGGCCGTCGGGCGTGGCGGCGCGTCTCTTGCAAGGGCCCGGCCGCGCAGCTCGGCGGCGCGCCCTTCCCTTGCCCTCGGAGGTTGCCAGACGTGACCCTGGCCTTAAGTCGGGCATATCCTTCTACAGGAGGAGTACGCCAGAATGGTAGGAAAATGCGATGGTGACTCTTTCGACCCGACGTGTTCGACCCCGAGATCCTAGCGAGCGAGTGACTTGGCAACGCTCTGACGTACGAATTTTTCCCGGCGAAGACTATCGAGGAGCATCCTCGATCATCTGGCAAAAAAAAAAAAAAAAAAAAAAAAAAAAAAAAAAAAAAAAAAAAAAAAAAAAAAAAAAAAAAAAAAAAAAAAAAAAAAAAAAAAAAAAAAAAACAAAAAAAAAAAAAAAAAAAACGCACGAAAACGAAATCTGCAACAGGGAATGGACGTCGGAGCGATGGCAAAAGCGAGCGAGTACCTTGCGCCAGACGGCTAAAGTGAGAGAGCTGGCCACGATTTGTCGTGTTCCTGTGGCTACTCCCTGCACTTAGGGGTTCTAACTTGGCTTAACCATCTCGGGCGGTGCCTCCCGTCACCGTCCGTCACCGCCGCTCGTCTCGGGACCAGGGGCGGCCGTCGCAGTCCGTGCCGCCCGTCGTCGCCGTCGCCGTTGGTGTCGCCGCACCGTCGCCACCGCCATCGCCGTCGTCGGGGCCGCGCACCACATAGCTTGCACCACATAGATAGAGTAGTGGTAGTAGTAGTAGTAGTAGTAGTAGTAGTAGTAGTAGTAGTAGTAGTAGTAGTAGTAGTAGTAGTAGTAGTAGTAGTAGTAGTAGTAGTAGTAGTAGTAGTCGTAGTCGTAGTCGTAGTCGTAGTCGTAGTCGTAGTCGTATTCGTAGTCGTAGTCGTAGTCGTAGTCGTAGTCGTAGTCGTAGTCGTAGTCGTAGTCGTAGTCGTAGTAGTCGTAGTCGTAGTCGTAGTCGTAGTCGTAGTCGTAGTCGTAGTCGTAGTCGTAGTCGTAGTCGTAGTAGTCGTAGTAGTCGTAGTAGTATTAAATATACAGTAGAGTAGAAAGTAGTAGTATTAGTAGTATATTAGTAGATAGTAGTGGTGGTGGTAGTAAGTGGTAAGTGGTAGTAGTAGTAGTAGTAGTTGTAGTAGTAGTAGTAGTAGTAGTTGTTGTAGTTGTAGTTGTAGTAGTGGTAGTAGTGGTAGTAGTAGTAGTAGTAGTAGTAAGTAGTAGTATTAGTAGAAGTAGTATAAGTAGTAGTAGTAGTAGTAGTAGTAGTAGTAGTAGTAGTAGTAGTAGTAGTAGTAGTAGTAGTAGTAGTATTAGTAGTAGTAGAAGTAGTAGTCGTAGTAGTAGTAGTAGTAGTAGTAGTAGTAGTAGTAGTAGTAGTAGTAGTAGTAGTAGTAGTAGTAGTAGTAAATAAGTAAGTAGTAAGTAGTAAGTAGTAAGTAGTAAGTAGTAAGTAGTAAGTAGTAAGTAGTAGGTAGTAGGTAGTAGGTAGTAAGTAGTAAGTAGTAAGTAGTAAGTAGTAAGTAGTAAGTAGTAAGTAGTAAGTAGTAGTAGTAGTAGTAGTAGTAGTAGTAGTAGTAGTAGTAGTAGTAGTAGTAGTAGTGGTAGTAGTAGTAGTAGTAGTAGTAGTAGTAGTATAGTAATAGTAGTAGTAGTAGTAGTAGTAGTAGTAGTAGTAGTAGTAGTAGGAGTAGTGATCGGAGTAGTAATAGGAGTAGTAGTTGGAATAAGAATAGTGATCGTTATAGTACTCGTAGTCTTCGTCTGAATAGTAGTCGTCGTACGAGTAAAAATATCAGTATTAGTTCCCCAATCAGAGCTTCTGTAGGGGTCCTAGCGGATTCATATGGTTGCGTTAGGTTTGCCGCCGATTTTCGCGGCACGCCGGGCGCCCGGGTGCCCGGGGGGGGCCCGGGGGCCCGGGGGGGGCCCGGGGGCCCGGGTGCCCGGGCGTGCCCGGGGGTGCCCGGGTACCCGCCCGGTAGCCCTATAGCCTTATAACCCTAGAGCCTTGTAGCCTTATAGCCCTATAGCCCCAGAGCCCTATAGCCCTCCAGCCCTATAGCCCCAATAGCTTTATAACCTTATAACCCTCATAGCTCCATATACCCTTATAACCCTATAGCTCTCTAACCCTCTAGCCTTATAACCCTATAGCCCTATAGCCCTATGGCCCTATAGCCCCATAGGCCTATATTATTAAACATATTATAAAATGTCCCAACCATCCTGTGGTGTTGGGTCCTCGTTTTGAAGAGACAGCGCCCCGCGTCCCACCTCCTCTCCTCCTCCTCCCCCTCCTCGCCCTCCTCCCTCCTCCCCCTCCTTGCCTCTGCTCTCGGCACACCCCTCACACGTTTCATGGCCCCATGGGGAGCTCCACCGAATGTCCCAGTGGCACAGCCCGCATGCGGTTCCTCCATCCAGGGCAGCGCTTCGTAGCCCCATTGGGAGCTCCACCGCGGTTCCCCCACCCAGGGCAGCGCTTCGTAGCCCCATAGGGAGCTCCACCGAAGGTCCCAGTGGCACAGCCCGCATGCGGTTCCCCCACCCAGGGCAACGTTTCGTAGCCCCATAAGGAACTCCACCAAAGGTCCCTGTGGCACAGCCCGCATGCGGTTCCCCCACCCAGGGCAGCGTTTCGTAGCCCCATAGGGAACTCCACCAAAGGTCCCAGTGGCACAGCCCGCATGCGGTTCCCCCACCCAGGGCAGCGTTTTCGTGGCCCCATAGGGAGCTCCACCGAAGGTCCCAGTGGCACAGCCCGCATGCGGGTTCCCCACCCAGGGCAGCGCTTTTCGTAACCCCATTGGGAGCTCCACCCCAGGTCCCAGTGGCACAGCCCGCATGCGGTTCCCCCACCCAGGGCAGCGTTTCGTGGCCCCATAGAGAGCTCCACCGAAGGTCACAGTGGCACAGCCCGCATGCGGATCCCCCACCCAGGGCAGCGTTTCGTAGCACCATAGGGAGCTCCACCGAAGGTGCCAGTGGCACAGCCCGCATGCGGTTCCCCCACCCAGGGCAGCGTTTCGTGGCCCCATAGGGAGCTCCACCGAAGGTCCCAGCGGCACAGCCCGCATGCGGTTCCCCCACCCAGGGCAGCGTTTCGTGGCCCCAGAGGGGGCCACCGAAGGTCCCAGTGGCACAGCCCGCATGCGGTTCCCCCACCCAGGGCAGCGTTTCGTGGCCCCATAGGGACCACCTAAGGCCCCAGTCGCGCATTTCGCATGCGCCCCCCCTCCCCCCCCCACCCAGGGCAGCGCTTCGTGGCCCCATAGGTAGTTCCCCCGAAGGTCCGAGTGGCGCAGTTCGCATGCGTCCGGTACTGCGCTTCGTGGCCCCATAGGGAGCTCCACCGACGGTCCCAGTGGCGCAGTTCGCATGCGTCCTCCCCACACCCAGTACAGCGTTTCGTGGCCCCATAGAGAGCTCCACCGAAGGTCCCAGTGGCGCAGTTCGCATGCGTCCCCCCCCCACCCAGTACAGCGTTTCGTGGCCCCATAAGGGGGCTCCCCCGAATGCGATATCCACAACTGCATATGGTTGGGTCTTTCGCCAGGCTAATTTTCTTCTGGTATCATAGTATGAGTAGTACTAGTAGTCGTAATTTTCGAGTGACTAGTAGTAGCCGTCGCAGTAGCGGTGGAAGTAGTAGTAGTAGTAGTAGTAGTACTACTACGTCTACTACTACTACTACCCACTACTACTACTACTACTACTACTACTACTACTACTACTACTACTGCTAACACTACTACTACTACTACTACTACTACTACTACTACTACTACTGCTGCTGCTGCTGCTGCTGCTGCTGCTGCTGCTGCTGCTGCTACTGCTACTGCTACTGCTACTGCTACTGCCTACTGCTTACTGCTACTGCTACTGCTACTGCTACTACTACTGCTAATGCTACTGCTACTGCTACTGCTGCTGCTGCTGCTACTGCTCACGTACTGCTACTGCTATGCTACTGCTACTGCGTAGCAGACTACTACTGCGACTGCTGACTACTACTTACATACTACACTATACTACTAACTACTTTACACTTACTCCTTACTACTTACTACTCTACGACTATTTACTATCTTTACCTACCTTCCTACTACTACTTATACTTACTATCTGCTACTTTACTACGTTACTACGTACTACTGACTTACCTAATACGTGCTACTTACTACTTGCTACTAATTGCGATCTTACAGATTAATACTTTACTACTTACTACTTAATACTTACGTACTTACTATTACTACTTACTACTTACTACTTACTACTTACTACTTACTACTTACTACTTACTACTTACTACTTACTACTTACTACTTACTACTTACTACCTACTACTTACTACTTACTACTTACTACTTACTACTTACTACTTACTACTTACTACTTACTACCTACTACTTACTACTTACTGCTTACTACTTACTACTTACTACTTACTACTTACAGACTTACAACTTACTACTTTACTACTTTACTACTTTACTACTTTACTACTTACTACTTACTACTTACTACTTACTACTTACTACTTACTACTTACTACTTACTACTTACTACTTACTACTTACTACTTACTACTTACTACTGCTGCTGCTACTACTACTACTTCTACTACTACTACTACTTACTACTACTTACTACTACTTACTACTTACTACTACTACCACTACTACTACTACTGGAACTAACCCACTACTACTACTACTACGACTACGACTACGACTACGACTACTACTACTATAATACTACCACCACTATACCACTACCACTAGCACTACCACTACCACTACCACTACCACTACCACTACCACTACCACTACCACTACCACTACTACCACTACTACCACTACCACTACCACTACTACTACCACTACCACTACCACTACCACTACCACTACCACTACCACTACCACTACCACTACCACTACCACTACCACTACCACTACCACTACCACTACCACTACCACTACCACTACCACTACCACTACCACTACCACTACTGCGACTACTGCTACTATTCGTAGTCGTATAAAATGCTGGGTGCGCTGCCGGAAGACATTGGTACGACTGCCCCTGCTGGGCGCAACAGGACAGACAAGCACGCCGCGTGTCAGAAAGACCACAACGCCGCGCAGGGAGTGCTGGTCAGCAACTTCTTTCAAAGCCCCTAAAGTTGCCGCTTGGACATGCGTTCTTCCGCGCCGTTTTGCACCTGCGCCCTAGAGCGCTCGTGGGCACGTGGTCACAGTGCCCGTCTGCCACGTGCGGCGCCGTCCTGGACGCTGAGCTTGCTGCGCCGGGCGCTGCTCCTGTTGGCGCGGCCCGCCCGAGCTCTTGCTAGGTTTTTTTTTGGATCTGCGTCGCGAGCCCGCGGGCTCCAAAATACCCCCACCATCCCATCCAGAAGCGACGCCCAGGAGAGCGGACGGCGGGAGAAAGGGAGAGACGCGCGTGGTCAGCCCAGTCAGAAACCCTTGGACGTCTGAAGGGTTGGCCTTCTTGAGCCATCTTGGAGCGGTTTTGGGGCCTCTTAGGACATCTTGGGGGTCATCGTGCGCCAGCGTTTTTGTTTTCTTGTTTTGCTTTGTTTTTATGTTGTTTTGTTCTCTACCTAGGCTCTGCCTAGACGGGCTCTTGCCCTCTTCGCTTAAAGGGCAGGGCAGTGCTCCCCGCCCCGGGCGGTTCCCCCGGCATCCGCCCCGCGGTTCCCCCAGTTACGTCCCCGTAGCTTACCGTTGCTCATCTCCTCTTAGCGTAGGCTCTGCCTAGAGGGTTGGCTTAGCTTAGCTTCGCGTGACGTAGTTTAGCGTAGCGTGGCATGGCGCAGCGCTGCAGTATCATAGCGTGGCCGAGCAGAGCAGGACCAAACACAACATGGCATAGCATAGCACAGCGCAGCATGGCAGAGCACAGCCTGGCATAGCATGGCCTAGCATGGCAAAGTGTAGCCTAGCATAACATAGCTGAGCACAGCATGCGATAGCATAGCTTAGCTAGGCGCAGCGAAGCATGACATAGCACAGCGTAGCACAAACATACGGCAGCGTCGCCTGGCATAGTATAGCACCGCATGGTATGGGACAGCATAACATAGCACAGCACAGCATAGCATATTATAGCGTAGCATCTTGCCGCGTTCCAACGGGCGACTGCTGTTGCCGTGCCTGTCTTTCGATTGCCTTGTTCGGCTTGGCATACAGGGTCGCCAGGGCTGCGGTGGAACATGCTGGACCTTGCCCTTGGGCCTGCCTCGTGGCTCCACTTTCGCTTGTGGGCGGTTTTCCGCATGTCGGGCAGCTGGCCGCTTCAGGTCTTGGGAGCTCCGCTTTGCGTCGCCACCCTGCCTCGTTGCGGCGGCTGCGGCGCGCTGGACGTAGACATCTGGCACGCCCTTTTCGCGTGCCAGCCACTCACCGGGCTTCCCTCTGGTCTCGGCTCCCTCTGCCCCCCTCCTCCTGTTGCGCCCAAGTCTCGCAGCTTCTCTTTACCACAGCCGGCCGCCGGTGGAGCGCCGCGAGCACATTCGCTTCGTTGCTGCTGCAATGCTCGTGGCCCTCACCGGTTCGAGCTAGTTCTAGGGCGCTGCTGGTGGCTCTGTGGGGGGCTCGGGCAGGGGGCGGGCGGCAATCGCCGGCGCCGTCGTGCTCACCCCCCCCCCCCGCACGCACTGCAGTAGCTGGACCACGTATCGGATTCGCACGCGAGCACGATGGCGATGCAGCAAAAGGCATGACGGCCAGGACACAACATAGTGCACCCCTCCAGCCCCTTTCTATCATCATCTCTCTGCTCTGCTGTTCTAATTTTCCATGCGTCACTTGACTGGAAGATTGTCGATCTCATGTGTGCGTGCTTTTGTAAATGACGTGCCGTTTCTGTCTGCGTGGCCGTGCCGTGTCGTGCTGTTTGGTGTTTGCCGTGGTGTGCCGCCCCCTCCTTCTAGTAACATGGTTTACCAATTCCTGAGTGGAACCCTAACCCCAAGGCCGAACCCGCGTTCTGTGCCCTGTCCCTCCTCCCCCTTGCGCCCCTCCCTCCCCCTTCCTTTCCCCCTTTCCCGCTTTCCCTGCCCCTCCCTTCGTTCGTGCCTTTCTTCTTCTTCTTCTTCTTCTTCTTCTTCTTCTTCTCCTTCTTCTTCTTTCTTCTTCTTGTTCTTCTTCTTCGTCTTCTTCTTCTTCTTCTTCTTCTTCCATCCGCCCCTCTCTGTGGTTGGCCCTCTTCACAGCTTATGCTTTGGCCTGCAGTGTTTGTGCTGATTCAGATTCCGGTTTCTTTTTGTCCCTGCGCTTCGACCTTTTGTTATTCTTGTTCCTGCTTCTCAGTCGTGATGCTGTCGTCGTTCGTGAATATTTTGTACCGCTCCCAGGGCATATTGTTCTGGGTCGATGCCTCTTGCCCTATCCGATGCATCTGCCTTGCCCTCTTTTCGTTGTTTGCTTTTGCACTCTATTGTACTTGTTCGCCTTCTTGTTGTTTGTCCTGCTCTCCACTCTTTGTGCTGGGCACGCGCGGGGCCAACCCCCATGCGTCTCCCTTGGGGTGGGGGGGCCAGCCACTCGCTTTTTTGAGGGCTGGTGCCGTCATCTCGGGGTGCACGTGGGAGGGTGAATCGGCGTGGGCTGCGAGTATTCATCCTGCCACGGGGCGCACCCTGCGTTCCATCTCGTCCACCTCTCTCTTGGGGGGCGCGCTGGGGCGCCGCGGGGGCCCGCGGGGGCGCGCGGCGCGCGGGCCCCGGCATTTCGCCAGCAAGTGCCGGACAGAAGCTGCAATGCCCCGCGCCAGGGGCAGGCGGGCACAGCAAAGGGAAGCGACGCCCCGCCGAAGACTGGCAAGGGCCACGCGCCACTCATCCGTATGAGCGCCCAGGCGCGGAGGTCAGACCAGAGCGCCGGGCCACGCTTGACCTGGAGCAGGTCCAAAAACGGCCAAGAGGGAGCGGGGCAGAGGGAGGCAAAGGAGACGCCTAGCAGCGCGAGCACGGGCGCAGCCGCCTCCTGGAAGGCAGCCCTGTCATACTCCTTCGCCTTGCTGGCCGCACGACCAGCCATTTATACGCCTACAAGAGAGCGCGCCTGGCCTCGGCGGAGCAGCGCTGTTCGTAGTTGTGGTGGTGGTGGTGGCGGTGGTTGTGGTGCTGTTCGCAGTATGGTGGTGCTGCTGGCTGCCGTCGTGGTGGTGGCGCTGTTGGTCGCTGTCGTGGTGGTGGTGCTGGTCGCCGCCGTGGTGGTGGAAGCGCAGCTGGTCGTAGTCGTTGTCGTTGTCGTTGTCGTTGTCGTTGTCGTTGTCGTTGTCGTTGTCGTTGTCGTTGTCGTTGTCGTTGTGGTGGTGGTGGTGGTGGTGGTGGTGGTGGTGGTGGTGCTGCTGCTGCTGCTGCTGCCGCTGCTGCTTGTTGTCGCAGGGTGCTCGGTGATAGGCAGCAGGGGGGAGGGATGCACGTGGGCCAGCGTTGCTGCGTCTGTGATCCAGGACCTGACCGGAAGGGCCGCGGCCGCCGCGCCTACGATGGACGCCGGGGGACCCTTTGGGAGCACATAGAAACGGGCGAGGGCCGCGAGCGTCCGCTCCACGAACCTCTTGCCCAAGCTCCGAGGCCATCCGCAGTGCGCCACCAAAATACTGTGGCGCAGTGGCGGGCCCTGGTGGCAGACGAGCAGCTTCCTCGCCCAGACCCATTTAAGGCCACCTCGGCCCTGGGGACCCCTGCCAAAAGAGGGCGCGTTTAAAGGATCGCGGACTCCACCCGCGGGTGGACCTGGGCAGCGGCCACAGGGATCGAGAAACCTCCAGCTAGGGCCACTGCGAGGAGTTTGACCAAAAAAAACCATGGCCGCGGGCATTGGACTCATGCAACAGGGGCCGAAATGTGAGACCCGCCTTTACCAGGGCGCCGAGGAGCCTCCTGGAATCAACCACCGGGCAGAGGGCGCCGACCGGGGCCGGGGCGCCCAGCAACCTCCTCCTCCCCCTCCTCTTCGTCTCGTCCTCCTGCTGGTCGCCGTCGCGGTGTTGCTGGTGCTGCTGGTTCCCGTCGTGGCGCTGGGGCGTAGTGGTGCGGTTGGTCGCGGTCGTGGTGCTGGTGGTGGTGGTGCCAGTCGGGGTGGTGGTGCTGGTTATTGTCGTCGTGGTGTTGCTGCCTGTGGCAATGCAAGTCGTAGTCACCAGTTCGTTGTTGGTCGTCATCGTGTTGTGGCTGCTTGTGGAGCTGTTGGTCGTGCTCGTGGCTGTGGTTCTGCTTGTCGTGATCGTCTGGCGGTGGTGCTGCTGGTCATCGTCGTGGCAGTGCTGCTGGTCGTAGTCGCGTTGTTGGTGCTGCTGCATGTAGCTGTGAGGTCCGGCAGTGGAGAGCTGTTTCTCATGTGGCAGACAAGCGGAGCAGAGCATGTTATAGGATGGCTTGGCGTTGCGAAAGGCAGCCTTGCACCACATAACAGAACACCGCAACGCATGGCGTCGCAAAGCGGAGCACAACGTAGCAGCGCATTGCATTCTACGGCACGGCGCCGGGCGCCATGGAGGGTAAATGGCCCGTGTGCGAAAGGATAATGCTTGTCCGGGATGGCTCCATGTCCTGCGCGCCCGTGCCTGCCGGATGTCGGCGCTTTCGAATGCGAAGTGCTGTCTTGCAGGGTTGTAGTAGTGTGAGACCTCCCTCCCTCCTTTCGACACGCGCCTCCTTGGGTTCACTGGACAGCTCTGCACGCGGCGTGGCGGATGGCCCCAAGACGTCTGGAAACGTGACTTCACGGGAAGCACAGACATCGCCGACGGCGACAACGACATAGACGACGACAGCTGGATCTTGTTTTGAGACCCCCGGGGCCCGACCGAGGGGGAGGGGGGGGTCACCAAAGGAGAGAGAGAGAGAGAGAGGCGGGGAGAGTGAAGCAGCCATGCGCCAAAAGCGCGTGGGCAAGGAAAGACTAGAGCGACATGCCAAATGCGCGCTAGAGCAGATGAGTACGCACGCGCCCTATGGTACAATATTCACATTGTGCAATTGTAAAGGAGGGTGGGAGGGGGATAGGGGCAGGAAGGGTGAGGGTGAGGACAAGGGGGGCAGGGGAGGGTGGGGGTGAGTTTTATGAAAGGCAGGGTGCAGGCCGATCTCGATAAGAACGGGCCGATGTTGGACACCAGGGAGGGGCTCCAAGTCCTGCGCGCTGGCCGTGGCAGAAAAAACGAGTGGACAGAACCGCGCCGTCAATGGTAGTTGACCACGAATCCGTCGCAGGATGGGGTCGGTACGCAGGGCAACCATGGAATACCACCGCGTAGTTGGCAGCATACACCTGTGCAGGGTATTCGTTAAAGCCGCCCGTGCCGAAGGTGAGAGCGCCAGCTTCGGCCAGAAGTGTTTGCCATCGAGCCGTCGGAGCTCGGCAGTCGCGCTCGAATCTAATTTCGATGTCGTGGCAGGAGACGATGTTCACCCAGCTGAATTGCCGCGCGTTGGATGCGAACATTCCGATCAAGAGATAGTGCGGCTGTCTGGGCGACATTGCAGCCATGCCAGGCGACTGCGGCGCACAGGCCTTTCGAGCCCACCAGGGCGTTGCAACCCAGCGATCGCATGTCCTGCCCCAAGATGCGCGGCTAGCGTCGGCCAGGCCCCACTCCTGGAGGCAGCGCGCGTGAGGCAGACTCCCTGCCAGCAGGGCCCAGACGGCTGCCCTGTGCTTGGTGTTGCCGCCAACGGTCAGCATCGGCAGCGTACCGGTGTCCTTCACCATCAGGTTAGAGGAGGCGGTGCCACGGGCGCTTTGCGTGGCCGCGGGTACACACCTTGTCCAGGAAGCGCTGGCGGCGGCGCTCTGCGTCAGCAGCCGTGCCCGCTGTGATCGAAGCCGCGATCGCCGCCGCCGGCTCGGCGCAAGACAGAGCGGCGGCCTCCTGCTGGATGGCGTCGGGCGCCTCGTGGGCACGGGGCGGCAGGGGGGTCGATGCAGCGTGGGCAGGCACTGCGCGCCGTGGGACCCACACTTCATGCACTCTCAGGTGGCCTTGGTCTTGCCCTGGCCCCGCGTCGCCATCGGCAGGTGGCATGTCGAGGTTGGAAGAGCCGCGTTGATGGCCTGCTTCCGACACGTCCGACGCTGAGACGGCGGGTCGCGGTGTTGTTGGCGCCAGTCACGCCTGCGCGACTGGGGGAGGTAAGAAGGATGCGCATCAGTTCCCTTCGCCAGCTGCGCGCCCGAGTCGCTAGGAACGGCTCAAAACGAGAAGAGACTGCGTCCGAATCAGCCAAGGGCGTTTTGTCCTACCCTGACTTGGCCCTCAGTGCGAGCAATATGTTCCCAGTGCTGGCGCAGAAGGCTAACTCCTCAGCAGGAAGATGACCAAGGAGAAGCGCTACATTAGGAGGACCCGTCCGGAGCGAAGAGACATCGACCGGCTTTGTTGCAGTCGCAGCGGTCCGAGATCATCGCGGCGGTTGGTTACAAAAGTGCCCAGCAAAAAGCTTTCTATCGAACGCGTCTCCTGGTGGCCGTGTTTCCAGTGGCCGTGTTTCCAGTCCCGCGTCGCTTGCTGTCCACACTGGTCGCCGGGGCAGACCTAGGCAAGCCTGCGGCCCGCGCGATGCGAGGCCGCGCCTGCCTCCTGGCCCCGCGCGATGTCGGAGTTGCGAGGGGCCCGTCGCGTCCTCGGCGCAGAGTTCTCGGGCGCGCTGAAGCCGGGGAGCGGCAGGGGGTCTTTCGTGCGGGCCTGCCTCTCGGCCCCGCGAAATGTCAGATTGGCGAGGGGCCTGTCGCGTCCTCGGCGCAAAGTTCTCGGGCGCGCTGAAAGTCGGGGAGCGGCAGGGGGTTCTCCGCGCAGGGAATGCCTCGGAGGATGGAGTCTGTCGCTAGGTCCGGTTCGCGGCCTGCGGGCTGGATGTCAGTTGGTGTGGGGCTCAAGGCCCCCCGGGTCAGTGCTCCATCCTCGCAGAAGTTTGTCGTCTAGGAAAGTCGGGCAAAAGTAATCGGCCTGCGTGCAAGGAGTGGCCAGGGATGTTCGAGCGATGAAGCCTCCATGGCCTGCGTGGCGAGTGCAAGCAACAAGGGGGGCACAACTGCGTCGCCTTTGCGCTGGTCGTCTACGAAGCTGCGTCGAAGCAAGAGGCAGTCTGAGCGCCGAGCTTTGCATTTGGGGCGCCGAGAACAAAGATTGGCTCACCGAACAAAGGGCGTCACATATGTTGCCTGTGCCGTTGACATTGGAATCGGTGGGAGTCGTGCGGCAGCGATGGCTCTGGCGAGAAAGCCTGACGATGTGAAACTCAGGGCGGAGCGTGTGGTCAGACTTCCGCAGGATGAGCTTCTCGTCCTAGGCCCGGGCAGAGAAAGACGCGGTTGCTTCTGCGAGCTAAGAACGCCAACCTCGCGAGGCAAGCCTCTGCGACTCTTGCCTTGGCGAGGCCAGCAGGCATTGTGACTGCGCCGCTTCGACTGGTGAAGGATGCGTTGCTGGATATGCGTTCGGCGGGTCGATGAGCTGTCACTTACCAGGCGCGGTAAGCTGAGCGTGCTGCTTGCGCCGGAGTGCGCTGTAACGGCCACCGCGACGCCGGAGCCAGCAGATGCGTGCCACGCGATTTCAAAACCAAGCTAATCACAAAACTTGGAAGAACATGAGACGAAGTGCACAGAAGGTCTGATCAGGCGGCACGTAATGCCGCCGAGTCGGAATACTGGAGTGGGTCTGATGATCTCGGCGCTCGAGTTGAGGAGTGGAGAAAATGGTTCAGTCGATGGGCATGAGCTGCGATGTCCAGGAGAGATTGAAGGACAGAGGCAAGGGGTGAGCGAAATAGACAAGGTATCGCTGAACGTCACAAGAAGCGCCAAGAAGAGCTAGACAACCGCATGGCCAAAGCACAGCTCGAGCGAATGCTGGCCGCGGCCCTCCAAGAAGAGCCAAATGACCTCCGGGGCAGCGCCGAGGCCGCCGCAGCTCAGGCTGTCCTCATTCCCCCCAGACGGAACATCATTTGAAGACGGCGCAACAGTTCATGTCGCGTCGATAGGGCAAGCTCGTTGGCTGCTGACAACATTGGCCCCGAAAAGCTTAGTTACTCGTCCAAGGCCGCTGGGGGTGGCTGCTCGAGCGGCTATCCCACGACCGGGGCGATGGGGGCGACGGAAAGGATGATTTGTCCAAGGGCCACGCGTTTCTCCGATTGGCCAGACAAAATAGTGCTGGTAGGGAAATCAGACGGCGCAGCCCTGGATCGGACGGTCCAGGAGGCTCCCTGGGAGGCCCCGGAGGCCTTCCGGAAGGTGGAGGGCCTTTCGTGGGTGGGCCTGGCTGTCCACCCTGAGGCTCGGGCAGGGGTTCCGGTCCGCCCAGCGGAGGAGGATTGGAGGAGAAGGCCTACCGGGCAGGGGGCCACGAGCTACAGCCATACCTGCAGGGGGAGTGATGGATTGAAGGTGGAGGTGGTTGGCACTGCCAAAGATCCTGGATGCCACGCCAAAAAATACTCCGAAAAGGCACCCCAGAGGACCCCAAAAGGGTCCCGAAAGGCCCCCGAGAGAGCATCAGGAGGCCCCAGACGGCCCAAAGCAGCCCAAGAAAGATGGCGCCAAGGCGACCTGAGAGTGCCACAGAACCCTAAGACACGCCCGGGCAGTC
>CAUYUJ010016649.1:128502-146002 GCA_963575745.1 Prorocentrum cordatum
ATGATTTTGAATGCCCGGAGCCAACTGTAGGCCACTTCGTGTTCTTCGGGTTCCCAGAACTCCATTCCTGGGCATGATTTTGAATGCCTGGAGCCAACTGTAGGCCACTTCGTGTTCTTCGGGTTCCCAGAACTCCATTCCCGGGCCACATTTTGAATGCTGAGGCAGGCTGATGCTGAGGCTGATGCAGGCTGAGGCTGAGGCAGGCTGAGGCTGAGGCCGAGGCTGAAGGCAGACTGATGCTGAGGCTGAAGCAGGCTGAGCTGAGGCTGAGGCTGAGGCTGATGCAGGCTGAGGCTGAGGCTGAGGCAGGCTGATGCTGAGGCAGGCTGAGGCTGAGGCTGAGGCTGATGCAGGCTGAGGCTGAGGCAGGCTGAGGCTGAGGCCGAGGCTGAAGGCAGACTGAGGCTGAGGCTGAAGCAGGCTGAGGCTGAGGCTGAGGCAGGCTGAGGCTGAGGCTGAGGCAGGCTGATGCTGAGGCAGGCTCAGGCTGAGGCTGAGGCTCATGCAGGCTGAGGCTGAGGGAGGCCGAGGCCGAGGCTGAGGCTGAGGCAGGCTGAGGCTGAGGCAGGCTGAGGCTGAGGCCGAGGCTGAAGGCTGAGGCTGAGGCTGCCGCTTTCGACTTTGCGGTCTCGTCACCGCATCGGCAGGCTGCCCGGGGCATGGCTTTCCAAGGGGTTGGAAGCGCCGCCGAGGCGTACGAGGTGGTCAAGCGCACCCACCTCGACACAGAGGCTCTCTGCAGACAACAGGGCTTGCTCTTCATCCCCTTGGTCGCAGAGCCAACGGGTGGCTGGGGCCCGACGGGGGCTGCGACGCTCCGTCTCCTGGCGAGGGCCAGCGACGCGCGCCTGGGCGAGGAGCCGGGGTCCAGGGCGACGCGCCTTTTCCAGCAGCTGTCGGTGGCCATCCGGAGGGCGTCCGCCCGCGCCATCCTCCGGCGGCAGGCGGAGGAGGCCCCTGCCTCAGGAGCAGTCGCAGCGGCCAGGGACGTTCTGGCAGAGGAAGATGAGGGCTCATTGTAGGCCACTCCCCTGCCTCCTCCTTCCTCCTCCTTCTCCCTCCAGGCCTGGCTGCTCTGTGGAGCTTCTCTCCCGTCGAGAGGGAAGCCGACAATTTTCGTGATGCGCTGACGCACCGGTGTGTTTTTCGGCCCGCTTGCCCTTCTTCTTTGCCTTGGCCCCGGCCCCTGGCTCCTCCTTCTTCCCTCTCCTCTCCCCTCCCCCTCTCTCTCCCCGTGTCCTCCCTCGCCCTTGTGTTTCCTTGCCCTTGTGTGGTGTGTGCTCTCCCTTTCCCTTCCGCTTGGCTCCCCCTCCCTGTCCCCCCGTCCCCTGTCTCTCCGTCTGTCGGCCCGGTCTGTCCTTTCCTGTCGTCCTCCCTCCCTCTCCCCCTCCCCTTCTCGCTCCTCGGCTCCTCGCTCTCTTGCTCGTTTCTGCCCCTTGCCTGGCCCGCGTTTCTTTGTCGGCCTGTCCCGGTGTCCGAATAAGAGCCGCGGCGCCCCGCACTGCCACGCAGGCGAATACCCTGGCGTGGGAAGTTTTTCCAGGTTGGCACATGCAGGTTGGAGGCTGAGGCTGCTGAGGCTGAGGCCGCTGAGGCTGAGGCTGAGGCTGAGGCTGAGGCTGAGCAGGCTGAGGCTGAGGCAGGCTGAGGCTGGCTGAGGGCTGAGGCTGAGGCTGGCAGGCTGAGGCTGCTGAGGCAGGCTGAGGCTGAGGCTGAGGCAGGCTGAGGCTGAGGCAGGCTGAGGCCGAGGCTGAAGGCAGACTGAGGCTGAGGCTGAAGCAGGCTGAGGCTGAGGCTGAGGCAGGCTGAGGCTGAGGCTGAGGCAGGCTGATGCTGAGGCAGGCTGAGGCTGAGGCTGAGGCTGATGCAGGCTGAGGCTGAGGCAGGCTGAGGCTGAGGCCGAGGCTGAAGGCAGACTGAGGCTGAGGCTGAAGCAGGCTGAGGCTGAGGCTGAGGCTGAGGCAGGCTGAGGCTGAGGCTGAGGCAGGCTGATGCTGAGGCAGGCTGAGGCTGAGGCTGAGGCTGATGCAGGCTGAGGCTGAGGCAGGCTGAGGCTGAGGCCGAGGCTGAAGGCAGACTGAGGCTGAGGCTGAAGCAGGCTGCAGGCTGAGGCTGAGGCTGAGGCAGGCTGAGGCTGAGGCTGAGGCTGAGGCTGAGGGCAGGCTGAGGCTGAGGCAGGCTGAGGCTGAGGCCGAGGCTGAAGGCAGACTGAGGCTGAGGCTGCAGGCTGAGGCTGAGGCTGAGGCAGGAGGCTGAGGCTGATGCAGGCTGAGGCTGAGGCAGGCTGAGGCTGAGGCCGAGGCTGAAGGCAGACTGAGGCTGAGGCTGAAGCAGGCTGAGGCTGAGGCTGAGGCAGGCTGAGGCTGAGGCTGAGGCAGGCTGATGCTGAGGCAGGCTGAGGCTGAGGCTGAGGCTGAGGCTGAGGCTGAGGCTGAGGCAGGCTGAGGCTGAGGCCGAGGCTGAAGGCAGACTGAGGCTGAGGCTGAAGCAGGCTGAGGCTGAGGCTGAGGCAGGCTGAGGCTGAGGCTGAGGCAGGCTGATGCTGAGGCAGGCTGAGGCTGAGGCTGAGGCTGATGCAGGCTGAGGCTGAGGCAGGCTGAGGCTGAGGCCGAGGCTGAAGGCAGACTGATGCTGAGGCTGAAGCAGGCTGAGGCTGAGGCTGAGGCAGGCTGAGGCTGAGGCAGGCTGAGGCTGAGGCTGAGGCAGGCTGAGGCTGAGGCTGTGACTGCGACTGCCGTTGCCACTGCGACTGTCATCGCGAATGCGACTACGACTGCGAGAACAGCAGAATTCTACAACTGGATTCTCATCTGAATCTTAAGGGGAATACTTCCAGATATGCTCCTACACATCGCTGTTAGGATGCTTTGCCGGGATAATTTTTAATTCGCGCGCGCCTTGACGTCGGCACGCCTCTTGAACGTCCCGTGGCCCAGATGGCATTCCGCATGCAGCTTTAGTGGGCGCGTTCTGCTGCCCTGTCAGGAACTACGCCTACAGTCGCCCCTCAAATTCGGCACACTTTTCGCGCCAGGCCTGGCAAAAAGAGGTCTCCACCTGCAGTCTTCGAGGGCGCGCTCTAAGCCAGAGCGCCCGCATGTGCCGTGGCTCTATAAAGAGCCCCACCTGCGGTATGCATGGGCGCGTGCGCCATGCGAGCGTCTGGCTTAAGGCTTCAGCGGACGCGACCGTGCGCGCCCGCACGCAGTTTGGCAGACCGCCACACGTGGCGCAGCCCCTAGGTACTTCCCTCAACGGTATCATTCAGCGCGGCTGCGCTTGGCCTATCCTTGCCACCTTTGGCCGTCATACGAAGACATGGTCAACGTTTCGACTTTCGGCCCTGGGAGGGTTTGCATGTCTCGGCGGCTTCTTTCGGCGCTGCCCTCCCCCTGCGGAACTGCTCGAGCTGTGGTGCGTGGCGCAGAGGCGAGAACCACCTGTCGTGGTCATTTACGACAGATCGTGTGACACTCGGACGTTCCGTAGCCCCACCAAGAGCTCCATCAAAGCATCCACGAGAGGGTTGTGCATATGGTTCTCCGCGCCTCTCCTATGATTCGTGGCCCGACAGGGAGCTCCTTCACAGCGCCGAGGAAGGGGTGTGCACGTGGTTCTCCGCACCGGTCACCCGCTTTGTGGTCCCAGTGGGGGCTTCGGGGGTTCTCCCAAACCATCCGTTGTTTGTTTTTTCTTTGTTTTTTTGTTGGTTCCCCCTCTCTCTCTTCTTTGCTTGTCTCTCTCTCTCTCTCTCTTTCTCGATCTCTCTCTCTCTATCGCTTTTTTGTTTCTCACTCTCTCTTTTTTTTTTGTTCTCTCTCTCTCTCTCTTTTTTTTTGTTTTTTGTTCTCTCTCTCTCTCTCTCTCTCTCTCCCTCAGCCAAAAAGGCCGCGTCCCCCCTCGAGGCCGCCAGGGCAGCCCTCCCCTCCGCGCGCCCACGGTGAGCGTGGGGCGGGGGCGCACGCCTCACAAAAGTTCCGAGGCCCCACCGGGAGCTCCACCGCAGCCTCCAGGAGGGACTTCTGCCTGTGCTTCTCCACGTGTTCCTCACGCTTCGTGGCCGCGAAGGGGGCCCCCACCAGAACACGATAACAATCAACCTGTTCTTTTTGCATGTGGTGCCCCACATCTCTCGCGCGCTTCGCGGCTCCACGGGGAACTCCGCCGAAGCCACAAGGCGGGAGTTTTACTCTTGGTTCTCTGCATTCCTCGCGCGTTGCTTGGCCTCAAACGAAGCTCCACCAATGCCCTGAGGAGAGGGTTTTGGCCTTCCTTCCATATGTTTCACACGTTTCGTGGCCCAAATGGGAGTTCCACCAGAGCCACAAGGAGGGGGTTGCGCCTGGGGTTCTCCCCCCCTCTTTGTTAATTCAAGCTTCGCGCGGCCCGCTCAGCTGCGACCGGAAGAGGTGCGCTCTTTTGGGGGGGAACTTTGACGGGGCCGTCGGGGACTCGCCTGGGGCCGCCGCCCAGGGGCGCCTCGTGGACGCCTCGCGCTCGGGGGTGCGCCGAGGCCCCGCCTGGCGCCCGCCCGTGGCCGCTCGCGGGCGCCTCGTGGGCGCTCCGTGCGCGGGGCGGGCGCGCCCGCTTCGCGCCTGGCGCGCGCCCCTGGGCGCTTGGTGGGCGCCCTTTGCCTGGCCGCGTCGCCTGCAAAAACGAGAAGGGCGGGTGTCCAGGGTTTGGGATATACGTGTTAAGTTGCCCGCGGGCATATGAAAGCAAACCGTCTTGAAGTGATTGGTGTTGTTATTGTGCTTGCGTTTTCATTTCTATACCAACAACTATTGTTCACCCCCCCTCCAAAGCATACGCTGGTTCTCCATTCCAGTGCGCCCGGCAGTATTCGCACACATTCTCGGCGCTTGGGGGCAGCACCTGCCTCTTTCTGTTGCCCCCCCCCCCCAGAGAACGCCAGAATCAGCCGGTCGCCCCGGCTCACTTTTCAGTTTTCCTCCGAACAGCACCGTGTCAGCGCCAACGCGGTGTCGCATGCCTCCTTTGCCCCGCCGCTGCCAAACAGCATAACGTTGTGTGCGCGCGCGTTAATCAAACATGTTTGGTCAGATTGAAATTGTCATCTATAAGAGTCGTAATCCCAATCGGACTATACCATGCAGGTCAGATGCGCGCGCCCTCGCGCGCGAATGCCGAAATCAATAGATTACCCCTGGTAAGGACATTTTAGTGGTTTTCGGTTCTCAGGCTTGTGTCGACAAGTTGCTCGTTTTCTGCGCGCGTATTCGCTGGTGTTTTGCCATTCAACCGACCGAGGTCGCGTGGGCTACGCGCGCGCATGTCGAAAGCGTCCCACAATCATCGCGCACCCGCAAGTTATTGCAACTAGTAATGCCGCTGTTGCCACCCGCGCGCGCATGTCGAAATTCTTCCGCGTCCATGCTTTTTCTTATGCCACAGATGTGTTCAAACGCATGTGAATACCTTGTGGTTGACCTGAGGGAATCTTTGAGATGTTCAAAGTTTCTGCGCGCGCTGTTCCATCATCATTGTCAGCGCCATCGTTATCATCATCGCCAGCGTTATCTTTGCCGTCGTGATCACCGTCATCTTCACTACCAACGCCGATGTAGTCGCCATCGTCCCAATCGCCGCCATCATCATCGGAACAGTCGTCGTCGTCGTCGTTGCCATCGTCGTCGTCGCCACCCGATACATGCGTGTTATCATCACCAGCGTCGCCTTTGCCACCGTCGTTGTCATCATCTGTTTCACCATCCTCATTACCATCAGCATCAACACATCCAGAATCATCATCAGCATCATCATCAGGATCACCAGCACCATCACCACCATCTTTACCATCATCACCATCATCACCATCATCACCATGAGCGTCTTCATTACCATTGCCATCATCATCATCATCATCATCATCGTCATCATCATTACCATTACGAACCATCACCATCATCACCATATTCAGCATCGTCCTCATTATCATCATCACTATCGTTCTCGTCTGCATCATCATCGTCGTCATAGTCATCATGATCATTATCAGCACAATCCACATCGTCACCAACATCATCACCACCATGATCACCACCAACATCATTCTCAATGTCATCACCATCGCACTCATCATCAGTGCCACCAGCATCAGCATCAACATTATCATCCTCATCCATATCCTCATCTTCCCATTCATCGGCATCACCACCACCGTCATTAGCATCATCATCATCGTCACAATCCTCATCATCATTATCACCATCATAGTTATCGGCATGATTATCAGCATCACCACCAGCATCATCATCATCATCAGCATCATCATGGTCTTCATCATCAGCATCGCCATCACCATCATTACTATCATCATTGCCATCGTATCATCACCATCATCATCATCAACATCATCAGTATCATCGGCGTCATCACCACCATCCGTATCGTCGCCATCACTCTCGTCGTACTCACCACCACCATTCCCCATCCAAGTTTGTGAAGCAACACAACTCATCCTCGTTGCGCCCTCAGGCGTGTCCGCACGTCGGGCTGGGCGTTTCGCTTACCATTTCTTTGCCAAGCGTTTTTGATCATGAAGCTTGGCAGTTGCAGCCGTTCCACGGATGGAGGGCGATTCGTTGTTAGACTGTGCCTTTTGCCCCAGCGCCGCGCACATTCGTGTTAAATCTCCGCGTTCGTTTCAAGGATCGAGGGCCCGCCGTTTTCAAAATGGAGCTCTCGCCTCAGCGCCGCGCGCATTCGTTCTACAAGCTTGTTGCATTCTGGAGGACAGGTGCCCAGCACCTGCTCAACATGTGGCGTTCGCTCTGCCGCCGAGCACATTCCTTTGACACGTTGGCAGCTGCCCCATGGACTCGAGGGCACGCAGGGTTGATGAAATCACAGGAATGGCGTTCTTGCGCGAGTTCGGGTTGTCAGGCGGCAACAGCCATGGGTATTCGCGGTGTTGCAGTCCCAGGAATGGTGTGTTTTGCAGGGTTCAGGATTGCCAGGGTGCAGCATTCGCGTTGATTCGCGGCGCTAGTACCCCAGGAATGGGTTTTCGCACAATCTAGGATTTGCAAAGGAGGAACTCGGGACGTCCGAGTCCGACCAACGTTGCAATCTAAGACTGTCGTTTCGTGCGTGTTTTTGTTTCCTGGTCCTGGCGATGCATCTCCCTTCCCAGAGGATTACTTGTAGTGACACCAAAAAATGGAACTTGGGAGGAATGTTCGTTGCAACGTCGTTGACGTGCCTTGGGGTTACACTGGTCCTCCCTTTCCTCCTCTCCCTCCTCCTTCTCGTCATCATCGTCACCATCATCACCATCACCACTGTCATCATCACCATCAGCATCCTCATTGTCATCGCCATAGTCATCGCCATTGTTATTCTCATGGCCCTTGTCGTCGGGTCATCATCGCCATGATCATCATCCGCACCCGCCTGCCCGAGTCATGGATCTGCACGAGAAGGGCCCACGCGTTGTTACGCCAGTTGAACTTTGACAGGATGTTGTGGGCGTGTGGGTGGGATGTTTGCACGAGCCTTGGAGGTGGTCATTCGCGGATGCCAGCGGCATACATTGTACCACATAGCTTGCGCAACTTAGGCCTTATCAGACATCTGCCATCACATCGCTTGCACCACAGAGCTTGCACAGCGTTCTTACACCGCACGTGTTACGCCACAGAGCTTGCATGTATGAGCGTCGTCGCATAGCTTATATCACATAGCTTGTGCCACTTTGCTTTCACTACATAGCTAGCGCCGCGTAGCTTGCACCACATAGCGTGCACCACATGTATTGCCCACTAACCTTACACTACATCGCTTGCACCACATAGTCCACCCATCCAAAGTGCAATGGGCCACTGTTTGGGGTCCACGCTTGCACACATGTTTAGTTTCGCCTTGCATCGAGTGGTTGCTTCGAGGTGCGTCTTGGCACTGAATGCCGCATGCTTCTCTGCTTTGTTTTGCCTCTTTGATCCCTCATTGGGTGTCTGCTCCTATGCTTGTTTTGCCTGGTCCGATTGAACGGTCGCGTCGCGGGATTCTCCTAATCGGCATCCGTATCCCTTCAAGGAGCAGGCTGTCCAGAGGAGTGGAGGGGGTGGGCAGTCGATTCAACAGCAGGTTTTCTGAAAAGCCATGACAGGCACATGGTTGGGATCCTTGCCCGCGGGAGGGGCCGAGTTTGGCCATGCCCTTTCGGGATCGAGCTCGGAGCCGCTAGCGCAATGGCCGACGAGATTGAAGTTATTGTATGGGGGCTCCAGGCAGGTTGCTTCAGGTACGCCCGTCAGATTCTGCAGAGGAAGAGGACGAAGCGGTGCCATCGCTTGTCATTTTTGGTCGTCGCTGTCCTGTCGTTCTCGCCGTCGTCCTCGTGTCGTGCTCGCGCGCGCCGCGGGGCGTGTCTGGCCGCATCTCATGGAGAACCGAAGGCCGCCAGCGCTGTATCGTCGACACCAGGACGAAGAGGAACGAGAGGGCCTTGGCAGAGGTGGCGGAGTGAGGAGTGGCCCGTATCTTTCTTCTCGAGTCGCCCCTCTTGCTGGCATGGCGGGGCCAGCAGCCCTGCGCAGCGCCCAGGGCGCGCACCGCGCCGTGGCGCTGGTGCTGACCCTTCTGAGGCCGGTGGCGCGACCCCGCCGCGATGGGTGGGGCGTGGCTGGCCCGTCGGTGGCGCGCCCACGCTGGCGTGGCCGGGCCAGCGCCAGCTCGTCGAGCGCCGCTACTGGACCGCCCGTGTACCCCCGCGCGGCCGTCGCCGTCACCGTCTGCCGGCAGCGGCCCGGAGGCGGTGGGGCCATGGAGTACCTCCTGGCGAAGCGGGCCCACGAGCCCAGCAAGGGCTGCTGGATGCTGCCTGGCGGCAAGATCGAGCTCGGGGAGACGGTGCTCGAGGCGGCGGCCAGAGAGCTCGCCGAGGAGACCGGTCTCGCAGCGGAGTCTGGGCTGCGGGTGCACCCGTGGGCCACTGGGGTAACCGACGCTATCTACCCGCGCGGCTGGCAGGCGGGCGACGCGCATCCGCTGGAGTTCCACTACGTCCTCTCGCATGTGCTCGCATTCTGCACCGACCCCTCCGCGCGGGCGGCGCCAGGGGATGATGCGTTGGAGATCAGGTGGTCGGGAAGAGACGAGGCTGAGAAGTTTGCTAAGCCTTCCCCGAAGACACAGAAGACGTCTCAGAACTCGCGAGGGCTTCTGAGAAGTCCCGCCACCTTTCGAGAAGGCTATCTCCTTCTCACTTCCCCCCCCCCCTCGCCGCCGAAGGATACACCGTCGCCGAAGCTGGCCAGGCCGATCCTGGTCCCAGGGTCGCTGGCCAGGCCACGAGGGCCTAGACACCGGTCCTCGGGCCAGGACTGGCCCCGCCAAGAGGCCCACACATTGCCAATTCGTCAAAGGTCCCCCCCGTAGGTGGTGTGCAGTGTGCCCAATGATCCGCTCGAGATTAGTCCACAGGCCCATCCTGGTCACCGGTCCGCTTTCCGAGCCGAGCCCAGCTTTGGCGACGAGAGATTCTGGGAAGCCTCACCTCCGACGTCATGAATGGTTCCAATCCGTCGTTCCCAGGAATCTGGCCTTTTCCTTGCTTGAACCTGCTTTTTTTACACATTTCCGATCAACCGATCGTGGGGTCCCAATTCCGAAACATCGAACCTTTCATTTGAGTCAGGGGCCTCCCAGGCCTCTCCCCGGCCTCTCAAGACAGTTTTTTGGGGGCCCATAGCACCAGGAATCCCGAAGAGGGCACGTGTAAGCGATCAGGGGCCCGAAGTGCAGCTTCGCTGCCTCCAAGACGGCTCAAGACAGTTGCACCTTGCTGCCAAGAGGCCCCCTAGGCCAGCCCAGAGGGCCTCAACAGGACCCTTGGGAAGCCCTCTAGAGACAACATTCATTCATCCCCCTGTTTTTTTTGTCGATGAGTTTAGGGCTCTTGCTTGCTTGCTGCTCAGAGTGTCCTGATCGGCCCAAAATGCTTTCAATCTTCTTCCGTGATTGTCTAGAAATGGATTCGGGAGGACCCCAAGAGGCGCCCACAACAGCCAAAGAGAGCCCAAAGACGTGCTCCCGGAAAGCTTCTGGAAGAGCTCAAGACGGCCCACGCGGGCCCGAAGACGGCCCAAGTGGGGCTGCATATGGCCCTGCGACGGCCCCAGGAGGCTCCTGAGACGGCCTAGAGAAGCCCACGATGACCTCAACATCGCCCGAGATCCCTCCAAGACGCCCAGCGGTCCCCCAAGTCGTTCCAGGATGACTCCCAATCTTCACCGCGCGGGAGGCGTTCTGGTCAGTTCCTGCTGGAGGGGGCCCGTGATGAGGTCGGAGCGTCCGAAGCACGCGTCGAACGCTGTCGCCCCTGTCCCAGGCCTGGGGTGCGTCCAGGCCAGAATCTCCGGGGGAGCCCAGCTGCGGCCACGAGGGCCTGCAGACGAGGGAAGACGATAAGGTGGAGGAGGGGCAGGAGGATCTGGAGGATGAAGGAAGACGAGGAGGAGGAGGAGGAGGAGGAGGAGGAGGAGGAGGAGGAAAATATCAGAGTAAACCCAGGATTCACGAACGATGCTGCAACATACCCTCCCGTCCCAAATCCCCTCCTCGTAAGTCCCCGCACGCAGTCCTTTTCATTGCGGGAAGCGCCTCCTGAAGCGGCAGGCACCCCTTGAGTTTGCGATGCAGGCCAAGGCCCCGTTCTGAAAAGGATTAGCCCTTCATCATGACATGAAAGTAGGGAGAGCCAAATAGCTCAAGGACGTATCAATTGATAGCCTAGTCCGTCCTTCATCCTTGTAGTTCGCAGTTGCACAATTGCAGGGATCTGGCCATCGAATACGAGGAAATGTCCAGTGAATGCCCCGTCCAGAACAGCATGGGCCAATCTTGGCCCAAGACGATTCCTAAATGGCCCCACGGTTATACCCCTTAGACGGACCCCGCAACATGCGTCCAAGAGGTTCCACGACTGTCTGGCAGCCCTCTGACGCGTCCCATAGCCCGTTGAGACGGCTCCTCGATCACCCCCGCAGAGCCCAGAGATCTCCCGACAGGAGGATTTGGGGCTACCCGGGGCCTTTCCGGGCCCCCCTCTACGTGCTCATCGGTGTCTCCCATGCCCTCTTGGAGCCGTTTTCGATTCAGGCTCAGGCATTCCTCAGGTTTTTGACTGTCCTGGGTCAGGTGGGGTTCTCTTTGTGCTCTCTCGTGGCCGTCTTCGCACCGCCTCCGAGCAACTTTGGAGCCTCTGGGTCCCCTCTTCGGCCGACGCGACCCGCGGCGCCCTCAGACGGCCCCTCGCCCGCCCCCGGAGCCCAGAGCCCCCCCCGGCTCTGACACGTGCACATTGTTCATATCTAATTCTTCGAAAATTCTTGATTTTTTTGGGGGGCCAAGATCCTTTCATTCTAATTGTTCTATTCTTGGCCTCTTCCTGGCCACTAGGGGGCCAGGAACAATTAGAAACGAGCACAATTAGAAATGAACGCGATTTGAAATGAACGACGTGTATCCCTGTGGGCCAGATTTTGGGAGCCCAGTCGCCCTGGTAGCTGACAGTTGCAGCACCACGCATGGCAACATTCTTCCTCGTCCTCCTCCCTCCTATTCCTGCTGCCCGCGTTTTTGTCCCTGATCCCGCGCCAAGCGTTGCTTGAGGCATGTTTTTCCCTTCGCGCCCGGGCGGGATTGAACAGATCACGACGTTGGAGGTCTGGACCCAGGGCCCCTCCCTGGCATCGTCCCGACCCGCTTCCCGAGAGCTTGGTCCTGCTGCAATGCCGCGAGGGCAGCCATGAAAACACTTGTTGAGACCTCTGCCGAGCATCCCCGAAAACTCCCGCAGGCCTCCCAAAATGTGGCCTCCCGAGAGCCACATTTTGAACATGTCTCGCCCTCCATGCGCGAAGCTCTTGAACACTCTTCAGACGAATGTGCGCGGCGCTGCGTCGAGAGTCACATTTTGAAAAGAAGCCGCCCTCCATCCGTTCAACCCTTGCAGTATTTGAAGACTGTGCGCGGCGCTATGGCGAGAGCCACATGTTGAAAAGGACCCTCCCGCCATCCGCGAAATTTTTGCGAGCTCTTGAGAATAATATGCGCGGTCCTACGGCGAGAGCCACCTCTCGAAGGCGAAAACCACCCGCCCCCCCACCCTTGAAGCCCCATGCAAGCTTTTCAGACGAACGAGCGCGGCGCGAAGGCGAGAGACGCGCTCTGACAGCGACCCGGCCCCCATCCGTGAAGCTCTGGCACACTTTTCGGACGGATGTGTGCGGAGCTGCGGCGAGAGCCGCATTCTGAACACGACCCGCCCTGCATCCGTGACACTGATTCGCTTTTAGCTTCAGGGGAAGGAGTGGTGAGGAATCCCAAGCGAAACGCAAGCCTCGCCCTAACGACACGTCTCGGGATGTGACAGGGAACAGCTATTTATGAGGAACAGAGAGCTGTATGAGGAGGAGGGGGAGGGGGAGCAGGAGGAGAAGGAGGAGAAAGAGGAGGATGAGGAGGAGGTGGTGGAGGAGGAGGAGGATGAGGAAGAGGCGGAGGAGTAGGAGAAGGAGGAGGAGGAGGAGGACGAGGAGCAGGAGGAGACGGAGGAACAGGGGGGAGGAGGAGGAGGAGGAGGAGGAGGAGGAGGAGGAGGAGGAGGAGGGATGTGGAGGAGGAGGAGGATTTGGAGGAGGGGGAGGAGGAGGAGGAGGAGGAGGAGGAGGAGGACCAGTGTAAACCCAAGAGCCATCAACGACGTGGGAGTGAACCCTCCAAGGTCCCTCTTCATAGAACCCCACAACGGTTCATTTCCATTGAGGGGACGCCCTCGTTGGAAGACAACCGTTTGAAGACCCGGAAGCATGCCAGAATATTGTTCTCGGGATTGTAACGCCACGGGTCAACCCTGAATCTTGCCAGAACGCCATTCCTGGGATTTCAGAACCGCGAATCAACGTAACTGTTGCACCCGCAGAACCCTGAATCCTTCGGATACACCATTTCTGGTACGTTGATCATGGGAGTCCGTTGCACTCTTGCAACTTATACCAACGAATGTGCACGGTGCTAAGGCGAGAGCAACATGTTGAAAAGGGGCCGCTCTTACTCCGTGAAGCTCTTGCAAGTTTCAAAGCGATTGTGCGTGGCGCTACGGCGAGAGCCACATTTTGAAAACGGCCCGCCCTCTATCTGTGAAGCTGTTGTCAATTTTAATAAGCTTCAGAGTTATCATTGTTGAGGAAGTCTCAGGCGAAACGCCCGGCTAGCCTTAAACACTGGCCTCGGGATGCGACAGGGAGATGCTGCTTACGTATAAGGAAAAGGAATGGAGGATGAGGAGGATGAGGAGAATGAGGAGGAGGAGGGGGAGAAGGAGGATGAGGATGATGAGGAGGATGAGAAGGATGAGGATGATGATGAGGAGGAGAAGGAGGAGGAGGAGAGCGTTTGAACTAAGTTTGAGCCGCAAAGCTGTTATTTCCCGAAGTTCGTTTTCTCTTCAAACCTGCCTCGGGTTTTTGTTTTGCGGAGTCCTACTTGCGGAAGTGTGGCATGAGACACCTGTTAAAGGACATAGAGGGCACCACATGATGATGATACTGATGACGATGACGATGACGATGTTGATGACGATGATGATGATGATGATGATGATGATGATGATGATGATGATGATGATGATGATGATGATGACGATGATGATGATGATGCTGATGCTGATGATTGTGGTAATTATGATGATGATGCTGATGATGATGCTGATGGTGCTGCTGATGATCATGATGATGGCGATGATACTGATGATACTGAGGACGAGGAGGAGGGGAGGAGGAGGAGGAGGAGGAGGAGGAGGAGGAGGATGATGATGATGATCATGATGATGATGATATTGAGGTCGAGGTCGAGGATGATGATGATGCTGATGATGACGAGGATGATGATGATGATGATGATGATGATGATGATGATGATGATGATGATGATGATGGTGATGGTGATGATGATGATGATGATGCGTATGATGATGATGATGATGATGATGATGATGATGATGATGATGATGAAGATGCTGCTCATGAGGATGCTGATTGTGATGGTGATGCTTATGCTGATGCTGCTGATGATGCTGATGATGCTGATGATGAGGATGATGAGGATGATGAGGGTGATGATGATGAGGATGATGCTGCTGCTGCTGCTGATGATGATGATGATGATGATGGTGATGATGATGATGATGATGATGGAGGAGGAGGAGGAGGAGGAGGAGGAGGAGGAGGAGGAGGAGTAGGAGGAGAAAGAGGAGGAGAGGGATGATGATGATGATGATGATGATGATGATGATGATGATGAGGAGGAGGAGGAGGAGGAGGAGGAGGAGGAGGAGGAGGAGGAGGAGGAGCTGAAAACCCTGATCCCCGATCTGCCTGGGCTCCCGAGGTGGTGCTCCCTGGGGGACCTCGAGGGCGGCGCCCTGGCGCCGCTCGCCGCCTCGGTGCTCCCCGTGCTCCGGCACGCCGACTCGCTGGTCCGCTCGGGGGCGTGGCGCGCGGAGGACGCGGTGGACGTGCGCAGCGCGGCGTGAATTTCAGTTCGTCGTTGTCGTCGTCGACGTCGTCGTCGTTTGCCAGGAATCAAACTGCCCGCTATTTGGTAACCGCAGAGGTTGCTCAATCGACAGCCGAACATCGAGGACTGCTCGCGTTTGGTTGCGCCACAGGTTGCGCACTCGGCGACTGAAAGTGTGACTAGCGAAGGGTCCATCCCGATGCACATGCGTGCAGCACAGGGCACAGCCCTCTCCTCACATACCACGCGCCGCAGGGTGTATGGATTTTTGGGCCGTGTGCGGCACGATTCGTGCAAGGGTGAGCCGAAACGTGCGGGGGCTGCATGCGCGCGCCCACTGGGGCCGTAGGTGGAGCTCCCCATGGGGGTGCGAAGCGTTCGAGAGGTGTGCCTCGGCATGCGAACTCTCCCTCTGAGGCCGTAGGCGGAGCTCCCTATGGGAAATAATCCGCGTGTGGGGCTTGCCGAAAGGAGCACGCCGCGGCATGCGAATTGGCCTACTAAGGGCATCGGTGGAGTTGCAAATGGGGAGCAATCTGCGTGAGGGGTGCCGAACTGGCGCGCGCCGATGCATGCGGACCAACCCGCTGCGGCCGTCGGTGGATCTCCCCATGGGGCACGGTCCGCGTTAGGGGTGTCACGAAACGGACGCGCCGCGGCATACGAATTGGCCTAGCCCATTGAGGGCATGGGTGGAGTTCCAGATGAAGCACGATCTGCCTGAGGGTTGGCCCAGATTGCACGCGCTGAGGCATGCGAACTGGCCCTCTGATGCAGAAGGTGAAGCTACTTATATATAATGAAGAGGAGGGGAATGTGGGAAATGGGGGGAGGTGCGGTGCGGTGTTGCGGAGTCGAAAGTGATGGCCTAACAACTTAGGATGGTTGAGGATGACTCGTGCTGGTCTTGGTTTCGCCAGAGGTTGCTCACCCCGCGTTCGAAATTAATACACCTGCTATTGGTTGCTCCATTTGGTGCGCATCTGGCGGCCGACCAAAACAACACTCCTGCTAACGGTCGCGACCAGCCCAGTCAATCAGTCAGTCCATCTCACGGAAACCAATTTCGGGCTACGCCCGAAAATAATCAGGAGCCGTTAATGGGGGAACGTTGCAAGGAAGGGGCGAAGGGAGTGAACGCAGCAATAGAGGACCACGGTATCTCGGCAGGCGTGGCGATCGAGAACACTTTGTCCAAGTCGAGCACATGCATTGTTTCAGCTCAGGCTCGACCGTACCCGACATCGTAAAATGCTGGTATGCTAATCGGTTCGGCGGCCTCCAGGGACCGGGGACCTCCAGAGGTCCCCCACAGGCCTCTCGAGGCTTCCGAAGGTTTCGAAGAAAACAATCAATATAACCACAACACAGCGCAACTGAAAACCTCCTCCCTCCTCCTTCTCCTCCTCTTCCTTCTTCTCCTCCTCTGCCAGCGGAGGCGGCGAGGTGGGCGAAGCTGCCTTCAGAGGCCACTCAGGCGCCAACTTTTTCGAGCATATGCTGGTAGACATCGATGCAGGCGCACCAGAGTCGTTCTCTTTGTCCTCTCCTCCTCCTCCTCCTCCTCCTCCTCCTCCTCCTCAGTGCGGGGGCTCCTCGATGATTGTGGGTGGAGCTCTCTTGGGGAGGCTCGGCCTCGTCCTCCTCTTGAGCCCCTCTCCTTCCCCCTCCCCACCACCTCCTCCCCCTCCTCCCCCTCCTCTTCCTTCCCCGAAGTCGTGCCGGCCAGTCTTCTCGGCCCGGGCCCCAGGCGGGGAACCCTGTGCTGCTGCTGGAGCTCCGCATGTGTGCCGCCGTGGCGCTCGCAGGAGCGCTCTGCCGGGCAGCGCCGGCCGTGCCTGCCTCCGCGGGCTCGGGGCGGGCCCCTTCGCTGTCGGGCAGCGTCGCCGCCGTCGTCCTCTTCCTCCTTCTCCTTGTGCTCCTCGTCGTCCTCGACAGTGGCGCCCTTCTCGGCCTCACGAGCCCCCGAATCCGAATTGTTAGTCTCGCCTGTGATGACGGGTCAGTTCTGTGGCCGTTTCTGCTTCCGCGCGCCCTCTTTTGCAGCCAGACAGCTGGTGAGTCGCGCTTCCCCCACAGCTCGAGCGCCCGTGCGGATTGCCGCTGCAGTGTTGCGACGGAAAAAAGAACGACGACGGGTCAGGGTGTTTGGCACAGGCACGCCCCGTGCAACGCTGGGTCTCCCTCGTCGTCCTCGACTTTTCAGGGGCGGAGCCTCAGACTCTGTCCAGAGTTCGTAGGAGGCTCCTCCCAGGACCGTGCTCTTGGGAGGGACGAGGCTCAGGGGCAATGTTACGGGGTGGTCGGCTAAGGGGGGTGCCCTGCGAGCGGACAACGTGTCGCTCCATCCTGGGGGCCGGGAAGCTGGGAAAGGCGGGACGTCGACGCCTGTGCGCCCGGCCGTGGGCAGCGTGTCGCGCCGAAACGTGGTGGGCCAGAACCAGCGGAGAGGCGCGCTCAGCCAACGTTCCTGACCGCAGGGGAGGACCAGCTTGGCGATACATCGCCAATAGATCGGCGGCAGGCCCCCGATAGTGGGTCCCCACCGTCCTGGGCGGGGCGGGGCTATCTGGCCCCTATCGGCGATCCATGGGCGATTGGGGGTCGATGCATAGCGTGTCGCCAGAGCTGCCGCCGCGACACGCTGAGCACAAGCGCCCGACTCGTAACTTCACCACTAACCGAACGACCCCAACCCTGCCCGAAGGTCCCAGAACCCCTAGATTTCGGGTCGGGGGGCGTACGGGTTCCACTGCGCGTTCTCTCGATGTTCCAGAATGCCCCTCCACTGGAACTCTGCAGGCTCAGCGGCGACTGGCGGGTGGTCCTATTTTCCCCCCTCAGCAGCAGCTTGCCCTGCGCGCGCGCGTCGACGCCGCCACCGACGGCGGCGTCGGGATGCGCAGGCCCGCTTTCTCTCCTTCGCTGCTTGGCCGGGGGGGCCTCGGCGTGC
>CAUYUJ010016649.1:151002-173502 GCA_963575745.1 Prorocentrum cordatum
ACTTAAGACCTGCATTGTTTTTTGACAGGGATGGTGTGGGGGGGCGCATCGGGTTGGCCGCGCATGCTCCAAATGTGGAGGCAGAGTGCGGCTTGTATTTTTTGTTGACCGGGATGGTGGGGGACGGGCCCGCATGGAATCGGCATGTTTCCGGGTTGGCCGCTGGCCGGGTGGGGAAGGGGGTGTATATTCGTAAGGAACAATGATCAGACACCTCCTGCTCACAAGGCGCAAGCCGTCTCGTTCAGTCCCACCCGCCCTCACAACACATGAGTAGCACCCGAAAGCCCTGGTCGAAAACCAATGCAAAGTGGTCGCGGGGTAAGCAATGCATGCTCAATATTTGCGAGCAATGCATCTTTTGTTTTGTAAGTTGGCAGGCATGGTTGACCTCGGCGCAGCAAGCAATATGATACCCCCCCCGCCGTCACTATCAAAAACCAGTACAACGTGGTCGCGGGGCGCCCGCGTATGCTCCAGATTTGGAAGCAACATGCCTATATGTTTTTTGTTGACGGGGATGGTTGGCCTGCCCACAGCGAACAATCTGAACCCACCTCCCCGCCGTCCCTTCCAAAACTGCTGCAGAGTGATCGCGGGGCGCCAGTGCATGCTCCAGATTCGGATAGAAGGTGTGTTCTGTAAGTTTTTTGGCAGGGATGGTGCGGGGGGGGGTCGGCATGGGTCATGCTTGGTTGCCAGTCGCCTAGGGAGGGGGTCTTTATTCGGGGAAACATTGGTTTTGGCATTGGGAAATGCACAGATCATTATACCACCTTCGCCCAGGGGGTTGGTGGTATTATCTTTGCACTTTCCATGTGGCGGGCAGATTCGGCGTACTGTCACACACGCTCGCGAACTCCCCGTTGCCGTTTCGTTTTTTTCGTGTTGGTGCCCCCCCATGCAAGCGTGGGTTGATTTGTTGTCTTGTCCTCCTCCTCGTCCTCCCCCTCCTGCTCCTCCTCCACACCCTTTCCATATCCTCCTTCTCCTCCTTTTCCCCCTGTTTGGTTTTTTCTCTCCCGCAGGCGTTCTGGCCCAACGCTGTTGGGCTTGCAGCAGTGTTTCTTCAGATCGGCAATCGCTGTTGCGGGCCAAGTGTTTGGTTCTTTGCTTTTCGTTCGTCGGAACCCAACCCTCTTGTTTCCTCGCACCGCCCATCTGGGGGCAACCCGTGTTTTCTCTTTCACTAGAGTTGCATGACACGCGACGCTGATCCCGATGAATTTCAGGGCAGGCAGAACCCAAGTGGGGGTTCCTGACATGCGGCAGGATACAACATCTTGCCAGTCGGATCAGATGCCACTGTGGGCAGCCAGCGCTGAAGTCCATCGTGGCTCGTGCTCGTCGCAATACTGATGTCGCTGGTCCGTCTCCTTCGAAAGGTGGCCCAGCTGGTGGGCAAGCCCGTCTCCCCCGAGGTGCATGGGCCAGCGGCCCACCAATCGACATCGGCAGCCAACCCGCGGCCATGGAGAAGCCTACCATGCAGAAGGTCGACAAATAGTCCACATCTACTACGTTTGCCGCGGCCAGTGGTGGACGTGGGAGTTGGGTGGGCGCATGTATTTCCGAAGGTGGGATTTGGTGCAGGCGTTTCCAACGGCGACACAGCGGATCACGATGATCAGGGAGGAGGATGGAAAAATTCAGTCTGGACGTCGAGGAACAGAGGGAGCTGGACCTCGACACACAGCGGGCTGTCGCCAACGTGGAAGGGAGACAGCATGACATCAAGGTGGATGTCGAGGCCATCAAGTTGCAGTTCCAGTCGGCTATGAGCGCGGTTGCATCTGCAGGTCACCCGGATGCCACTGGTGTATCAGTCATCGATCTTGAGCTTCCTCCTGAAGTGCTCGGTGCAGGTGGTGCAGTGGAGGCCAAGGCCATGTTGGCAATTTCAGCATTTGCGAAACTCAATGAGCTCATGGCGGCGAGAGTGGTCGCCATGCCGCGACCACCTATTCAGCAGCCGCCCGTCCAGCTGGCCCAGGGGCAGCGTCGTCAGAAGGCGAAGCCGCGCCGGCGGGATCAGGCGATGTAGACATGAGGCTTATGCGAGGAGAAGGTGCAACCATTTTTTGGCGGCAGCTCACGGGAAGGGGCATCAGAGTTTGCCCCACTGCCCACCGCGCTCGGGGTACGTGCTAAGAAGCAGCCTTTTGGGTGGCGAGCTTAATCGGCTCCCAGTCCTTCGTGTTTCAGGCGCGCTTATGTTTTCGGCTGGCGCCCCTGCCCCACCGTTGAAGGGGGCCCAAGGATGACAGGCAAACTTGGCCGTTCCAGATCTTAAGCTTCAATGGTTCATGTTTGGGCCTCGTCGCGGAGGCGCCCCAGGGGATTCTATTGACGTGTGCGCAGGAAGTGGGGGTCAGTGCCTAGCATGCGGGGCTGGCAACGTCATCGGCAACTGCTTGCGACGGCGTGCTCTCGTCGCCCTGGCAAGTTGTCGCGCGTTGCTGCGATCTTCGGTCGTCTTGCGCTGGGTCCCTGATGGCCCCGAAGGGACACCGCCGAGTTGTTGATGGCAGAATCATGAAGTCTTGGTTTGTTTTCTTGGGCGGCCTACTTTTTCGTTGTTGCCCGTCTACCTCGAGACGGCGGATGGCTTCAGCGAAGCCAACCTGGAGATCCTGGCGAAGTTTAGGCGAAGCCATTCACGACCCCGCCCACGCCATCATTGCGGGGGATTGGAATGTGTCGCCGGCTTGTCTGTAGGTCTCCGGAGCCCCAAGGAAGTTTGGCGCTTTGGTGATGGCTCCCCGCCTGCAGGGCCCCAGCTGGCAACGCTATCATTGAGCGCCTTCTCATGGGCCCTGGGGCTCCCAGGCTAGTGTGAGGGGTCGTGGGTAGTCATGCCGCGTTGCCCAGTCCAGCTCAAGGTGCGCCCTGATGCTTCCACTTTCTGCCAGCTAGCTTATCGCGCTGATCGGCGTTTTCCTGTGGATGCTCCTTTCGGTTCGCGACCTCGCCCGGCAGTTCATCCGGGCGCCTTCGCGCTCGCTGCGCGGGCGCTCGGGGGCGCCCGGGCGGTCGGCCCATGATTCAGCGCGCTCGGCGTGGCAGGTTCTCAGCAATTTGGGTGCCCACTCGCGCGCTTTGTAGGCGTGGTTGAGTTGGCGCTGAGTCAGATGCCGGGGGTTGATGCCGCGGAGATCAGAGAAATATCCGGGGCCATAAGAGCTTCGCGGTCTTTATTCTGTTATATTTCTAGGTAAGATTCGGCCGACGGGCCCAGAGGGTCTGCTCTGGCTAGTCGCGGATTGGAAGTGCACTGGCCAGTTTTTTCCTTCCGTTTTCATCGCGGCGCAGCCGTCGGTCGCGCGCAGCTGCAGGCGTCGCTCCAGAACCCTTGTTCCGAGAGGGCCTCTCGGTCAGACTTGGCGCGCCATTGCGCGCCGCGCGAGACTTGGCGGGGCTCTGGCTCGCGCTGGGGGGCGCCCCTCAGCGAGAGCGTTTGGGCTAGCTCTGTATTTGTTGGGGGCGCACTGGAAAATCCGGATCAAGACGGCCTCGATGGGGCTCGCGCGCAGCAGACGCCCTGGGATGAGTGGCCGGCCCCGCGTAGATTATGCGCAGGTTTACCGGTCCAGGAAGGTTTTGCAACCGGCGGTTATCCTGGGGGCCCTGGGCACGTGCAGTGCAGACTCCCGGGCTCAGCTTGGGCGGGGCTCGCGAGGTGGGCGCCTTCTGGCGAGCAGGGGTCGCCCCCCCTCGAGGCCTAGGCCCCTTGCGGAGATTGTTTTCTCCCCGCGAGCTTCCGTCGGGGAGATCCGAGGGGCCCCGGGGGGCTTCGGCCGCCGCGTTTTTTGGGCTTTGGGCGGATTTCGCCCGCGTCGCGCGGCTGCTCTGAACAGCGAAGGACTGGGGATTCTCGCCGTGCTCTACGAGGTCGTAGAGCGCCTCGGCGTCTCCCCCGCCCAGCTGCCGCGGATGCTTATGCCGCTCCCGCAAATGCCCAGCGGCGGTCTCAGGCCCGTCCTTCTCCCGGGGCCGCAAGGGCCCGGCGCCCGCCCGCTTGTCCCGCGGCGCGGGATGCAGCTCGGAGTTATCCGTTTGGCAGCAGAGTGTTAGGGCCGAGGGGGCAGGGGTGAATGCGCGGCTGGTTCTACATGGGATGGCGTGAAATTCCGCGAGTCCTGCAGGCTCTCCTGGCGCGCGGGTCTGGATGTGCTGGGGGCCCCCGATGGTGCTCATCGACGCCCTCAGCAAGCTCTGGGGCCCCCTTCGTATTTTCAGATTTTGGGCGCGCTGCTGCCCCTGATCCAGTTCGCTAAGTGCGCCTCCCCCGCTGGAGACATATTTGGCGATGCGTTCGCGGAGGCTTGCGCTATTTGTAAGTTTGATTCGATTTCGCTCGGGGCTGGGGCGCGCCCCCTGGGTCGCGCGTCGACGGCGACGCGGTGTCCGCGCGTGGCCCCGAGAAGGTCACCCTTTCAGCCCTGGTCCAGGGTGCCGGCGAGCTCGCGCAGAGTTCCGACGTTTTTCAAGTTGCCGGGGAGGCGGGGGACAGGGCGGTCATCTATGCCTCGCCCAGGAAGCTGGCTGCCAAGTCGCAGCTGCACGTCGCGTCGACGCGCCCGTCAACGGCGGCGTTTGTTACAGCCCCCCTCGGAGAGGAGCTGGCGCCGGAGCAAAAGGCCAGGGCGCGACGGGCCCGGGCTCGCTGGGGGCGCCGTTTCCACTGCGCGAGGCCGAGGCACAGAGTAGTCCAGCAGTGCAGGAATAAGCCTCCCCGGCCCCGCGCCCGCACGAGCGGGCCCCATATCGCAGGTCTTCGACCTGCCGCTGGTTTTGGCAGCATGGTCTTCGGATGTTTTACAGGAGTTCCCCGGGCTTCTGTTGCTTCGTTTGTCCGGGGGGGCGCCGGCTATCCGAGGGGCCTCGCTCGCAGCTGAGCGCGCTGTATGGGTGCTCTATCTGGGGGCCGCCTGTCGCGCCAGTCCTCCGGTGGGCCAGTGGTCTCTGACAAGGCGTCGCGCCCTCGAAGGTATGTTTTCCCCCTTTCAGGATCGCGCGTGGCGGGGGGCCTCAGACGCCCTGGAGCACCTGGCCCCCGGTGGAGGGCCCGTGTGGGCTGCGCCCCCGCAACCGTGATAGACGCATCTACTCCTGTTTTCGTGGTATTGATCTTCCATTGTACTGCGGCATCCTGGTGCATGCGTCTCCAGTTGATGTCTCCCACCGCGTGGATAGGGCAGCCTATGATGCTCATGTTCTGGAAGATGGTGAACGCGTCCTGTATCCAATTACCATTGACTTCTGCAGGTTCGTAGACCGAAAGAATGGTGGCCGAAGGGAACCGGATACCGATCATCCTGTGACCAGGCTGAGAGTTGCGTAGTGCCGTGGCTTTTCCCAGGGGCCGCCTCCAGAGAACAATGCAGCCGCCTTGTCGAGGTGCTCCTCGCTGGTGGCCCCTGGCGATGACGATGGGTGGTGGTGCGGGGCAGGCTGCGCTCCACCCTGCGCGTGCTGCTTGTTGCATGATCCAACGAGGTCCTTCTTCATGATGCCGAGACTCTTGCATGCGTGCCGCGCCCGCCTCTTGGGCGGAAGCGGAATCCAACGGAGTCGTGAACCTTGCTTTCTTGAGATTGGTAATGTTAACATAACAGATCGCTAACCTCGATGGTGTCGGGGCGGGCGGTGCTGCTTCGTCTTGGGTGGGATCTTCGGTGAGTCCTGGGACTGGCGCCTGTTGTAGATCAATTTATGGGTGTGCGTGTCGTTCTGCTTCGTCTTGGGTGGGGTCTTCGGTGAGCTGTGAAACTGGCATCTGTTGAAGATCATCTTCTCGGTGTATGCGTCGTTCTCCTGGGCCCCCCTGATGGCGAGGCCCGAGTATCGCTGCTTGCTTTGAAAGCTGAGGAGGAAGATGAACTTGCACCCGCTCTCTTGTTGCGAGGCTCTCCTTCAGAGATCCCCGCTTCAGAACACTCGATTCGCTGCTTCTTCTGACTCGGCTCCTGGGGGGGCGTCGACGTGCGCCTCCGCCCGCCGCCCAGGAGCGGATCCCGCCACGAGGGGGGCGCTGCTGCTGCAGCCTTGCGGGCGGCGTATCGTTCGCGCCGGCGCATGTAGAGGGCCTGCAGCTCGTTCTTCGTGATGGTCTTCCGCTTCTTCATTGGGGCGATTCCCAATGCCGTCCTCCGCGCGTACTGCTTGCGGCCGTGCTGGGCGTAGTACTTCTTGTAGTAGTCAGGCTCCCGAGCAGCCCTCTTCTTCCAACTCGTCCTGACTTGCCTGTAGGTCCTCTGGTGGAAATGCTCCATCTTTGCCGCTCCCGCCTTCCTCGTCATGGCGTCCTTGAAAGAAATGCCAGCTGGGCGCCCGTAGCAAGGGGTAGACTTGGCCCGCGAGAGACATGTGTTCTTGCCGCACCTCACGGACGTGTAGTACGTCTGCCTCATCGTGGACCTCTGAATCGCATGACAACTGGCTTCGTTGATCTCGCAGGAGACCTCTTTGATGTCGGGCGGCTGGTCGTCCCACCACTTGCCGAAGTTCTTCCGGGCCTCGTCGCTCTCGCCCTGGGACGTAGCCGCGACGGGGTTGACATTGTATCGTAGCTTCCTGGTGTCGGCTGGCTCAGGTGGAAGGTCGAGACCTTGGCATCTCCTCCAGTGGGGCCTGGCCTGGCCCCTGATAGAGTTCGCCGTCTGGTTCTCCAGGTCTGGCTTCCAGCCGCACTGGCAATTCCAATGGGCAAACTGATGTTCACGTGGTTGGACAGCTTTGGGCTCGGAATCGTGATCTTCATCTCCCAGGACACTTATTGCCCCCCTTGTGGAGGGAGGCTGTGGACCCTCCTTCGGCGTCGGCTTGGCCAACCCCAGGATACTTCGGGCCCCTTTGCTTGAGAGTGGTCTCGCCGAGGCAGAGGACCTGGCCCTCGCCTTCGACTTCGGCGTGGATAGGCCCCAGATACTGCGTGCAGCCCTGCTCGAGAGAGGACGGGGAGGCGCGGCTCTGGACGGCGCGGCCAAGCCCAGGGCGCGACGCGCCCCCCTGCTTGGCAAGGATCGCTTGGGCGAGGCGCTTCTGATCGAGCCCCCCTCGGTCGAACCGCCACCTGTGAAGTGATGGGGATATGGTAGAGCTCGTTGTCGCCATTCGGCTTCGACTGTCGGGGGAACCGCCGTCGCGCCGCCGAGCAACTTGTAGTGGCCATTGGCAACAGTAAACCAACACTTTGATGTGGTAACAACGTCCGCTGGAGAAGTGCATTACCTCCATTGGTCGCCTTGCTTTTTCCCGACCTAGAAATCTGTCTTGAGTATCTTCGCCGCTGCTCACAGCGCCTGAGAGTTCGCCCAAGTACCGTTCTTGCCTTGAGCTGCTGCAGCTTTTGCTGGAACCTTCATCTGGAGGACTTCCGCCGCCGCGCTCGCGCGTGGTGTGGCCTGCAACCTTCACCCAGCTCCTGTGTCTTCAGCCGAGAGTGGCTCGTGGTTCGTGCGGGGCATGTTTTTGTGGTGCGAAGCGCAGCAGTAGAAGCAGTCGCCCTTGCTGCCGCACTCCCTCTCCTTGAAGTAGGCCTCCCACGGAGCTGCCTGTGGGATGCGACGTGCCTCTGCTTGACCTTCTTCTTTGGGTGTTTTCTATGGCTTGGGCCCTTCCCCTCCATCCGAAGTTAACTTGGGGCCGTCCTGCACGTGTGCGCCCTCTTCCTTCTCGGCGTCGCTCGAGCGATCAGGTGCGGGGGCCCCCCAGGCTGTCGCCGACTTGCCAGACGTTGGGGTCTCGTCTGTCGTCTCGGAGCTGCCAGGGGGGCCATGATGCCAGAGCGGAACTCCAGCACGCGATCTTTCTCCAGAGCTTCGATGTCGCCTCGGAGGAACCACCTGCGGGCCCCGCAGCGGACGACGCCGCTGACGTTCTTGAAACCTCTCTGCGTGGCCCAGCTGGTGACCGTCTCGGCGTCAGCCCAAGAGAAAGGTGTTTTCTGTAAGATCCAGCGCGGCTGAATGTCCGCGGCAACCACTTTCGTCGATAATACTCCCAAGCTGCTGTTGTCACTCGGCTTGCAGACCGGGCGTCCCTCCGAAGTCTTGTCGACCCCGCAGGCCCTGGTGTAGCAGCTGGCCAAGGACTCCTGATCTCGTGCCCTGTGCCAAACCGGTACAAGAGGAGGGGCTTGCTGATTCAAGAACACACCCTCTGGGAGGGCGCGCTCGAGGAACTTGTTCTTGCTGTCGGGGGCCACGAGGATAATTGCCGCGACCTCCGTCTCGTATCCCACAGCTCCCATCGTCTGCAGGGTCATCTTCGCTGTCGGCGCGTTGAAGATGAGCCCTCCAACTGCCGCGGGCTTGGATGATGCTTGAGCCCGCAGCCAGTCCTCCGAGAAGTCCCTGGCGATGGTGATGCGGAACGCGATCGGCTTGGCCGTGGGTGCGCCCTCGGCCTGGTCGTCCTTGACCCTGCCAGGAAGACCGCGCCGAGTTGGAGCAAGATCGCCCCACTTCCTGACGAGTGCATTGACCTTCGTGGAGCCTCCTGCGGTGTGTTCCACTGGTGCATCTTGTTTTGTCCCTCCGTCTAGAATCTTCTTCTGTCCGAATAACCTATATGTGACCTGAGGAAGCTCTTTGCCCCGAGCTTCAAACCGGCGCTGTGCATTCTCATATTCGTCTAAGGTCTGGCAGGTCACAACTGGCGGCATCTTCGGATCAAACGTGCGATCCTTCACAAAGGAAACGGACCAAACCTATGATTTCCCCCCCCGGGTGTTGGCGCAATTTGTACTTGGTAGTGCTGACTGGCGGGGTCTTCGTGGTGTCCTTAGCCTCGGTCGCCGAAGGTGTAGTGTCGTACTTCTCGAGCAAACCCCGTAGCCCGAGAAGAACAGCATTGTGTGTGGGTGGCTGCTCCATGTTGTCAGCCTGCTGGATGAGTTTTTTGAGACGAGTGAGCAAGCGTGGGTCTTTCCTTCGCGCTCTCGTCGTCGGTGCCTTCTTCTGTGGTTCAAAAGTGGCTGGCGCCCCAAGGCCACGATGCTCCCACCTGTGCCGCCAGGCTGTGCATCGCGTCCTGCAGCGCTGCGATCTGAGAAGTGATCTTCGCATTGTGCGTACCCTTGCGCATCTGCGAATACTTCCCACCCTTGCCCCCTCCTAGAAGAGGGTCTTCATGAAGATGATTTTTCTGTAGTGGTGGTCACATCCCTGACCACGACGATGGAGTCGCACATCCCCTGCGCGTCCATTTCGCATTCGGGGAAATGCTCCATGGGGGAGCTGGTGTCGCTGAACTTCGCTGCGGAGGGGTCCGTCCCATCGCTACCACGAAGGAGGTGTCCAGCACGAGTGATTTGCGTGTGGGGTGTTTTGAATTTCACAAATGCGTCAAATCCCTGATTCCGCCGAGTTGCGTGAGGGGTGATTCGAATTTTAGAACTGTGGCAAGTCCCATGTGTTTTTGGACCCTGACCCCGCCGATCTGCGTGATGGGTGTCAATTTCGCCCCCCCAGAAATTTTGAGAACTCTTCCCAGGAGACGCTAGGTTTGCTGTTTTTCGGCTCCCCCCCTCGCGCGGTCCACAACAAGGAGTAGTAAGCAACATAGAGCAATATTGTAACACTGGAAGCAGGAACCTGGAATTGGCGCAGGGAACAGCCACCCTGGTCCTACAGCCTGGTGGCCCCACACGGGGGCCGGCGGATTCCGACCCCCTAAGAAGTGGAACCAATATGTCCGTTTTGAGGAGTATGCAAGGCACGAGCAGGCAATGCGCGCAAGGTAACAAGTAGTGCTGCTACAAAGGGACGGTGTGCAGCATGTGCTCCACACCGTGCGCGTGGGCAAATTGTTCACGTGTCCACGATTGTGGAGCAAAAAAGAAAGTCAGCTTGTGTGCACTTCTCCTCCGCCAACAACCCTGTAGATGAACCCCCACCACCATGTCCCCGCCCATTTCAACATATGTGCCGTCTGGTGGCACAGTACCAGCTGCAAATGAGCAAAGGGTTGGTTGTGGCAGCGTGCTGTGCAGGCTAGATGTTGCACCATAAAAAAACACGGCCTCCTCCTCCTCCTCTTCCTCCTCTTCCTCCTCTTCCTCCTCTTCCCCCTTACCGTCGCCGCCGTCGCCGACACTCCCGCGGTCGTCGATGTTTCCGTCGTCGTCGTTGTCGTCATTTTCGTCGTCGTCATCGTCATCGTCGTCGTCGTCGTCGTCGTCGTCGTCGTCGTCGCAGTCGCCTTCGTCGTCCCCATCGTCGTAGCCAGCGCCGTCATCGGCGTTGTGTTCCCCGCAGGCGTCGCAGTCGCCGTCGCCGTCGTTTGACCAGATTCTCGTAAAGTTTGTCTCAGGACGTGTGCCCCTGCTGGGGCCCCACCTAACAAATTTTTGAGTCACGGCCGGCCATGGCGCCGCGAGCCCCCCGAAACCTCCGAAACGACGCTGCCTGCTCCGCCGCATTCTCCGGAGGCCTCCGGGCGGTCTTTGGAGCCCCCCGTGAGCCCCCACAGCAGAGTCAAGGACGTCCAACAGCCTCTCGATCTCTGTCACCGTCGTCGTCGGCGTTCCGTTTCGGCGTCGGCGTCGGCTTCGACGGCGTCGTCGGCCTCTCGCGGGCGGCGGGTTGCTGGCCGCAAGGAGTGCTGGCGCTCGGGGAGCAGGGCACCAGCGCCGCTGCCGCGGCGGGCGCGGCCGAGGCCGCGGCGGCAGCCGAGGTGTCGTCCGAGGCTCGCAGTCGCACGCCGTCGCCGTCGCCATCGGCGTCGGCATTATCGCCGTCGCCGCCTCCGCGGTGGTGGTGGTTGTCGTCGTTGTCTTTGTCGTCCTCGCTGTCGTTCTCCCTGATGCTGGGGCCTCCTCGTGCCCCCCCCCGTCCCCGTGCTCCTCGCCCTGGTTCCTGGCGCTTGGTGCTCCTCCTGCCTTAGCCCCTCCAACTGCTCGTCCCCCGCCCTGTCGTCGTCCTCCCCTCAATGGCTCCTCCCCATGCTGCTGCTGGGTCCTCCTCCTCCTTCTCCCCCGCCTTCTTCTTATGCGATCTTGACGCTGGGCCTTCCTCCCCATGATCGTCTTCCCCATGCTCGTCGTCCTCCTAAGCCGCTTCCTCTCACGCTGGGACCCCCCCATTTCCTTGTACCAAGGCTTCCGCTCCTGCTGTTCCTTTCTCTGCGTTCTGGTTGTCGTTGTTGTCCTCCTTCCTCTCTTTCTCGTCGCCCGTCTCGTCGTCGTCCTTCTGGGAGGGGGGGGGAGGGAGGAAGAGAAGGAGCAGGAGAAAGAGGCTGCCCGGATGAGGAAGGCCCGCGCAGCCCGCCTGGGAGCCCGTTTGCGGGCAGCAGCCCAGCGGGGCCCCGGCCGCGCCGCGCGCTGCCCATAGCTGGGTCAGCAGGGCGGCGCTGCCCACGGATGCCTGCCTGCGACCTGGCCCCTCGAGTTGACTCCTCGGGTGTCTGGCCGCTGCGCGCTTCGTTTGGATTTGCAGTTTCCCTCTGCGCCGCCCATCGCTGCATTGGACAGCGCGCGCATCTGGGCACTGTGCCTTCGATCGTGCTCGATCGCATTGGGCGCTTCCGTTTGCCGTCCGCGCCAGAGGGCCTTCCGCGCCGCCGATTAAAAAAGCGACATGGCTCCTGTACAGGAACATGAAATCAGCGATACAATCTAGTCATTCCGCCAGTTTCTTAAATTCAGCAAAGCGGTGTTCCCAGGATTTTCAGCATAAAAATGTGATATTGAGGGAAAGGTTCGGCGCGTCTCGCGAAACGGCGCGCCAGCGTGTTGGAATCGTCGCGCGTCGCATTTCCTATGGGCACATTGGTTTTAGAGTGTTGTGGATCTGTCATGAGGGCGCCCGAGTCAGCGCGGGCGCCCGAATCGCTTGGGCATGGAAGCCCGCATGTGGGCACGGGGGTCGATGTGAATGCCGAGAGCGCGAGCCCCTGTCTCGAGTTTAACGAGGAGAGGGTGCGCGGGCGAAGGAGGGCGCGACCGACGTGATCACAGTTGTCGCGGTTGTCACCCCTGTTGCATGTCGATGTGATTATTACACTTGCGCGACCACGATTCATTGTCAGCGTGGCCAGTATTTTTCGCCGATGTGACCGCTATTTTCTGTGTGACTACCACACTGCGTCGGTGTGACCATTATTTCTTGTGTGGCCACTGTAGGTCTGCTGGATCGCCCGCCGCTCCCGATCGTCTTCTAGTCCGGTGGCTGGGACAACGCCACTGAAAATGATACTCTCGCCGGGGACTTCTTCCCAATACAAGAAGTGGCCACAGTTGTGGGCCCTGTAGTGGGTGGCCTATTGGGCATGCGCGCGCGCCGCCGTCTCTGGGGCTCGGGCGCGGTTTTCGTTGCCCCGTGGCCGAGGAGGGCACGCGCGCGCCTGCCCACCAGGCCGGGGCGCGCGCGGCTGCAAACGTGCCCTCGGCTTCGGCTTTGGTTTCTAGCCCGCGCCCGCTGGGGTCGGAGGGACCCTCGTGATTTGTTCGGTCCACGAACGCGTGCCCGCGAGCGTGCTTAGGCGCGCGGGCTCTGCGCGGGCCGGGGTGGCCGGCCCGCTCGTCGCGCCAACTGGTCCGTCGCGCTCTGCGCGGCGACGGCGCTGCTTGTGCTCTCCGTTGCAGGGCGGCGGGAGGGCGGGGTCTATTGGGGTGGTGGTGGGGGAGGGGGGGGCAAGGGAACACACCGTCGCTGCCCCGCCCAGTGAAACATCCGCTTGAGGTCGAGTCTGTCTTTCTTGCAAAAGCACAGCATTGAAGTGAGAATCCAAATGGTGGGCGACCTAGATGGCATCTGGGTTGCTCTAAGGAAACCAGCGGCATGACATGTAGCAGCCATCTAATTTTGAGCCCGCCTGGGGACTGAAAGCGCACTGCGCCACGCCCGCTGTTTAGCTTCGATTTTTCCGGTTCCGAAATGCTTCAATTTCACAGCTTCGTGTATGGTTGAATTTCATCCCGGACTGTTTGAACGCTTGTCGTGGCCATCGGACATGTGCAGTGACTATGATTGGAATTGTGATTGGGGACGCGTCCCACGCCAGCCATTTTGCACGTCGTTTATTGCGAACAACATGGAAGTAGAAGAGGAGGAGGAGGAGAAGGAGGATGAGGAGGAGGAGGAGGAAGAGGAGGAGGAGGAGGAGGATGGGGAGGGGGAGGAGGAGGAGGAGGAGGAGGAGGAGGAGGAGGATCAGGAGGCTGGGGTAGTTGCAAAGGAAGTCGTGGACGTAGTGGGCGAAGGGAAGTACGATGAAGGAGTAGACGCTATAGCGAACAGAACTGTAATAGTCCTCGACCGATCCTGCACCTGTCGACGGTCTCCTTGCCTGGCTTGGGTGCAGAAGTGTATCATGTATGTTGAAGGCGATCTCCGCAACCACGTATTCACCTCCAGACCGACATCCAGGAGCCACGCGCGTGCACAAGGGCCCCCCCCGGTTGAGCGCCCAGGTCCAACCCACGCCTGCGGTGAACATGATGATGATCATGATGCTGATCTTGATGCTGATGCTGATGCTGATGCTGCTGATGATGATGATGATGAGAGGAGGAGGAGGAGGCGGAGGCTGATGGTGATGACGATGACGATGCTGCTGATGATGATGATGATGATGATGATGATGATGATGCTGCTGATGATGATGATGATGATGATGATGATGATGATGATGATGATGGCGTTGACGATGCTGATGGCGATGTTGATGGTGATGTTGATGACGATTATGATGACGATGTTGACGATGATGCTGCTGCGGCTGATCTTGATGACGATGCTGTTGGTGCTGATGTTTTCGATGATGCTCATTCTGCTTATGATGATGCTGATGGTGGCGGTGCTGATGCTGCTTCTGCTGCTGATGAAGCTGACGACGACGATGACGATGATGATGTGGAGTATGAGGAAGGCTATGGCGATTATGATGATGCTGATGGTAATGATGATGATGATGATGATGATGATGATGATGATGATGATGATGATGATGATGATGATGATGCTGCTGCTGCTGCTGCTGCTGCTGATGATGATGATGATGATGATGATGATGATGATGATGATGATGATGCTGCTGCTGCTGATGATGATGATGATGATGATGATTACGAGGATGAGGATGCTCATCCTGATGCTGACTATGATGCTGATGATAATGCTGATGCTGGTGCCGATGGCGATGACTATGATGATGGCGACGCTGGTGATGATAATGACGATGACGCAGGATGATGATGACGGTGACATTGGCGATGCTGATGATGCTGCTGCGTATGGTGATGACTATCGTTTTGCTGCGGGCGATTCTTGGGCTGATGATGTTGATGCTGCTGCTGTTGATGCTGATGATGATGCCGGCGATGATTAAAGCATGCATGATGATGTTGATGTTGTTGATGGTCGTGATGGTCGTGATGGTGGTGATTACCACGTCGACGCCGATGATGATGATGATGGTGATGCTGATGATGATGCTGATGATGATGATGATGATGATGATGATGATGGTGATGGTGATGATGCTCATGACAATCTTGACGATGAGAAGGATTCTGATGCGGATGATGGCGGGGACGACGATGATGATGCGGATGATGCAACCGATGATGCTGGTGCTGATGATGATGTTGAGGATGCTGCTGACCATCATGAGGATGGTGAGGATGATGGATATGACGATGCCAATGACGATGACGATCACGATGATGATGCTGATGACGATGCTGATGATGATAATGCTGATGCTGATGCTGATGATGATGACGCTGATGTTGATGCTCATGCTGATGTTGATACCGATGATGATGAAGCGGTTGAAGCTGGTGATGCTGATGCTGGTGATGATGCTGGCTGTGATGATGATGCTCATCATGATGATGGTGGTGGTGACGATGCTGTCGACGACAACAATGATGACGATGCTAACGATCATGGCGAAGTGGTGTTGTGGACGATGCTGGCGACTGAACTTATGACACCGCGATGACTATGATGTTGTTGATGAGTATGCTTTTGCCGACGACACCGAATGTGCCTATGACAGTGGTGATGAGGAGGATGAAGGTGAGGATGCGGATGAGGATGAAAAGGAGGACGAGGAGGAGGAAAAGGAGGAGGACGAGGAGGAGGACTCCAGACGCGGCGATCGTTCAAAGAGGAGGAGGAGGATCAACATCGGCCCAACGTACAAAGAGGAGGATGACGAGGATGAGGAGGCGGATGACAAGGAGGAGGACCAGGGGGACGGGAGGACGAAGGAGGAGGGAAGCGGGAGGAGGTTGGCAAGCTGCACGGGGAGGAGAATATGGAGGCGGAGGACGAGGAGGAGGAACAGGAGGAGGAGGAGGAAGAGGAGGAGGAGGATAACTAGGAGGGGGAGGAGTGAGGTGGAGGGAGGACGCTGCGATCGTTTTTGATCAACATCGGTGTAACGTAGAAATAGGAGGAGGACGAGGATGAACAGGTGGATCAGGAGGAGGAGGAGGAGGAGGAGGACGAGGAAGACGAGGAGGAATGGGGTTGGACGAGGGAGGAGGGCGACGGGAGGAGCGAGACAGGGCGCACGTGGAGGAGAATGTGGAGGAGGAGGAAGAGGATTAGGATGGGGATGAGGAGGAGGAGGAGGAGGGGGGAGGGGAGAGGAGGAGGAGGAGGAGGAGGAGGAGAAGGACAGGGAGGAGGAGGAGGAGGAGGAGGAGGAGAAGGACAGGGAGGAGGAGGAGGCGGAGGAGGAGGAGGAGGATCGGAGGAGGATCGGAGGAGGAGGAGGAGGAGGAGGAGGAGGAGAAGGAAGAGGAGGAGGAGGAGGAGGAGGAGGAGGAGGCGGAGGAGGAAAAGGAGAGGGACGAGCAGGAGGTGGACGAGTGAGGATGAGAGCGAGGAAACGGATAGGGTCCGAGACGGAGGGTGGCAGCAGGTCCGCTCGGCCTCCGCCGGCGGAACCGGTGCGAGCCCCAGGGGGCTCCGAGCAAGACCCCGCCGACGTCGAGCATTGACCCCTTCGTGCCTTCCCGATTGTGGCAGAGCGGCGCCGGACTCCCGTCAAGAGAAGCCTCGCCAGCAACCAAAACGGTCTCGTCTGGCATCTTCCCGAGCAGCGCCATCTGCAAGGGCCTCTGCACGAGGCCCTCCGACTCGGAGAGCGCCCGAGAGGAGGAAGAGGAGGAGGATGAGGATGAGGAGGAGGAGGAGGAAGAGGAGGAGGAAGAAAGGGAGGAGGAGGAGGCGGAGGAAGAGGGGGAGAACCAATGTATACCAAAATCTCATCAACGATGTGGCACTCAACACTCCCTTCAAGTCCCCTCAAGTATTTTCTTTTCAGTGAAGGAAGTGCCCCGTTGGAAGACTGCCGTCTGAACATCCTGAACCGTGGCAGAACACTATCCTTGAGACGTCAACGCCGCGAGGCAACGTCACTGTCGTGTCCTGGCGATCCAGAGTCGTGCCAGAACGCCATTCCTAGGATTTCAACACCGCGAAGCAAAATAATTGTTGCGCCCTGACAGTCCTGTATACAGCCGAAACACCATTTCTGGGACGTGGGCCACAGTAACCTTTGAAACTGTCGTAAAGTCTTCAGACGAATGTGCGAGGCGCTGAGTCGAGAACAACATTTTGAAGATGAGTTGCCATCCATCCGTAAAACTGCTGCAGGCTGTTAAGACGGATGTGTGCGGCGCGAATGCGCGAGCAACACTTTGAAACGCATCCGCCTTCCATCCGTGAAACGGCTGCGAACTCTTAAGACGATAGCTACATGTCGAACATCGTCCGCCCTCCATCCTTGAAGCTCTTGCGAACTTCTAGGGCGAATGTGCGTGGCGCTATTGCGAGAGCCACATTTTGAAAACCACCCGCCTTCCATCCGTGAGATTCCCGCAAACGTTTGAAATGAATGTGCCCGGCGCTAATGCGAGAGCCACGTACTGACTGAAAACCGCCCGCCCTCCATCCGTGAATTTGTTGCAAGTTGTAAGCTTGAGGGTCATAAATGTCGAGGAAGTCCCCGGCAAAACGCCTGGCCCGCCCTACCGACGCGTCTCAGGGTGCGACCTGGAGGAGTCTTTTCCAAGTAAAAGGGATGTAGCAGAAGGAGGACCACGGGCGACCAGTAATAGGGGCGCGGTCGCGGCCGTGGCCGAAACTGGGGAGAGGGAGGGATACCACCACCTTCCCGCATGCCCACGCCGCCTGGGGGAAGGGGTGAGCTTGCCGCCGGCACTCCCAAGGCGTCGGGGCTGGCGCTCCCCCCTGGCGATGTTGCTTCTTCGCTGCTCCTGGAAGGAAAACGAGGGGCAGCAGGTGGGGGATGACAGGGATCACGGGGTGCTGCTGCTGCCCTCGCCCCACTTCCTGGCGGGCCGAGGGCGCGCGGCGTGGCGAACACCACATGGACGCGACGGCGCGGGTGCGCCAGCGCGAGCGAAGCAGCAGGAGGAGGAGGACCAGTGTAAACCTAAGACGCAACAGCGATGTTGCAATAGGCCCTCCCGCCGAGTTCCCTCAGCATAGGTCCGTACAAAGGGTTTATTTTCACTGAGGGAAATGCCTCGTTGGAGGACAACTGTCTGAACATCGTCAACCGTGGCAGGACTTCATTTGAAAACTCCGATCCGTCAGCAAAACCAGAACTCTCTGAAAATACAGAGTTGATTTTCTTTGCGGGAGGGGCCCTCTTGAAAGACAACCGTTTGATAATCCCCAATCGTGCAAAAACGCAGTTATCGCATGAGAGCGTCATTCTTGGGACTGCAACGCCACGAATCAACGCGACTTCCTGGCAACCCTAAATAGTGCCAGAGCATGATCTTTGATATTCCAGCCTTACGATGTCCTCGAAACTGCTGCAACAGTTTAAGACGACCGCTTGCGGCGCTAATGCGAAAGCAACATTTTGAAAACCAGCTGCCCTCTATCTCCAAAGCTGTTGGAACTTTTCAGCGAATGCGCGCAGCGTTAAGGCGGGAACCACATTTTGAAACCAACTGCCCTCGATCACGCAAGCCCGTACAAACATATCAGAACATGTGCGCGGTGCTCAGGCGATAATCGCGCTTTGAAAACCGCGCGCCCTCCATCCGTGAACCTTTGGCGATTTGTCAGCTTGAAGATCATCAGTGTTGAAGAAGTGTCAGGTGAAACGCCAGGCCCACCCTACCGACCGTTATAAGGGGTACGATATGGAGGAATTATACCGAAGGACGAGGGATGGAAGAGAAGGATGAAAAGGAGGAGGATCAGACTGGCGCAGGTTGATGCTGAGGGGGAGGCGGAGGTCGAGGTGGACGAGTCCCCTGGCTCCGTCCTGGGGGGCTATCTGGCTAGAAGCTCGAGGCGGATCTGGCCGTGGCGACGAGGACGATCCCAGGAGGCCCAAAAAGGGGCCAGGAGACGACCTGGCGCTGCACCCTACCCCAGGATTTCCTTCTGAGCTGGCCGCCGAACTAGCGATGGCTGCCTTAGAACAAGTTTCAGTCTCTTTGGCTGAAATCATCCTTTTCATTTGCGCAACTCACGCGCAGATCCCCATCGTTTTTTTTGTTGAGGGGATTTTCCAAACCAGCATTTGCCACGAAACAGGGAGACCATACGACTTCGACTGCCCACGAAAAGTCGATTCCTGACATGTCTCTGTCCGTAAGAAACTGTTTTGGAGTCCGTTCGATGGCCGCGAGAGCTCAGACGGTGAACGGGCTCGGAAGGCAGCCGTGGCGAGGGGCGCCCTCCCACTCGTGAGGAAGAGCGGCCAGCGCCAGCGAATGCAGCGGTAGGAGGGCGCGGAACCCGCCAATGCGGCGGTCGCGAGCGGCCAGAGGCCGCGGCGCCGCCCGCGGCCGCACCAGCGCTGCCGGTGGCGGCGCCGGCGTGGTTTCCCGCCGAGGCGCGGCGCTGCCGCGGCGGCTCTGCCTCGACACCCCTCTACGTGCTGATGTTCGCGCGCGTGGAATGGCGATCGCAGCGCACCCACGACCAAACGTACCCCACCCCGCCAAAGCGCTACGCTATCTGCCCCCTACCCGCGTTCGCGTCGTTGGCGTTGTCGTCGGCGTCGTCGTCTGCATCGGGGGCGTCGTCCGCGTCCGCTTCGGCGTCGGCGTCGGCGGCAGCACCGTCGGCTTCTTGGACGCCCCCGACACAGGCCTTTCGCGGAGGCCCCCAGAGGTCCCTCGGACATCTCGGGCGGCCTGTTGCGTCTGGAGGCCCCCCCAAATGAGCCAGAAGCGACCAGCAATCTTGGTCCTCCTCCTCCTCCTCCTCCTCCTCTTCTCCTCTCCTCCTCCTCCGAACTTTTTTCCTGGGGCGGTTTTTACCTCCGGAAATGGGCCACCATGAGCTCAGACACATGTGATGTAGAAAACGGCTTCAATAACATTAGGTTTTACACATAACAGGCAGTGCCCCGAATTAGATTTTTGGGATGGAAAGCTGGTCCTGGGGCCTCTCTCCTCTCCCACGCCTCCTCCTCCCCTTCCCTTCTCTCTCCTTCCCCCTCCCTTCCTTGTGATATGTGTTATATGAGATTCGGACCATTTTCGGAAGCCGCGATTTGGTGGTAATGCTGTGGGTTCTCACCATTGCAGCTTGCCGAAATCACGAACGTGTGGCAGGGCTAGGTCGTCGTCGTCGTCGTCATCGTCGTCATCGTCATCGTCGTCTTCTTCGTGCGAGGACGACGACGACTTCCTCTTTTCTTGTCATACATCTCACGTGCGACTTGCTTGGACGAACCGTTTGTTATCCCCCCTGGGACCCTGAACTTTATTATCCTCCGGGTGTTACTCTCAGGGGCATAGGGTTACGTAAATCGTAATCCCTCCTCCCCGGATGTTCTGGTAGGGCGGGCCGGGCGTTTCGCTTGAGACGCCCTGACCGCTTATGACCCTGAAGCTTGAGACATGGAGGGCGGGTGGTTTTCAACAGATGGCTCCCGCTTTAGCGACGCACACATTCGATTCACAAGTGCGCAGCAGCTTTGAGGATTGGCGGCGAGTGACTTTCAAAGCGTGTCTCTCGCTCCAGCGCCGCGCGCTGTCGTCTCACAAGTTTGCAGCAGCTTCAAACATAGAGGGTGGATGGTTTTCAGGATGTGACTGGCACCGCGCGCGTTCGTGTTACGGGAACGCATGCAGCAGTTTCAAGGATGGATGGCGGTTCCTTTTCAAACTGTGGCTTTCCCCCTTGCGACGCGCACGTTCGTCTTAACATTTTGTTTGCAACAGTTTCAAGAAATCCAGTGGTTGAGGTCCCAGGAGTAGCGTTCTGGCGCGATTTCGGGTTGTCGGGACGCAACACAGCAGTCATGTTTAATTGCGGTGCTCAAGCCCCAGGAACTGTGTTCTGGCGCGATTTACAATTGTCGGTGCGCAGCAGTCGCGTTGATTTGCGGCGTTCAAATCCCAGGGATATTGTTTTCGCACGAGCGAGGATTCTCAGACTGATGTCTTTCAATGGGGCTCTTCCCGCAATGGAGATATTACACAACAAACACCCAATCACCCCCAATCAATGTATGGTCTATAGAATGCACAGACACGCACTGTCGTTCTTTTTTTCTCTGGTATAGATCGTGAGATCGATAGTAAGATCGATGGTGATATCGATGTTGGGATCGATTGAGTGAGATGGATCGTGAGATCGACCATGAGATCGATGGTGAAGTCGATTGTGGGATCCCGAAATCGGCCCAGAACTTGCGACCGGAAACCTGGGAGCCCCGAGCCGGGAACCCGTGAACCGCCGGCAACCGAAATTGTCCCGGGACGTTCGCCAAGTGTTTCAATGTCCGTGTGAACCCTTCAGTGCAAGCACTGATTGGGAATATTCTAGACGCTTAGCCGCTTCGCGTAATCCCACCAGCCCTCCCCCCGGCGGTAGGTTTGCTAGCTAGCTCGGCGCGCGCGCCGGCAATTAGGGCGCCCGCGGCCCGTGCGACTCTACCGACGCTGCTGGCGCGCTCGCCGCAGCTGCGACAAAAAGTAATCCCACCAGCCCATCTAGAAACGATGCCCAGACGAGTTGCCCTGATCAGGGGTGTGGAGGAGCATGCAGTGGGATAAAAAGGTTCGGTAAGACGTCATACCCCCGGAGGGGGAGGATGGAGGAGGAATCGGAGGAGGAATCGGAATCGGAGGAGGAGGAGGAGGAAGAGGAGGAGGAGGAGAAGGAGGAGGAGGAGAAGAGGAGAGGGGGAGAGGGGAGGGGAGGCGGGAGGAGGGAGGAGGAGGAGGAGGAATAGGCTAATTGGGAAGACCAGAAGAGGAAAAGAGGAGGAGGAGGAGGAGGAGGACGAGGAGGAGGACGAGGAGGAGGAGGAGGAGGAGGACGAGGAAGAGGAGGAGGCGGAGGAGGAGGAAGAGGAGGAGGATGAATAGGAGGCGGAGGCGGAGGAGGAGGAGGCGGAGGAGGAGGTGGTGGAGGAGTTGGAGGAAGAGGAGGAGGAGGCGAGCAGGAGGAGGAGGAGGAGGAGGAGGAGGAGGAGGAGGAGGAGGAGGACGAGGAGGAGGAGGAGGAGGAGGAGGAGGAGAAGTGGAGGAGGAGGAGGAGGAGGAGGAGAGGAGGAGGACGAGGAGGAGGAGGAGGAGGAGGAGGAGGAAGGAGGATGAGGAGGAGGAGGAGGAGGAGGAGGAGTCGGATGAGCAGGAGGAGGAGGATGATGATGATGATGATGATGAGGAGGAGGAGGAGGAAGAGGAGGAGGAGGAGAGGCGGAGGAGGAGGAGGAGGAGGAGGAGGAGGAGGGGAGGAGGAGGAGGAGGAGGAGGTTGGAGGAGGAGGAGGAGGAGAGGAGGAGGAGGAGGGCGAGCAGAACTGCCAGAAGCTTCTTGGATGCCTCTCGTAGTCTCTTTGGATTTCCGAGAGCTTCATGGAGTCCTCTTGTGTTGTCCTGGGTGTCTTTTGGCAGTCCCGGGGGCCCCTTGAGGCGTTTGTGGTGCCTCCAGGGAGCCTCTTGGGGTCGCTTTGGGGTTTCTTAGGGCCTTTGGGGGGCATATTGGGGGCATCTTGGGGCGGTCTTCTGGCACCCTTTGGAGCCTCGGGAGCCATCTTGGGGCCATCTTGGAGGAGATCGATCAAAGCAGAGGCCGTAGTACATCAGCCCCCCCCAGGAGGCCAACATGTGGCCCAAACCGTGGTCAAGTCAGTGCTTTTGACCTTCTCGCCGAGGCCTCTTGCTACGTCTTGGGTGCCCCTGGGTGGGCGTCTTCGGGGTCTCTTGGGAGCCTCTTCGGGTCACCTCGGGGATCTTTTGGGGCCTCCTTGGCACCTCCTGGGCCGTCTTGTGGCACCCTTAGGAGCCTCGTGGGGCATCTTGTGGCCATCTTTGGAGGAGATCGATCAAAGGAGCGGGACTCTTCAATTGGGGTCCCCACCGCAGGAGGCCAAACTGATGCCGAAACCTCAGTGCAGTTAATGATTTTGGCCTTCTCGCCGAGGCCTCTTGAGATGTATTGGGGGTCCCTTCGGAGCCTCTTGGGGGCCTCTTGGGGGCCTCTTGGGGCCTCCTGGGTACCTTTTGGGGCCGTCTTGGGGCACCCTT
>CAUYUJ010016649.1:178502-206002 GCA_963575745.1 Prorocentrum cordatum
ACCCACCCCGCGACCCATCCCCAAGGGAGGAAAAAACACCCGGCTCCGACAATTGACGTTTACTACACGGCCCTGGGCGTTGACTAAACAGCCCTGCCCTGTTCGATTCATTTCTTGTGTGCGTTAACCAAACGGCTTCGCTTGTTGGGGTCATTCTTATGGGGTGGATTTTCTGCCCTCTACACCCGCGACCCACCCGCGACCCACCCGCGACCCACCCGCGACCCACCCGCGACCCACCCCGCGACCCACCCGCGACCCACCCGCGACCCACTCGCGACCCACCCACATTGGTTTAACGAGAAATCGGCGCCTGCGGCGGGCTTGTTGAAACAAATGTGAAACTTTGCCGACGTCCCCACCGCCCCCTCACTCTTATCCGCATCTGCGGGGTGCTACGTATTTAGAGGATTGTTTTTTTTGCATACCACTTCATCGACTTGTGAGCGGGCGAACATGTAGCTCTCGCCTCGGCGCCGCGCAGAATTCGTTTGAAAGCGGCGTTCCCGCCCCGACGCGGCGCATGTCTGTAACCCGCCAACTTTGGGCGGCTCGCCCGGGTGGGTGACTTGTCGCCCTCGCCCAGGCTCAGTGCGAATTTCGCTCGGAAGTGGTGTCGCGCGCGGACGCGGCGCATGGCTCGTTCGTCGAGCCGCGTGCAGACGACAGCGGCAGCGGCGCCGCACGAGAGCGGGCGAAATGCCGTCCTCGCCCCAGCGCCGCGCAGTTTGTTAGTGAAGTGAAAGTGGCAGTGCTGTGCCAGCGCGGCGAGGGCTTCGCCTTCGCCGCGCCCATCGGGAGTCCTGCCGGTCCCGCTCCTGCGCGGCCCTCGTAGCTTTCCCTTCGCCAAGTTGCGGCACTGGGCCGCGCGCGAGCGCCTTCCGTGTGCGAGGTGGGACGCGTTCCAATCCCAATCTCAAGTCGTGCCGTCATTTTTCCTGATGTTGTGGGAGGGAGGGCGGCAACAGGCGGGGCCCTCTGACTCGCGCGACCTGGTTAACTTGACTCCTGCTCCTCCTCCTCCTCCTCTCTCCTCCTCCTCCTCCTCCTTCTCCGCCTCCTCCTCCTCCTCCCTCCTCCTCCTCCTCCTCCTCCTCCTCCTCCTCCCTCCTCCTCCTCCTCTTCCTCCTCCTTCTCCTCCTCCCCCTCCTCCTCCTCCTTCTCCTCATCCGCCCCCTCCTCCTCCCTCCTTCTTCTCTTTCTCCTCCTGGTGTTTCCTCCTCCCCTCCCTCTTCATCCCTCCCCCCCTCTTTGATGCTCCTCGATTCCAGCCCTCTCCCCTCGCTGTCCTTGGGCGCGCGCTCCCCCCCCCCACCCCCCAGGACGCGCTCTCGGGCTCCCGTCTGCTGGACCCGCCGCGAGTGAGGTCGCCGCCGGCATCCTCGAAGCTCAGATCCAGGACGCGGCGGAGGAGGGAGAGAGGAGGGAAGAGGGAGGAGGGAGGACGAAGAAGGGAGGGAGGGAGGGAGGGAGGGAGGGAGGGAGGGAGGGAGGAAGGGAGGGCGGGAGGGAGGTAGGGAGGGAGGGAGGGAGGGAGGGAGGGAGGGAGGAGGAGAAGGAGGAGGAGGAGGAGGAGGAGGAGGAGGAGGAGGAGGAGGTGGACGGAGGGAGGGAGGGGGAGAGGGAGGGATGTCGTCGTCGGCCGGAGGCATGCACGGAGTGCGGTGCCCCTGATTGGAAGGCAGTACGCACATTCAAAAGTAAGCTTGAATACGTAGCACCCCGCAGATGCGGATAAGAGTGAGCTGGCAGTGGGGACGTCTGCAGTTTGCAAGACTCCGGAGAAGCTCGCCGCAGGCGCCAAAATTCCACAAATGTTTCAACAAGCCCGCCTCATGCGCCGATTTTTTCGTTGAACCAACGTGGGTGGGTCGCCGGTGGGTCGCAAATGGGTCGCGGGTGGGTCGCGGGTGGGTCGCGGGTGGGTCGCGGGTGGGTCGCGGGTGTAGAGAGCAGAACATCCATCCCATAAGAATGACCCCGACAAGCGAAGCCGTTTGGTTAACGCGCACAAGGAATGAATCGAACAGGGCAGGGCTGTTTAGTCAACGCCCAGGGCCGTGTAGTAAACGTCAATTGTCGGGTCCGGGTGTTTTTTTCCTCCCTTGAGGATGGGTCGCGGGGTGGGTCGCGGGTGGGTCGCGGGGTGGGTCGCGGGTGGATCGCGGATGGGTCGCGGGGTGGGTCGCGTGGTGGGTCGCGAGTGGGTCGCGGGGTGGGTCGCGGGTGGGTCGCGGGTGGGTCTCGGGTGGGTCGCGGGGTGGGTCGCGGGGTGGGTCGCGGGTTGGGTCGCGAGTCGCGGGGTGGGTCGCGGGTGGGTTCGCGGGTTGGGTCGCGGGTGGGTCGCGGGTGGGACGACAACAACAACAACACCACCACCACCAGCAACAACAACAACAACAACAACAACAGCAACAAAACCACCACCACCAACAACACCAACAACAACAATTGCAACACCAACAACACCAACGACAACAATAACAACAACAGCAGCAACAACGCAACAAACATAATTCTCACTGCGAATTTCTTATTCAACCACGCACCCAGGGACAATCAATGACCGTTCCGCCCTCTCACTCTGATAACTATTCAACACAACGCTAACTGCAAACTTAGCAGTGACACTCGCCTAAGCGGCTAGTCGAGCGCTGCGCGGAGGGGAGGGGAGGGGGGAGACCCCATGGGGAAGGGAGCAGGCTGAACGCCCCTGGCTGGATGTACATATTTGGGCGTGATGTCAGAGAGGCTGCAGCTACAAGCAGGCACCCATCACCGCGAGGTGCAAGGGCACATGGGCTCAAAACGTGCACTCCCTGACCGCGAGGGCAGGCCCTCAGAGCGGGGCAACACGTACGAAAAGATGTGCAGCAAGGGCGATAGAGGCACGAAGCGCCAGCAAGGCGAATGGGGGCGGCCCGCAGCGAGGGGACTGGAATGCATGGGAGAACATAGCTCCGAGCAGCATGCGCCCGAGTGAGGACGGAATCCACGCGTCAGAACCAGGTTAGGAGGAGGAGGAGGAGGAGGAGGATGAGGAGGAGGAGGAGGAGGAAGAGGATTTGGAGGAGGAAGGGGAGGAGGAGGAGGAGGAGGAGGAGGAGGAGGAGGAGGAGGAGGAGGAGGAGGAGGAGGTTGAAGAGGAGGAGGAGGAGGAGGAGGAGGAGGAGGGAGGAGGAGGAGGAGGGTGGAGGAAGAGGAACTGTACCATAGTGAACGCGGGGCGCGAAGCAACCGATGCCCCAGGATACCGAATGGAGGCGACTCACGCCGAGGGATCCTGGCCAGGTCTACAGCCACGACGCCGAGACCAGACCAGCAGAGAGAGAGAGAGAGAGAGAGAAAAACAGAGAGAGAGAGAGAGAGAGGGATAGAGAGAGAGAGAGAGATAGTCAACAAAACCTAAAGGTGCCATGTCTTCCTACAGCTTCTGAAAAGATGCCAGGGTAAGCAGCAGGTCTGTGGGCAAACCACGAGTTCCAAAGGTCCGATTCTTCGGGCAAGGCGTACTTCATCCAAAAAGCCCTGCACATGGAGCCCCTGCCCTCTTTGACTTGGTGGCTTCCGCTCCATCTGCCACTACAAAAAGCGCAGGCTGGGGGCGAGGTCGGCATGGACTTGATGCAGTAACATGCTCCAGTGTTGGTGCGCATTATTGGCCAACCTTGCTTATGACAAGTCTTGCATGTCGGTGGGAGGGCGGATGAAAGGTCGTCCTGGCTCGCCTGGGCTTTTCTGGCCCTTCAGAGGAGGCTGAGAAGGGGCAGCAGAAGAAGAACTCGCGCAAGCAGGCGAAGTGGGGCGCTCCTCAGGCGGCAGGGCGCCGTATCTCACAGCCTCCATGTAGTCGAGCTCTGCGGCACGAGCGTCCGCGTACGCGGTGATGTCTCCTTTCCTGAGGGAACGGTGCGCCCCAGCCTTGTTGCAGTGGCTCTGCGGCAGCCAACGACGATCTGCCCCTCACGAGCCTCTGAAGAGCTCAAGAGGAAGGTGCGGGCGTGCAACTGTCTCCTGCGGCCCTGCCAGGGCTGCGAGGAGAACATTCCGAAGAAGAGGGAGGAGACGCCTCGCGGACCCATATGGCTAAGCTCATGTCACCTGAAGGACGGTGAGGCGAGTGGGAGCACGATGGGAGGGGTCCCCGACGGACAGGCGACGGAAACGACCCAGAACGAGGCCTGCTGGGGAAGAGCGGCGCGAGCAACACTGCGAAACGAACGGGCATGAGGCCTGCTAGGATAAAGGCTGCCGGCGCTCACTATACGCGCAGCAAGTTGAACAAGTGCAGGGTCACGATGCTCATCTTCCCGAATCTCCTTCTTGATCCACTTCGCCCAGTGGGGGTTCTCCGCGGTTCTTCATGTAACGCAGCACCTGGAGGATGTGGACCCGACGGGCTCACCGCTGCCGTAGAGCACCCAGGCTGCACTTGAAAGTCGAACTGGCCGGGGGGCGGGAGTCACGGCCGCGGAGGAAGCCAACTCGACGCAGGACAGGACGACGTAGCAACTCCCGAAGAGGAGCGGGCGGCGGAGGTTGCAGAAGAGAAGCAGCAGGACGGCCCCGGGACGCCTCCAGATGGACGGAAGCAGGCGAAGCGGGTGTACGCTTCTGCGGAGGCCGTGGCGGCGGCCGCCGGGCTGCGTCGGCTGCGTCTGCGCCCCTCTGCCCCTCACCTCTCCCGCCGTCCTCCGTCGTGCTGCTGCTCCTCCTCGTCTCCCCACGGCCCCTGTCTTCTCGTCTCCCTTCTGCACGTCTTCCTCCTTCTCGTCTCCCTCCCCCTCGTCTCCCTCCTCCTCGTCTCCCTCCCTCTGTCTCCCCTCTCCTGTTTCTCCTCTCCGTGCCGCCCCTTCCGCGTCCTCCCTCTCCCCGTGCCCCGGTTCGGCCCGTCTGTCCCTTTTGGCCGTTGCGACGTTCAGGGCTACACGGGCAAAGATTAGCAAGAGGAGGACGAGCGTCGTGTTTCTGCTAAGTGGATTTTTTGTTCGTCTATGTGGACTTTCGATGTGTTTGGTCCTCTTTTAAGCTTCGCCTCCTCCATTCCTTTTCCTTATAAAGAATTTCTCCTTGTCGCACCCCGAAGCCAGTTTTTAGGGCGGGCCAGGCGTTTCGCTTGAGACTTCCTCACCATTTATGACCCTGAAGCTTAAAAGGTGGCAACAATTTCACAAATGGAGGGCGGCTGGTTTTCACAATGTGGCTCTCGACTTAGTCACTAGTCGTTTTAAAACAACCGCAAGAGTTTCGCGGATTGAGGGCGGGTCGTTTTCAAAATGTGGCTCTCGCCTTAGCGCCGCGCGCATTCCTGTTAACAATTTGCAAAAGCTTCGCGGATTCAGGGCGGTTCCTTTTCAAAACGTGGCTCCCTCTTCAGCGCCGCGTGCATTCGTTTAAACAAATTGCAGTAGTTTCGCGGATTGAGAGCGGGCCGTTTTCAAAATGTGGCTCTCGCCTTAGCGCCGCGCACATTCGTTTTAACAGTTTGCAAGAGTTTCACGGACTGAGGGCGGTTCCTTTTCAAAATGTGGCTCTCGCTTTAGCGCCGCGCACATTCGTTCATAAAAATTGGAAGAATTTTGCGGAGTCCCATGGTCAACGTACCAGAAATTGAGGGTTCAGGGTTATGCGGGTGCAACAGTTATGTTGGTTCGCGGTGTTGAAGTCCCAAAATGGCGTTCTGGCACGGTTCCAGATCGTCAAGACGCAGCAGTCAGGTTGATCCGTTGCGTTGAAATCCAGACAACAATGTTCTGGCATGTTTCAGGGTTTTCAAGGGTGTCTTCCAATGAGGCAGTTCCTTCAATGGAAATGAACCGTTGTACGGGCCTATGGAGAGGGAGCTTGGAGGGAGGGTTAATTCCAACATCGTTGATGACTCTTTGGTTTACACTGGTCCTCCTCCTCCTCCTCCTCCTCCTCCTTCTCCTCCTCCTCCTCCTCCAGCCCGGCTCGAGGGGGCGCACCCGCCTCAGGCTGCCCCGCGTGGGGGTTCGCTTGCGCTCCTCCTCCTCCTCCCTCTTCTCTCCTCGTCCGTGTTCTTGGAGCGCCCTCCGGGACTGGGCTAGGACGAGGATGCATCCGTTCCAGAGCGCTCCGGGACGCTCGCAGAGCGCGCCGGAACGCTCCGGGAAGGCCGCGGCGCCCGAGGCATCTTCCAGTGCCGCCGCCTCTCAGAGATTCTCGATCTCTCCTCGCCCGATTTTGTCGTCGAGTCATGGCTTCTTCTTCCCCCCATGGGCGGCGCCCGAGCCGCCTCAGGATTAAGTCGGGCCTGTCCCTCTACGGGGGATCTGCAAAAATAGTCAGAAAATCATATGGGGACTATTTTTTGACTATTTTTGAGCATCTCTGGTTTATGTTTTGACACATTTTAATTTTTCACCCAATATCCGCCTGTAGGGGGACAGGCCCGACCTAACCTCAGGAGCGCGGCGCCCCCGCAGCCCTCCGCGCCGCAGAGCCCGCCCGCTCCCGCGGCGGCGGCGGTGGCGGCGGCCTGGGCCTCGGCTCGTCGGGGTCGTCGTCGTTTCCGCCCGCCGCCGCCGCGGCCCTCGGCGGCCCTCGGGGGCCTTCGGCGGCCTTCGGCGGCCTTCGGCGGCCTTCGTTCTGTTCACTCCATTGCTTTTTCACTCTCCCCCGTCCCCTCCTCCTTCCTTCTGGCCCGAGAGGCCGCGTTGGCGGCTGGGGAGCGCTTGCAGCAGGTGACGCTTACCTTCGAACCCTTGTCACCACTCAGGCAGACGTCGGCAGTGTCGGCGCCATCGCACAGGTGCTAAATTATCCGGGCGAATTGTGAATACCGCGTTGTGGGTACCGCTTTCGGTGGAGCTCCATATGGGGCCAAGATCTTCGTGAGGGGTGTGCCAAAATCGGCGTCGGGCGCATGTGGCACTGGGGCCTTCGGTGGAGCTCCCTGTGGGGCCACGATCCTCGTGAGGGGTGCGCCGAAATGGGTGGCGGTCCCCGCATGCGGAACCTGCCACTGGGGCCTTCGGTGGAGCTCCCTGTGGGGCCACGGATCCTTACCGCGAACGCAGCGTGAGCTTCCCTGCCCTCTCGCGGACCTACAAGTATTGTACATCGCCGCTGCGTTTTCCTCCTCCTCCTCCTCCTCCTCCTCCTCCTCCTCCTCCTCCCCATCTTTCTAAGGGACTTCAGCTCGTGGCCCGGAGCCCTGGTTTTTCGGCGCAGCTGCTTGGCGTGCGGTGGCGGTGCCCCCCACAAACAACTCTTAGAAAAGAGACCGTTTCGCTTTAGACATTCTCCCAACATCGAGCCGACGCAGCCAATGAGTGCGAGCCACCAGGTTGGAGCTCCCTTGCAGCGCCTCCACTCGCCGCACTTCACCTCCTCCCCTCTTCCTCCCGCGCGGCTGCTGTGGGTCCTACGTTCCATGAGTCCCCACCCCAGGTGCCCGGAGTGCCAGCCACTGGGCCCCAACCTGCGATGCAGCGATGCATTGCCGATGCAGCCCAGAAGTGCCAGCAACCAGATTGCTTCAGGGGTAGGACCTCAAGGGGTTTCAACATCCTCGACCATGATGCTTCGCAGAACTGTCCTTCCGTGTGGGACCACTAGCCAGACGTGCTGGACCTTGAAAACATGGAACGTCAGATTGCGGTTGCAAGTGCAGGTGTTCCATGCGTTCTCGCCTCCATTTATGCTGCTGTGGCCCTTCTGGCTGAGGGGATCCATGCGAGTCTTTTTATCATATGCCATCTTGCTGAGTGGCCCACGCGCCGATGGTGCAGCTGTGTGACCCTTCGTGCCTAGCGCCGTTTACATCCTGCCCTGGGCATCCCCGTGCCACTTGTTTAGATGCACAATTCCAAGGCAGAACCGCTTAATACAGTCAGGAACCATTTGTTTTTTTGCGATGAGTAGTGGTCAGACATCTGCACGCGTACACTCGCAGAAAACAGAAGAACACCAGATCCTGTCATCGCGAAACTGTTGAACGAGGCAATGCGGGCCGCAGCTTGTAGCGTATTTCGCCAACATCCAATAATCATACCTTCGTGGACATTACCCTTTCTCCCAACTTCAAAGTTGGCACGCGCGGAGGAGATTGCGGTCAGAAGTGCAACTCATCAGACCTACCGCCATTTTTGAACATTGAGGGGAGGGGGAAGTGTTGACCGGTGAATGTGGCATGGATTTGCAACCATCGCCGCCACTATCACCATCATCGTCGTTGTCGTCGCCAAAGTCGTCGTCACCATGATTTCTCGCCCGCTCGAGGCATGGGTCTGCACGGGCAGGGCCCGCACGCCATTGTGCTTAGTGGGATTTGCGACAAGGATCTGATGCGGAACCTCCCCACGCCGTCTCGAGTTCTGCCCACCAGTTGCGGAAGAGGGGGTGGTTGGGCGGGATGTTGTGAGAAGGGGGAATGTTGACTGCAATTCTGCTTAGTGGATTGTATTCAATAGATTTCATCGAGCAGCTTGTATTCCGCATGTTGCGCCACAGCTTGCACCATACAGTTTGCGCATGTACAGTATTGCATTCCGCAGGTTGCAGAACATATGCCGCAGCACGTAGACCATATCCCATGGCTTGCACAGCTTGGAGCTGACAGCGGGAATGTCATCACACACTGTTTTGGGCCCACGCTGGCTTTTTTTGGGGGGCTAAACCAATATATGCTTTTTTTGCTAAGCCAGCTTTTGCTGATAGGTTACTAGTGGGGTCAAAAGAGAGTACATCTTGACGCCCCAGGGGGGTCTGGGCGGGATCCGGACAAGGGATCCGGACAGATCCGGCAGCCCCAGGAATCTTTAGGAATCTTTAGGAATTTTGAAGAATCCATAGGAATCCATTCCCAGAGCACCATTCCCAGGCCACATTTTGAATGCCCGGAGCCAGCTGTAGGCCACTTCGTGTTCTTCGTGTTCCCAGAACACCATTCCCAGGCCACATTTTGAATGCCCAGAGCCAGCTGTAGGCCACTTCGTGTTCTTCGTCTTCCCAGAAGACCATTCCCAGGCCACATTTTGAACGCCCGGAGCCAACTGTAGGCCACTTCGTGTTCTTCGTCTTCCCAGAACACCATTCCTGTACCATATTTTGATTGCCCAGAGCCAACTGTAGGCCACTTCGTGATCTTCGTGTTCCCAGAGCACCAGTCCTGTGCCATATTTTGAGTGCCCCTGAGGCAGCTGAGGCAGGCTGAGGCCTGAGGCTGAGGCTGAGGCCGAGGCAGGCTGAGGCTGAGGCTGAGGCAGGCTGAGGCCGAGGCAGGCTGAGGCTGAGGCTGAGGCTGAGGCAGGCTGAGGAGGCTGAGGCTGAGGCTGACAGGCAGGCTGAGGCTGGAGGCGAGGCAGGCTGACGCTGAGGCTTGAGGCTGAGGGCTGACTGAGGCTGAGGCTGAGGCAGGCTGAGGCTGAGGCTGAGGCAGGCTGAGGCTGAGGCAGGCTGAGGCTGAGGCTGAGGCTGAGGCTGAGGCTGAGGCTGAGGCTGAGGCTGAGGCTGCAGGCTGAGGCTGAGGAGGCTGAGGCAGGCTGAGGCTGCTGAGGCAGGCTGAGGCTGAGAGCTGGAGGCAGGCTGAGGCTGAGGCTGAGGCTGAGGCTGAGGGCTGAGGCTGAGGCAGGCTGAGGCTGAGGCTGCAGGCTGAGGCTGAGGCTGAGGCTGAGGCTGAGGCTGAGGCTGAGGCTGAGGCTGAGCTGAGGCTGAGGCTGAGGCTGAGGCTGAGGCTGAGAGGCTGACGCTGAGGCTGAGGCAGGCTGAGGCAGGCTGAGGCGAGGAGGCTGAGGCTGAGGCTGAGGCAGCCGAGGCAGGCTGAGGCTGAGGCTGAGGCAGGCAGGCTGAGGCTGAGGCAGGCTGAGGCAGGCTGAGGCAGGCTGAGGCTGAGGCTGATGCAGGCTGAGGCTGAGGCAGGCTGAGGCTGAGGCTGAGGCAGGCTGAGGCTGCAGGCCTGAGGCTGAGGCAGGCTGCAGGCTGAGGCTGAGGCTGAGGCTGAGAGCTGAGGCAGGCTGAGGCTGAGGCTGAGGCCGAGGCAGGCTGAGGCTGAGGCTGAGGCAAGCCGAGGCAGGCTGAGGCTGAGGCTGAAGCTGAGGCAGGCTGAGGCTGAGCCTGAGGCTGAGGCAAGCTGCGGCTGAGGCAGGCTGAGGCTGAGGCTGAGGCTGATGCAGGCTGAGGCTGAGGCAGGCTGCGGCTGAGAGGCTGAGGCAGGCTGAGGCTGAGGCTGAGGCCGAGACAGGCTGAGGCTGAGGCCGAGGCAAGCCGAGGCAGGCTGAGGCTGAGGCAGTGGCTGAGGCTGAGGCAAGCTGCGGCTGAGACAGGCTGAGGCTGAGCCTGAGGCAGGCTGAGGCTGAGGCAGGCTGAGGCTGAGGCCGAGGCAGGCGAATCCTTCGGAATCCTTAGGATTCCCGAGGAATCCTTAGGAATCCCTAGGAATCACTAGGAATCAGGATTCCGAAGGATTCCTAAGGTTTCCTAAGGATTTTCTATGTATTCCTAAGGATACCTAAGGATGCCTTAGGAATCCCTAGGAATCCTTAGCATTCCATTGGATCCTAAGGCCGTTGCCACTGCGACTGTCATTGCGAATGCGACTGCGACTGCGAGAACAGCAGAATTTTACAACTGGATTCTCACCTGAATCTTATGGGGAATGCTTCCAAATATGCTTATACACACCAATATATGGGCCTCTGGAGGCCTCCAGGGACCTTCGTCTTCGCCCTCATTCATTTTCCTCCTCTCCCGTCTCCTCCCCCGCATCCGCTGTCGTCGTCCACGTCGTCGTCGTCGCTTTTCGTCGTCGCCCCCCCCCCCCCCCCCCTTCCCCGTTCCTTCGTTGCTTGCCTCTGGCCCTCGCGGGGCCCGTTACTCCTCCCCTTCTGCCTGCCCGCGGCCTCGTCCTTCTGGGGGGGGGGGGGGGGGCTCGTGTGCTGGGCCCTCCCCCCCCCCCCCCCTAAATTTCACCCCGACCCTGAAGCCGCGCCCCGCCTTCAAAGCATCGGGCCTGGCAGCCGTGGTATGGGGAGGGGTGGGAGCTAGAGTGCATCTAAAGCCGCGCGTGGCGGGGATCCTTCTCGGTATGACGCCCTCCAGAGGCGAGTTGGTCACGAAGGCGGATCTGGTCTACTCAGTTCCAGCGCATCCCGCAGGATCACGCCGACACGCCTCTGCAGAGTCGTTCGTTCGTTCCTTCTCCTGCTCCTGCTTCGTTTTCGTTGGGCTCGCTTTCCCCCTCACACTCCTCATCTGGCCCACCAGGGCGGCCCAAGAGTACTCGAAAGAATTCCCCAGTACTTGAATGGGGGCCTCACGATGCCCCAGAGAGGGGGCCCCAGCAGATCGGCCGTGGTCGGCCCCTCTCCTCTTCTGCCCACCCGCTCTGCCTTGCCTTTTGGGGTGCTGTGCCTGTCGCTGGCCATCTCGGGAGGTCGCCCTTCCCCCCCCCTCCTCCCCGCTTGCAGGCATGATGTTCCACTCACCTCTGATGGTCTTGTGGTCCCCCTTTCCCTGCTTCCAGGGGCCATGAGCCTGTTGATCTCCTCTGGCTGCCAGTGTCCGCCCTCCTTCCGCAGCCACTTTGGCTCTCGTTATCCGTATTTTACTTCCACTACACACATGCTTACAGCGTGGCAGAGGGGCGCGGCACTGCTCGCGCTAGTGCTGCTCTCCGCGCAAGCCTTGCAGCCTGCTGGCGCATGGCTAGACGACGCCAGTGTTCTGGTGCAGATCTCCCAGGAGCAGTCCCAGGAGGAGCTCCCTGCTAGGCTGCAGCAGGACCAGCAGTGGGCCGGGGTGGAGGCCAGACCGGCCGGCCCAGCTGGCCCGCCACCAGCTCGCCGCAATCTGGAGGGACCAGCCGGCCCTCCACCTCCGCGCCTCAATCTGGAGGGACCAGTTGGCCCTCCACCTCCAGCTTCCACTCACTCCACTCGTCTGATAGCTGGTTCGCGGAGCTTGTCTGTGCGCCATGCAGCTCCCGAAGGGGAGCCGGTCCCCGAGCTGCCGAGCCCCGAAGAGGAGCCGGTCCCCGAGCTGCCGAGCCCCGAGGAGGAGCCAGGACGTGAGCAGCCCAACCCCGACGGGCAAGCGGGGCTGGCGAAGCTGGGCCTCGAGCAGCCAGAGCCCGAAGAAGAGCCAGCCCCCGAGATGCCGAGCTCCGAGCGGCCGGGGCGCGAGCCGCGAGCCTCCGAGGTGCCGAGCCCCGAGGAGCAGCCCGTTCCCGAGCTGCCGGACCCCGGCGCGCCACCGAAGCCAGTGCAGCTGGGGCTCGAGCACTCGAAGCGCGACGAGCCCAGTCCCGAAGAGGCGGTCCCCGAGCTGCCGAGCCCCGAGGAGCAGCCAGGGCGTGACGAGCCGGCCTCCGAGCAGCCGGGCCCCGAGCTTCAGCTGGGGCTGCAGCAGCCAGGGCAGCCGGGGCTCGAGCAGCAGGGCCCCGAGCAGCCGGGCCCCGCGCAGCAGCCGGGCCCCGAGCTGCAGCTGGCGCGAGAGCAGCCCGGCCTCGACGACGAGGACTCCGAGCGGCCGCAGTGGCGGTCCTACCTGGGCGCCCCAGTGCTTGCGGCGGTGGTGCTGGCGGTGACCTGCCTGGCCACCGGCACGTGCTGCTGGCTGTGCCACCGCGGGCCAGAGCAGCAGCTGGCCCTGCGGGCGGAGGAGCTGCGCTGCAGGGCCGAGGAGCTCCGCGCCCGCGCCGCGGAGCTCCGGGCGCGCGCGTCGGAGGTGCTGGCGGCCGAGGGCGAGGGCGCGCCGGGGACCGACCTGGCGGCGGGCGTGGGGCCGACGGCCTCTGGGGAGTTTGCCGCGAGCGCCGACTCGCTGATCGGCATCTGCTCCCAGGCCCTCGCGCCGCTCGTGCCCGTGCTCCCCGTCGTGGTCCTGGGCTCGCTGGCGGCGGGCCTGTGCGAATCCAAGGAGAGTGCCATCAGGCTCAGCTCGTTCGACGTGGTGGACACGAGGGCGGCCTCGGAGGCGACCGAGTGGGGGCGCATCGTGTCTACGGTCACCTTCACGGCCGTGCAGGTTTTCCTTGCACCTGCCCTCGGAGCTGCCAGCGACTCGTGGGGAAGGCGGCCCGTCATCCTGGCCTGCAAGGCGCTCGCTACACTTCAGACTCTTGCTGCTGCTCTCCACGTGTACTATGAGTTCAGCCTCTACCCTGCCTTCGCGCTGGAACCTTTGGCAGACCTGCCTGTCACCACGCTGCTGACCATATGGGCGATCGACCGCCTCGGCGGCAGCCGCATCCGCGTCGCCACGGGGTTGGGCTTCATGTTCAGCATTCAGCACTTGTTTCAGTTTGCCGGCCTGATGAGCGGCTTCGCGATGACGCTCCAGCAGGCGTTCACGGTCATGCTGGTGGCGGACGTGCTCTGCGTGGCGATGGTCGGGCTGGCGCTGCCGGAGTCGCTGCCGGAGGAGATTCGTAGGCCACTGGAGTGGCCCCTGATGCTTCCGGGGGTCGGCATGCGGTGCCTGCACAGGAGCAGAGAGCTGGCCTGGCTGACGGTGGTGGCCATCCTGGCCACGGTCTGCGACGAGAGCTTCGAGGCCGAGGCCCGGCGCCACCTCAGGCGCGACTTCCAGTGGGAAGACACGGCCGCAGAGGGCCTGAAAGCCACACCGAGCACGAGCTTCGGACGTCCGCGGGCGATCTCTCCCACGGCGCCGGGTCCCCTTTGTAGATGTTCGTCTGGGGGACCTGCCTGGGGCCCACCCAACGGGCATGTTCGACTCTGGCTTGCCTCCAGTTCTGCTCTGGCTCGACTCAAGTTCGACCCAAATCCGACACAAGTCGACTCACATCGACAGGTGTTCGACGCAGCATCGGCGCGTGAGTGGCGCGAGTGGCTCCAGAGAGGTCTGTAGCACGAGCAACTAACCCTCTCCCGCACTTCCACCCGGCGCGCATCGGCGCGCCAGGGACTCGTGGGCGCCGAAGGCGCCGCGCCGGGTGCGGGATGGGTGTGCGTGGCCGGCGGAGAGGCGCCGTCTGCGCGGGCGTACGAGGTGGGCGCCTCGGTGGGCCTCTCCTGGTCCTCGAGGCCACGTCCGTGGGCCTGGTGGTCTTCCAGGGCTCGGCCGTCCTGTGGCTGGCCTGCGGCCTGGGGCCCCTGGCATGGTGCTTCGGGGAGGCGGGCGCCCTCATGTTCGCGCGCTGGGCGAGCCTGCTCTACGCGGTCTGCTTCCTGCTGGCCTCCGAGGCGTGGCAGATCTGGTTCCTGGACGCCACGATGCAGGTCGGCGGCGCGCGAAGCCGGGGGGGTGGGGCGCGGGGGGGGGGGGGGGGGGGGGGGGCGGGGGGGGAGGCGTCCTCCGAAGGAGGGGTCGGAGGTCGATGGGGCCCCCGCCTGGCCAGGTCGATTGGCGGATTGTCCTTTTTCGGTCCTTGGCGGGGGTTGCGCCCGCAATTGTTGCGAGCCTGCGCCCACTGGGTCTGGTCCTGGATTGTTTTCATGGGAGGGTGTCCGCTAAAGGGGGCTCTGCCCACCCCCCGAAGGGCGGGCGTCTTGTCGGGGCTCGGTGGGTTCCAACCCAGGCCCCCGGCGTCATGATTTTTCCACTGCGTCGGCCCCCAGAGGTCTCGACCCATACTCCGGGGCTGGCTTTTCATCCTGAATCTATTTTGACTGTCCTGGGGCCCAGCCAGGCCGTCAGAGGCCGACAATAGTAAGCTTCACGTCGTGCTTTTTCATGACTCGAGGGGGTCTGGGGCCTCCAACGAGGGGCCCGCTGCCCTGACGTTCCCAGCGATGGTCCTGCTGTGCAGTACGCTCTCCGCGCCGGTCTGGCAGGGCGTCGCGCAGGGTTCGCTCCACGCGGTGGTCAGCCTGGCGCAGAGCCTCGGCCCCGCCCTGCTTCTCCGCATCTTCAAGCCCGACACGAGTTCCGAGACGAGCTCCTCGAACCTGAACCTGTTCATCATCATCCTCGTTGCCGCGCCGGCCCTGCTGGTGCTGGCCACCATGAGGGAGAGCCAGGGCCACAAGAGCGGTGCCCCATGCCACCCAAGTGCGGCCTCTGTGGACGGGGTCGGAGAAGCGCGCCGCACCGCCGATGCGTCGGCGACCATCGGTGCGATCCTCCGACCTCATCCGCTCTGGTTCCCTTTGGCTGACCTGACCTACAGGTGCCCACGCAGATAGCGTCAAAGACGTGAACGATGGTCCCTACTCGAGCCAGGAGGCTGCGATCTGCTACGTTCGCCAGGCGGCGGCGAAGGCGGGGCACGAAGTGGCATGATGGGCAGCGACAGCCCCTACTCTTCTCCTGGTTTCCCGTCCTCCTGTATGCTCCCTCCATAATCCTCCATAATCCTCCTCCTCCTCCTCCTCCTCCTCCTCCTCCTCCTCCTCCTCCCCCTCCTCCTCCTCCTCCTCCTCCTCCTCCTCCTCCTCCTCCTGCTCCTCCTCCTCCTCCTCCTCCTCCTCCTCCTCCTCCTCCTCCTCCTCCTCCTCTCTCTCCCTCCTCCCTCTTCCTCCATCAGGCCAGCGCGCTGTGTTCCTTCACACCCTGGGGGACCTATCAGATCTGGTCCAGAGACTGTCGGCACGTTGGGTTCCCACAGGGAGGTCATGGTCACAGCTCACCCACTTGTGGCTGGCTGGTCGTCATCTTCCTTCTTTCTCCCTGCTGCTACTGCTCCTCCCGCCCTGCTCTTTCTTCCTGCCTTCTCTTCTTCTCATTGTTCCTCTTGGTGCCTCCCTCCTCATCTTATCCTCCGGCCTCACTTCTCCTCCCTCCTCCCTGCTCCTCTTCCATGTTTGAGACGTCAGAATTTGTGCTCATCACTGACCAGGGCGACAGGCTCGATATCCGCGTGTATGCTCCTGTCAGTGTCAGAGGCCTCGCCAACGCGGCGGCGATCAGAAGGATGTGGGCAGCACGGGCTGCCCGACCTGGCCCAGCTGACGAAATCATGGACCTCAGAGAACCTCTTGAGTATTGGCTTGAAGCCATCTTCGGCTTATCACGTGGTTGCCCCGATGAGCACGATGCTGTTGATGAATATGCAGATCTTGACGAGCCCCAGGAGACCCCGAAGGATTGGAAACCCAGTATGGGTGATGCTGGACTGCTACATGCGCTTGTCGGGGAGATTTCAGGGCACTCAGTCGATTATACAAGCATGGGTACGCGCGCACCTCATGTTGCCCCGCATGCACATGTGAACACTGCAGCTAATAGCACATATCATGGGGTCGTGAGGGACGGGCTGAGGAACAAGACCAGCCCATGGGCAGGGCAGACGTGCGTGGCGCCGCCGTGCGCTCTCGCGGGTCTTGTGCTTGGACTCGCGGGATGGCGCGCAGGTCTTGTTTTCCTCCCGTGCCTCTGCGCGATGGCAGCTGCCGCTGGTACATCGAATCTGGCACGCTCGATCTGGTGCAGGGTGGTATCTGCACAGACGGGGCGTGTCGCAAGGTGGGGGTATTGGCCACAATCTTGCAGAGCAGGATGGGCATTCGTCAGGTACACAGTTCGCTCGATAGGCACATGGAGCGTTCTTGCAGGTTCAAAACGTGTGCATTTTGCCGATGCACGGTCTTGCGGAGTTCCTGGTGCTCGTTGAAGGCCTTGACTTAGGCTCCAGTTTTTCTTGCGGGCCTCGGAAGCCACACACCGACCTCTGGGAGGCCATCTGGCGCAACATCGACGACCATGGAGGCCTTGGAGAGGCCATTCGTGGCTCACATGGGGACTCCATCGAGGCCAGATCCAACATATGGGCTGGCCTTGCCGCCACCAGGAGCAGGGATCCGCATTCCGCCACGGAGGCTCAGCTTAAGGCCACGCACACTGCCATGATATTCACCCGTGCGGCATTGCATGTGTTTTGTCACAGCACACTCGCATCATTTGTCTTTTTGACGTGTTGAGGAGTTTCGTCGCCCTCGCACGCTGAAGCTTAAGGTGCCGGGTAAGCCAGTTGAATTTCTCCCAGAAGAGGCCGCTGGGAGCACTAAGCTTTGGCGTTGCTCATTCTGCAGCTAAGGGGTCAAGAGCGAGACGGCCATGGATCGCTTTAGCTTGACCGCGTGCTTTGCGCGAGTTTCCGTGGCATATCGCGGAAGCAAACTTGCCTGCGTCTCTCCGTGTGTTTCATATGTCCCGCACGCACACACCCTTCGGCCTTGCCAGGCACCGAGGCTGATGGGGCGGCTTTGCCCTCCTCCCTGGACCCATGGGCTCCCCATGACTGCGCGGGCGCGTTGGGGGAGAACAGGCGCAAGCGGGCGAGTGCCGAAGGGCATCCCAGTGCCCGCGCTGTCTGGCCCAGGCTCGCCCCGACCCTGGTCTGTGTCCGCTCCCCCGAGTCAGCGCGTGGCGGGGCTCTTGGGCCCCGTGTGCAATTCGCCGCCAGGGCGTGCGGTCGTTCTGATGATTCTGCTGCCCTCGCTGGTGCCGTTGCGGCCGTTGATCCCGAGTGCGGCGATGACTTGCCCTTGTCAGGTGGTGTGATTCCTGGGAGGGTCGGCCCTGCTTTTCTCCCCACGGGTGAAAGCAAGGGGAGACGGGTGGCCCAAAAGGGCCGCCCGCCTTTGTTTCAGGCCGCTGCGCCATGCCTCTCCCGAGCGCGGGGATCGTCGGGCCCGAAGGGGTTCGAGGCCACCGATGTTGGGTTTCGGAGGGTGTGGCTGTGCGGGCGTATGTCTCTCGATTGCCCCCTCCCCGACCCTCGCGACATGAGCCAACGTGCCGTTCGTAATCGTGAGCTCGTCCTGGCTGGACTCCACCCAGCGGGCGAAGGCCAAGCTGTCTCCAGGAGGATTCCGCACCCACGCCCACTGACCTCGACGGGCCCCGAAGTGGTGTGGGGTCACAGTCTTCCCGTGTGCGCCTCCGCTCGCATGTTTGTGCTTGCGGCTCGGCGGTCGAGCGGAGCGCGTGCGCGCGCTCCCTCGGCCCGCGCTTCAGGCTGAAGGACCGCTACGCCGCCGCTGCTCGCTCCCACCCCTGTGCCGTGGTCCTCTCGGTGGGCAGTGGGTGGCCTTTTCGGGCGAGGGGGGGGGGCAAAGGCCCCTCCCACGGAGAGGTGTGCGTCCTGGCGCCTCGCGCGACGCTTCCATGCAGAGTCGTATCCTCCTCCATGTTGAGAACGGCGCCTGCCCATTCCATCGTCGTGCGCTTCTCCTCCTCCTCCTCCTCCTCCTCCTCCGCCTCCACCTCCTCCTCCCTGCTGCTCCCTCCGCTCCCCCCCCTCTCTCTGTCTTGTAGGTACTACTCCTGGTCGGACCCCCAGACGTGTGGGTAGGGCGGGCCAGGCGTTTCGTCTGAGACTTCCTCACCCTTTCTGATCCTGAGGTTCGAACTTCCCGACCTTTGCACGAATGGAGGGGTGTCGCTTTGAACATGGGGCTCTCGCCTTGGGGGCCGCGCGCAGTCGTTGTACATGTGCAGCAGTTGCATGGATGGGGGGACAGTTCTCAAGATGGGGCTCTCCCCTTGGCACCGCGCGCTCGTCTTCAACACTTGCCACAATTACAAAGATGGGCGGTGTCGTTTTCAAGGTGGGGCTCTCGCCTCAGCGCCGCGCTTTCCGTTCTAAATTGTTGCAGCGGTTGCAAGGATGACCGGACGGGTGGTTGTTTGAAAACGGGGAGTTTCGCGCGCTGCCATTATCGTAGGATTGATGGGTTCCTTTCCAGGATGAGACCTTCACTTTAGCGTCACGCATACTCGTTTAAAGTGTTGCAGCCAATGCCTGGATAGAACGGTGATCGTGTTCAAAAGCCGGCTCTCGCTTTAGCACCATGCGCTTCATGTTGTGCGAAGATAGGTTTCACGGGACGCGTGCGGAGGGGGGTTGGAACGGCAGGATTTATTTCAGTATCGTTGGTGCATCCTGTGTTGATTCTGGTCCTGCACCTCCTCTCCTCCTCCTCCTCCTCATCACCATCGTCTCGTCATCACCATTATCGTCATCATCATCTCCATCATCATCACCATCATCATCACCATCTTCGTCAGCATCATCATCATTATCATCATCGTCGTCATCACCATCATCATCATCGTCGTCATCATCATCAGCATCATCAGCATCATCATCTTCACCAACACCATCATCATCATCATCATCATCATCATCATCATCATCATCATCATCATCAACAGCAGCAGCAGCAGCAGCAGCATCAGCAGCATCATCATCATCATCATCATCATCATCATCATCATCATCATCATCATCATCTTCATCTTCATCTTCATCTTCATCTTCATCTTCATCTTCATCTTCATCCTCATCCTCATCATCATCGTCATCATCATCGTCGTCATCATCATTACTATCATCCCTCTCTCCCTCCCTCCCCCCTTTCCCTCCTCCTCCGCCTCCTCCTCCTCGCCTCCTCCTCCTCCTCCTCCTCCTCCTCCTCCTCCTCTCTCCTCCTCCTCCTCCTCCTCCTCCTCCTCCTCCTCCTCCTTCTCCTCCTCTCTCCTCCTCTCTCCTCCTGCCTCCACTCCCATCCTCTCCTCCCTCCTGCTGTTTCTGCTCCCCTGCTCCGCCTGCCCCTGCTCCTCCTCCTTCGCCCCCCTTTCAATCATCCTCCCTACTCCTTCCTCTTCCCTTCCCTTCCTCCTCCCATTCCTTTTTCCTCTTCCTTCTTATTCCTGCTTGTCCTCGCTTCTCTTCCTTCTATGTCTTCTCCCCTCCTTTCCTCCTCGCTCCCCCTTCCTCCTTTCTCCTCCCTCTTCTGGCCTTCTCACTCCCCTTCCCAAAGGCTTGCTCGATGCGCCGGGAGAAGAATTCAGCGGGCTCAGTGCAAGAACGCACATGAGCACGAGAGCACAGCCTCAGGGGGGTACAGAAGTCCCGTGCGACGGTCGCTTGCCAGTTTGCTATCGAATGCGCTGGATATTGCCATATGTGCGCAAGGACGTCCTCACCTCCAGCTCCGCGCTTTCATAGTGCCTCCCCTGTGCCTTTTGGAACTGTGCATCGCCATGCTCGTGTTGAAAGAGAAATGCGGCACCGTGATCTTGACGGAGTTGTCCAGGGAGTTCTGAGCGGCACGCCCCCCGTGCACTGCATGCAACACGTATACACTCGACACCCTGCTCTAGTACGAATGAGGAGTTCTCAACACTGTGTGGGAGTACCATGCTTCGAGCTCTGTGGAATCCTTGATGCGTGGAACCTTTTGGTCTGGAAGCAATGCAACTGTTTGTCAGTTGCACGCGCGCCGAAATCTCAGAATTGCGCAGGAGTCCAGAATTGAATAAGGCCACGTTTTTGCTAGATTCTCGACTTCAGCCCTGGCAGCGTGGGGCCATGGTTGGATTTACGTGGAGTGCGCCCCGTGCGCGGATGCGAGGCTGCGCGGGCCCGCTACAGAAGGTCGCTTGGGTCACCTGCATTGCCCAGACCTCCCGCGTCCTGATTTTCCCAACACGGGGCCCCCAGACGTCTCGACCCCTCAGGGCTGCTGACGGTCCGACTCGATCCGATTCGATCCCCCAACTTCGATTCCGATTCCGGTCCGATCCGATCTGGTTTGAAACCTCGATCCTCGGTCGTCGTCGTCGTCGTCGTCGTCGTCGTCGTCGTCATCGGCTGCGTCGTCGTCGTCGTCGTCGTCGTCGTCGTCGTCGTCGTCGTCGTCGAGATTCGAGGACCGAGGTTCGAGCTTCGAGGAATGCGTAATTTTTGCGTTTTTGCTCAGCCTCCGGGGGCTCCAGAGGCCTCAATGACCCTCGTGGCCTCTGGGGTCTCTGGGGACCTCCAGGCGCTGTCGGGGTCGCCATCGCCGTCGCCGTCGTCATCGCCGTTGACGGTCGCCGTTGACGGTCGCCGTTGACGGTCGCCGTCGCGGTCGCCATCGCCGTCGCCGTCGCCGCCGCCGTCGCCGTCGTCGTCGTCGTCATCGTCATCGTCGTCGTCGTAGTCGTCGTCGTCGTCGTCGTCGTCGTCGTCGTAGTCGTCGTCGTCGTCGTCGTCGTCGTCGTCGTCGTCGTCGTCGTCGTCGTCGCCTGGACCCGCCGCCCCGCCCGTCACCGTGGCCGCCGCCGCCGCCGCTGTCGCCGCCGCCGCCGTCGCTGCCGCCGCCGCCATCGCCGCCGCTGCCGCCGTCGCCGCCGCCGAGGCCCCGACGCCGGCGGCCCCGCCAGACGGGCCGTGCTCGCTGTCCGTGGAGCGGGCGAGCGGCGGGCCCCGGCCCGCCTTCGCCCGCCGCGCCCCAGCTGCGGCCTCGCCGCCGCCGCCGCTCGGCTTCGTTCGCCAACGTCGCCGTCGCCGTCGGTGCTTCGCCAGCGCCTCGCGGCCGCCGCTCGCCGGCGTCGCCGCCGCCGCTCGCTGCCGTCGCCGCTCGCAACCGCCGCTCTCCGCTGCCTCGAGGTTCGAGGCTCGGGGGTCGAGGCTCGAGGCTCTCGGGGGTCTCTTGGCCGTCTCTGATCCTCCCGGGCCCCCCCCCCACCTCGGCTGGGTTCCCCTTCGGGATTTTGGCCAGGACGCATCTCAGGGGAGGTCGAGAGGGCCGTTGTCGTCGGCGCCGCCGTCGCCGTCGCCGTCGCCGTGGCCGTCGCCGTCGCCGTCGCCGTCGCCGTCGCCGTTGCCGTGGTCGTCGTGGTCGTCGTGGTCGTCGTGGTCGTCGTCGTCGTCGTCGTCGTCGTCGTCGTCGTCGTCGTCGTCGTCGTCGGAGGAGGAGGAGGAGGAGGAGGAGGAGGAGGAGGAGGAGGAGGGAGGAGGTAGGACCCTCATTCTACACCTCCTCTTCGGTCGGTCGGTCAAGCTATCGGCGATGCATGTTGGCAGCCACTCGGAATGGAAAACCGTTCAAAGGGGAGAGGGGAGAGACATCAAGAGTCAACAGTCCCAGAAGGCACAGCCCACTCCTCGCAGGACTTGGCCCCCACCCCACGGTACATACGGCATACGGGTCCTCCTCCTCCTGGGCGTGCGTGCACGCGAAGGCTTTTCGCATTGCAATTTACATTCGATGTTGCCCCATCGTCCATCCTAAATCTGAATTCGTACCATCCCAGCCCAACCAGTATCGGCCCCCCCCGCCATCCTCTGCACACGAATTATATGCGCGCACGCTTGTTTATCACAAACTATCACTTTTCAAGATCCCCTTGCAACAAGAAAAACATGACGAAGTGCGCACGCGCGCGTCGTCGCGCGCGCATGCCGAAGTCAGTGAAAGACCTTCGTTTTCGTTAGGATTCCAAAATCGAATGTCCAACAGACATATTAAAACGCAGGGTTTCGCAACACGGATCTTCAAATTAAGCTTGTGCGCGCGTTCTTGCGAATTCTTAAGAAAACAATGGTTTTTCAACATGTGCAGAACATGCTATCAAACGGGTTTCGCGCGCGCATGTCGAAATCGTTCGAACGCCCATGCGCGCGTGCCGTAGCGAGAATCCTTTGCAACAAGTTGGACGAAGTGCACGCGCGCGCGTCGTCGCGGGCGCATGCCGAAATCCGTCAAACAAACTTGGTTTCGTAACGATTTCAAGACCGAGCGTCAAAAACATTCAAAAACCGACGATTTCGCAGCATCAGTGTTCAAAAAGCGTGAGCTCGCGCTCTTGCGAATTCTTTGGAAAACCATAGTAAAATATATATATTATTATTTTCAAAAGATCATGGAATTCTGCCAGACGGACCGCTCGCGCCGCATGCCGACATCATTCGCACGCCCCTGCGCGCGTGCTGGGGGGGCACGATCCGTGCCAAATAATACGATGCGGGCCACTCTCGCCCGTCGGCCGCGCGCGCATGTCGAACTCTTTCCAAATCCTTCATCGCCGACATCGTCGACATCGTCGTCGGCGTGATCAGCATCGGCGCCCGCACTGGCCGCGCCTTCGTCGTTGTCAGCATCGTCAACGGCATCGCATCGCTACTATCATCCTCGTGCCTATTGTTGTCGACGTCGCCATGATGCCGCGCCCGCCCAACTTGCCGACTTGCGCTGAAGTGCCCGCTGGGATGTGCTCAGTGGTCAGCGCCACCGCGGCCGCGTCGGTCGCGCCAAACTAGCTGGCCGCTGCGCGCGCGCTTGGGTTGGCGCGGCCGCAGAGATGCACCAGCTAACGCCAAGCATGCAGCGCAATCGCCACCGCCTGGGTTTTTTTAAACCAAGTTGCGGGTGGGTGGGTGGGATGTTATCAAGGGTATGGGGTGTGTCAACTCGTTTGTTCAATCCAATTACGCCACATACATAGCTCCACATCTATGAACCAACATATATTGCACCACGTAGATCGCACAACGTAGTTCGCACGTTATTGCGCAGCATAGGTGGCACAATTTTGATCACGCCACATGCTTCACCACGTAGATTGAACCGCATAGTGTTCCACATGCGTTGCACCACATATGTTGCTCCACATGGAGAAGCCCATGCTGGCTAACACATTTCTGTGGGCGGTGCCTGGTGGTACGAAAGACCCCCCCTCCCGGGGGCTTTCGTGCGGCTGACAGCCGGGTGCGGCTGACAGCCTAGAAGCCCCACTCCTCCCCCTCCCAAGGGGCTTTCGTGCCAGGCGCACCGGGTGCCGCCGACGACCCGTCCCCCCCCTGTGGGAGTAGGGGGGGTCCTGCTTTGGGCGTGGGGGTGGGTCTGTGGGGGCGGCGTCCGCGTGGGGGTATGTCTCCTTGTGGGGGGGGGGAGCGGGGGAGCAGGAAGAGGAGGAGGGGGAGAAGGCGGAGGAGGTACAGACGAACTCCCTGCGCGTCGAGGCGCCGCAGGCGCTAGAAAGAGCGCTCCGGGCGCTCCCGCGCACCCCTGGGGGGACCGCAGGAGAAGGCGGAGAGAGATGAGGAAGGGAGAAGGGGAGTGCGAACCCCCGCGCACCTAGGCGCCGAGGGCATTCGCAAACGCTCCCCGAGCGCTCCCGCTCCTTCGATGGAGGCCGCAGGGGGAGATGGAGGAGCAGGAGGTGGAAGAGGAGGAAGAGGAGGATGAGGACGAGGCGAAGGAGGAGGTGAAGGAAAACGCGCTCCCCGCGAGCATCCCGGGGGCTTTCGCACCAGCTCGCACCAGCGGTGCGCGGAGGACCCCCCTGGGACTTTCGTGCGTCCCAGGGGCTTTCGTACCAGCCGCGCCGGCGGTGCGCCCAGCACGAAAGCCCCAGGACAGGCGATCCGGGGGGGGACTTTTGGTTTCGCACCGGGCACCGGCCAGACACAAATATATATATATATATATATATACATACATATATGCATATATATATATATATATAGACACATAAATTTATACACACATACACACATATATATACATATACATATATATATATATATATTCATTTCGCCTCCTCTCGTATCCTCTTCCTCTGTATTCGCCTCCTCATCCTTCTCCCCGTCCTCCTCGTTCTCATCATCCTCATCTTCCTCCCCATTCTCCACATTATTCCTCATTCTCTTTCTCCTCCTCGCTTGCCCCATCCTCATCATTCCCATCAATATTCATAATTCTCTTTTTCCTCATTCTCTTCATGCGCCTCCTCATTCTCAGTCTCCTCCCCATTCTCCTGATTCCTCTTATCATCCTCCTCATCCTCCTCCCCTCCTACATTCTCATCTCTCTTGCCTTCATACATGTGTCCTCGCTGCTTCTCTCTCTCTCTCTCACAATCGGAATCCTTTGGAACGCACCACACATGGATTCCTTTTGACAGCTTCACAACAGGAACCCAGTTAAAAATCACACACACACACACGCACGAAGAAGTTCCATTGGCAAGCCTCTCACCAGGATTCCTTTGGAGAGTACCACAGAGGAATTCTATTGGAAGGCCTCACAAGCGGAACCCTTTGGGAAGCACCACAGAAGGATTCTAGTGGGAAGCCTCTCAACAGGAATCTTTTGGAAAGCACCACAGGGGGGATTCTATGGGAAAGCCTCACAACAAGATTCCTTTGGAAAGCACCACGAAGGGATTACATAGGAAATCCTCACATTCGGGAACTCGTGGAAAGCGCCAGGGGGGGATTCGGTTGTAAAGCCTTTCAACAGGATTCATTTGGAAAGGACCCCAAAGGGGGATTCCTATGGGAGAGCCTCACAACAAGGACTTTTGGAAAGCACAACCGAGGAATTCGATTGGAACGCCTCTCAACAGGAACCCTGGGGAAAATGCTACACGTGGCTCCTATTGGGAAGCGTCACGAAGGGAATTCTTTGGAAAGCTTCACAAAAGGGCTTCCATAGGAAAGCTTCACAATCGCAATCCGTTGGAAAACGCAACAAAAGGATTCCATTTGAAAGCCTCACAACAGGAACCCTTTGAAAAGCACCACAAAGGAGTTCCAATGAAAAGCCTCTCATCAGGATTCCTTTGGCAAGCACCACAAAGGGATTCGATTGGAAAGCCTCACACCCGGAATCCTTTGGAAAGCACCGCAGAGGGAATCTAGTGGAAAGCCTCACAATCGGAATCCTTTTGGAAAGCACAGCAGAGGGATTATATGGGAAAGTCGCACAACAGGATCCTTTTGGAAAGCACCACAAAGGAGTTGCATTGGAAAGCCCCTCGACAGGAATCCGTTAGAAAGCACCACATAGGGATTAGATCGGAAAGCCTCTCAACCTGATTCCTTTGAAAAGCACCCCCAACGGGATTTTATTGGAAAACATCAACAGTGTAATCCTTTTGAAACACCACAGAGGGATTCCATAGGAAAGCACCGCAATAGGATTCCTTGGGAAAGCACAACAAAAAAGGAGTTCCATTGGCAAGCCTCACGAGCGGCACCTTTTTTTGGAAAGCACCACAGAGGGATTCTAGTGTAAAGCCTCTCTCAGGAGGATTCTTTAGGCGAGCATCACAGAGGGATTCTGGCGGAAAGCCTCACAATCGGAATCGTTTGGGAAACACCACAGAGGGATTCTAATGGAACGCCTCACGGGTTCCTTTGGAAAGCGCCACAAAGGAGTTCCATGGGAAAGTCTCACAAACGGAACCCTTTGGAAAGCACCAGATATGGATTCTAGTGCAAAGCCTGTCATCAGAATTCGTTTGGAAAGCGAGGGGTTCTGGTGGAAAGCCTCACAATCGGAACCTTCTGGAACTCGCCACAAAGGGAATCTATGGGACATCCTCACAATCGGAGTCCTTTGGAAAACACAACAGAAAACGAATCCATTGGAAGACCCCACAGCAGAAACGCTTTGTACACCGCCACACATGGATTCTGGTGGAACGCCTTACGGCAGGAATCTTGTGCGGGATTTTTCCTGGAAAGCCTCACAGCAGGAATCCTCACCACAGAGGGAGAGGAGGAGAAAGAGAGAGAGAGAGAGAGAGATATAGAGTGGGAGAGAGAGAGAGAGAGAGAGAGAGAGAGAGAGAGAGAGAGAGAGAGAGAGAGAGAGAGAGAGAGAGAGAGAGAGAGAGAGAGAGAAATAGAGAGAGAGAGAGAGAGAGAGAGAGAGAGAGAGAGAGAGAGAGAGAGAGAGAGAGAGAGAGAGAGAACAGCCGTGTCGCGTCGAGCCTGCGTCGCTCGGGCCGCTCGGGCCCGCCGTGGGCCTCCGATGTCGGCGGCGCCTGACCGTCGTGCTGCGCTGGCGGCGGCCCGCGGGGCCACGCAGGCGGTGCACGCGGCTGCAGGCCTGGCGCGGGGCACAGGGGCCGTGAGGCTGCTGCGCACCGCGGGAGGCATCTGCAGGGCCGCGGTGGCGAAGCTCGAGGCCGAGCTTCGTGCCCCCCCCGCGGCCGAGGAGACCCCGCCTCCTGGGGAGGGCCCACCAGCACCAGCTGCTGGCCCCGCAGCGGCGGCGCCGCCCGGCGGCGCGAGCCGCCGCCGCCGCCGCGGGCGGAGGGCCAGGCGTGCAGGTGCTGTCGGCGGCCGTGGTGCCGAGCCACCTTCCGAGGCGGAGGCGGAGGAGGAGAGTGACGGGGTGGCGGCCGAGGCGGCGGCGGAGCGGGCAGAGGCGTCTGCACGTGCGGAGGCTGGAGCTGGCGGAGCTGCCGCGGCGGGCAGCGGCGGCGCTGGGACTGGCGGTGCGCCCATGGGCCTTGTGCCCGCGCGCGTGCCTTCAGCGGCGGTGCCCACCGCTAAGAACGAGGACGAGGTGATGGCCGAGCTGAACGACGAGTGGGCCGACACGGCCCCCGTGCGGCTCGCCCAGCCGCCACCCGCGGGCCCTGCTAGCCGCCGCGACGCCATCCTGGCGGCCGTGGCGGTCTCGCCGATCTTCTCCATCGACCCAGCCTTGGCGGCGACCTGGGAGAGCCGCACCGCGGAGGAGCTCGAGCAGCTGACCCCTTGGCTCCAGGGCGAGCTCGCGGCGCTGGGCCACGCGCCGCGTGCGCCTGGGATGCTGGGCGCCGCTGGCGCACCGCCGTGAGGCGAGTGCTCTCGGGAGCAGGCCGCCTCGCGGCGGGCGGGGCGCTGCTGGCCGCGGCGCGGGGCGGCCCCCGCGTGCCTCGGGTGCTGCCTGAGGCGCTCTTCCGCCCTCTCCTGGGACCTCCGTGGCGCCCCTCTGCTACGGAGGCGAGGATGGAGGGCGGCGCGGCTCAGCTTGCGAGCTGGCCGTGCCGTGCGGTGGGCTCGGTCTCACCGCCCTGAAGCC